>JAPYZH010000010.1:0-580851 GCA_030523085.1 Meteorus colon
GGTTGATTGCCAGTGCTTGGACTTCCTCCACCACCGATTTGTCCGCCAGTACTTGGAAATCCTGGGCTGCTTGGTTGACTGCCAGTGCTTGGACTTCCTCCGCCACTTATTTGTCCGCCAGCATTCGGGAATCCAGGACCACTTATTTGACCCCCCGTGCTTGGATATCCTCCACCGCCAATTGGACCACCGGTATTTGGATAAGATGGGTTACTTGGAGAACCGCCAGTACTTGGATATCCTCCACCGCTAATTTGACCACCGGTATTCGGATATCCAGGGTTAATTGGTTGACCACCAGTGTTTGGATATCCAGGGTTACTTATTTGTCCGCCAGTGTTTGGATATCCAGGGTTAATTGGTTGACCACCAGTGTTTGGATATCCTCCACCGCTTATTTGACCACCGGTACTTGGAAATCCAGGGCTACTTGGTTGGCCACCGGTATTTGGGTATCCAGGGCTACTCGGTTGGCCACCAGCGCTAGGAAATCCTCCACCACTAATTTGACCACCGGTATTCGGATATCCAGGGCTAGTTGGTTGACCACCAGTACTTGGAAATCCTGGGCCACTTGGTTGACCGCCAGTGCTTGGATAGCCGGGACTACTTATTTGACCACCACCATTACCACCCCACTGATTGCCTGGAACTTGTTAGGAAATTCACAGATTACATGAAAATATGTAGTCAAAAATTTTTTCCGACCATAGTTATGTTCCGAACTGAAAATAGTTATAATTATTACCATAGTTTCCACTATTTCCAGGTTCATTATTACCGGGATAAACAGGGGTACCACCTTGTCCTCCAGGTGATCCACTCGGAGTTCCACCACTAATATTGCCTTGACCACTGCCTGGAGTTCCCCATTGATTACCAGGAGCTTGAACACAAAATACAACCAGTGGCGAATAATATTTTTTTTTTGAGACGAGTATATTTTGTGAGAATATCTATTCAGCCAGAATTATTACCAGTGTTGCCGCCGCTGCTGATTTGATTACCGCCTGATCCTCCCACACCAATTTGACCATTGCCGCTACCACCCCATGGAATACCTGGAGCTCGAAAATGAACGTGGCAAATTAATATATATATGTAAATTTATTTCAATTCAAATTGTGATCGGAATGAAAATGAATTAGGCTTTGAACACGAATACCATAAGTGCAATCATTACCAGGTTGATTACCACTAGGATTTACGCCTGTGCCACCACCAGTTCCAATTTGGCCGTTTGGATTTCCACCAGAGCCGATTTGACCACCGCCAGTTCCACTCCATTGATTACCCGGGTCTTGAAAATAATCAAATGTATAAAAATAATAATCCTTCAAAAGCATCTTCGTATTGAAAATTCGATTATTATTGAGGATCGACAATAGGTCTGAGCATTATCGAATACAGAACCTGATATGTGATCGTTACCTTGATTCGGTTTGGTAGTAATCTGACTATTGGGTGGAACAATAATTGTGATGCTACTTCCACCATGTCCCGGTTGACTTCCACCGGTATTTGCACCTTGGTTTCCCTGACCATTCCAACCAGCGCCAGTATTGCCAGGTTGATTATTGCCAGTATTTCCCCCTTGATTCCCTTGTCCACCCCAAGATACACCACCACCACCAGTTGGACTTCCACCAGTATTTCCTCCTTGATTTCCTTGGCCACCCCATGAAGTTCCGCCACTGCCTGATGGTCCACCACCGGTGTTTCCACCTTGGTTACCTTGACCACCCCAAGAAATTCCACCATTGCCAGGTTGTCCTCCACCAGTGTTTCCACCTTGGTTACCTTGACCACCCCAAGAAATTCCGCCATTGCCTGGTTGTCCACCACCAGTATTTCCACCTTGGCTACCTTGACCACCCCAAGAAATTCCACCATTGCCAGGTTGTCCTCCACCAGTGTTTCCACCTTGGCTACCTTGACCACCCCAAGAAATTCCACCATTGCCTGGTTGTCCACCACCAGTGTTTCCACCTTGATTACCTTGGCCACCCCAATTTATTCCGGCACCACCACCTTGCAAAAATAGACAGGTAAATCGAAGAAACTGAAAAACCTACACACTCGTGGCATCAAAATGTGCACATACCTACGGATATTCCGCCACTAATACCTCCATTGCCTCCACCTGGACTTCCGCCTTGATTCCCACCTTGGCTTCCTTGCCCACCCCATGAGATTCCACCACCGTTTGAACCCCCTTGATTACCACCTTGATTACCACCTTGGTTACCACCTTGGTTGCCCTGTCCACCCCATGAAATTCCACCACTGCCTGATCCCCCAGTGTTGCCACCTTGTCCACCGCTATTTCCTTGGTTGCCTCCTTGATTACCTCCTTGTCCTACAAAATTGAGATTTTTTCGAATGTTTTACGTAGTCCAGGCACTTTCAAAACGCATCAGAAAAATTGGAAGAAGTTTAAGAATGACTACAAATTAAAACAAATGAAATTGGCTCTGTTTTTACCTTGTCCACCCCACGAAATTCCACCTCCAGTATTACCACCTTGGGAACCACCTTGGGAACCACCTTGGTTACCACCTTGATTACCACCTTGGTTACCACCTTGGTTGCCTCCTTGATTACCTTGTCCACCCCAAGAAACTCCACCACCTCCTGTTTGCCCACCGCTAATACTTCCGCCAGCATTTGTATTCCCTCCACCTGAGGTTCCAGGATTAACTTGACCGCCTGTGCTTCCACTGCCACTTCCATGGGGTGGAATTATGATTATGACACCTGGATGGCCACTTGTTCCACCACTACCGCCTTGTCCTCCACCGCCACTTATTTGACCACCACTTCCTCCTTGATTACCTCCGCCAATTTGTCCTCCGCTACCGCCTTGCCCTCCTCCCCCAATCTGACCTCCACCGCCAATTGACCCACCGCTTCCTCCTTGGTTACCTCCACCTATCTGACCACCACTTCCACCTTAACGACCAGAGAAAAATGTTAACAATCATATAAATCGGAATATATTCGAAACATAAAACCCAACATTCCGATAGGATTGTAATGATTATTTATTATACAGTAGAATACTACCTCCACCGATCTGTCCGCCACCTCCGCCTTGATTTCCGCCACTGATTTGACCACCACTTCCACCATGTCCACCTCCTCCAATTTGACCACCAGATCCACCTTGTCCACCTCCTCCAATTTGACCACCAGATCCACCTTGTCCACCTCCTCCAATTTGGCCACCAGATCCACCTTGTCCACCTCCTCCAGTTTGACCACCACCACCCCAACTAATTCCACCGCCAATTGCGCCTCCACCGGAACTTCCTCCACTACTTCCACCTCCAATCTGTCCTCCACTTCCTCCAGATCCGCTTCCTCCACCTTGTCCACTACCGCTTCCGGAACCTCCACCACCTGTACTAATACTTCCAGATATTGATCCTGCACCAGTTGAAGCACCACCACCAATGGTTATGCTTGGAATCAAACCCGATAGCGACGGCAGTTGTGGTGTGAGATTAATCAAACTAGGGAATTGTGGTGTTGTATAAGTACCAAGCCAATTTCCAAGATCTGGAAAAGCAGGGAATTGCGGCTGCCATTGACGAATTGCGGGCCAAGTTAAATGCTTTGTACAAGTTAAATATCCATGTTGTTTGATACATTCCATAGTCTTTTCCACAAATTCTGCCCTATGTTCTTCAGGAATTAGTTGTTCAGCCATTTGAATTGAAGTAAGTTGTTCTGGTGTTACAAACTTTGCGTCTTCTTTCAATGGAGTTATAGAAGATGAGAGTGGCTGTCTCGGTTGCTGATCGAGAGTATTTTGTAGAATATTAACAATAAGTGTTTCAGGTCGTGGACTTCTATTCCTGATAGCATCAGCTTCAACAACTTCAGGTAATTGACCATTTTCATCATGGAAATGTGTGAAAGGTAAAATTGGATAGTCTGGATAAACACTAATGGTTGATGGGTACCAACTTTGGTAATCTGGGAATTCAGGAAGTGCTGGGAAGTGTTGTTTGATCATTGGCCAAGCGAAATATTTGATGCAGCTAAAGTATTCGAATCTTCGTACGCAAGAATACATACTGTTGGAATATTCTTCTCTTGCTGATTCTGGTAAGAATTTTTCAGCCGTCTTGAGTATTTCAATTTGACCTGGAGTCAATAGCTTCACCAGGGTCTCATTACTGGAGTCAATGTAAGTGGGCAAAGTCTCATCATGAACATTACTTTCCAATGCATCTTTAAGAATATTCGATACAACGAGTTCAGGTGTGATAAGTCGTTGCTGATGAACTCCAGCAGTTGCACGAATAGTTTTTATTTTTTCACGATTACCAGGCAACAAGTCAGACATTGTTATCTCGATAGGTAATGTTGGGATGTTTTGACTAATTGATGCAGGTAAATTATCAACAATGATAGGCCAAATGAAAATTCTCATACAATTAAGAATATTTAGACCGCGGATGCATTCGAACATATTTTCAGAAAATGTTTGACGTTGCTTTTGTGCTACTAAACCTTCAGCGCATTTTAATATTTCTAATTCATTCTCATTCAACATGGTTGTGTTCATTGAACCTATATACGATTCCGAAGAGTCTGAATATTTTTTTGACGATATTGATTTCAATGTTTGCAACAATTGACTCTCAGTGAACTTAGGAAGATCGGGAAGGACTTCAGCAGCTTGCTCCTTCAATCGTTGAACGAACGAATTGTTTTTCAACTGACCTTGAAGTGCAAGAGCTTGCTGTTTCCATTGTTCAACTCTAGAGAGAGAAGGATTTTCAAACTTTTCATCATGCGAACCACCGTGGCTGCGTTCGTTACGAATCTCTTTTTGCTCGTCATCATTGTCTTCATCAGCTGCAATTACCAAAGACTTTCTGGCATTATCTGACTCTGGTACAATACCTTGATAAGGATCAACATGATCGACAGCAACAGGAATCAAGTCTGGTATTTGCTTAGCATTTATATTTTCAATCAATTTTGTCTCTGATCCTTTCTCGACAGATTCTACATTAATTTTAGTGTTCGAATCATCAATAGGATCTTGAGAAGCCAGAACCGAACGTTTCTGTTGATTCAAATCATCAATAATCGAATGGTCAACATCTTGTGGTTGATCATTGACGGTGATAATTTTGGTGACAATATCATCATGCGCAGATTTGTCAGCGATTACCTCTGACACAACCGCCTTAGTTGATTCTTCAATCTCTGCATCGACATTAGAATCAAATCTTCGAATTCCCTCATCATTCGAATCACCCGTCACCTTATTGCTAGTTGCCGAATCAATCGTTGACTTACCAGCTTCATTGTGTTCAGCTTGCTGTTCAATTACTCCCTGATTCTCGTCGATAGTTTTGAGTGCAATATCAAGTTGTTCGTTGGCTTGGAAATTCTTTTCAATCACTTGGTCATCCGGTACGACGCTTCTTGAATTAGCCCCATGTGAATCAAGGATGAAAACGATTAGAATTGTTACAAGTGTACACAGAGTGGTTGCCTGTTGGCGTTGAGAGTTAAGTGCTCTCATGTTCGCGGTCGCGAAGCGAATGTCTTGCGAAACCTATGCAACATCCTGATCAATCCTCATTTATGGTGAAGCTGGTGCACTTGCTCAAACAACTATACTAACACAACATACATAGCATACATATTCGTAGAAGTGCACAAATGTACAAGTGTAAATGTATGTGTAAGTGTTTGCGAATGTGTGCACACATTGACGACTCAGGCTTGCCGGCATTTCCATTTTTGCTTCACTTCTGGATCTTCAGGGTTGTCGAGACAGGTTCATGGCCTCCAAGAATCATTATCTAGAGAGTGCAGCATGAGGCACATCGATAAATTGATCCTTCATCAATCTCACTATCGAAGCTATTGATTTCAACGGACAAGAATTATTTTAATGTTGAATAATGTATTAAAATTACTCGTTGTAATAAAGAATATGTTTTTGTTTATTTTTTATTTTTATTAAATTGCAGGTTGTACGTGATATAGAAGCGTGGATTGCCAAAGGGGGTTGGATTTTTAAGTCCTTGACAAGAGAAAAGTGTAGGGGGAAGATGTTATTCTCATACTCGTACCGAGACCAACATTTTTTTCAATTGACTTATATAGATGCAAGCAAAAGATCTCGCTGGTAAAACGTCTTTGTTGTTTTTTTACTTTTTTCATGAACGCCCAAGACTTAACATCAGATAAACCTGTAATACCAATCATCGTTTTTGAATTATTTATCAGTGATTTTCTATTGAAGTGTCGCTATGAAAGATTCGTCTGTTCAAAAAGTTCAGGTATGTCAATAATTTTTATACCGTTAAAATATTCAAATAGTATTACGTTAGATGAAAATAGGACAACTTTAATATTTCAATCACAAGCAGATGCTGAGACATATACAATGATTAATATGACTATAAAATACCACTATAATAATTGTTTTATAGAAATTCCACTGGAGTCATCAATCTATTCTGCGATCGATCATAATAGTAATTACTTGTTACTTCACTCGGTAACTTCTGGAAGAAAAATGTTGAAAAACTGGCTCCAACGTCGTATAAACCAGAAGCTCAATTACAACTTTTTCCATTTCAACAACACGTTCGTTGAGATGATGAATAAAAAACTTGGTACGCAACAGATTCACAATGTAATTCTCAACGATTTTTATATTGGAATTGGAACATTGTTATGCAGGTGAAACAATTAATATAATATTTTTATCATTGTAACATTCAGTTATATATCAATAAAATTATTCAGTAGGGATTGAGGTATATAAAAGCATCTACATTTCGTTTCAGTGATCGCATTCACGATACGCCTGTTCAACATAAGCCTAACTTGGATAGCCACATATTGCATTGTGAAACTCGTTCGTGCGCATCATACGTACTAAGTATTGGATACTTTTAAAGGGATAAGAATCGAGTAAAGGAAACACAGCGACCACTTGTTGGCATACGGAATATATATTCTTTATATACTGCGCAGAGAATGGTGCGCGACTGTTCGCTTTTATCCTCTGGTGTCTTCCTTTAACGCATCACCAAGTCAAGTCTAAATTGGTCCGTTCGCCGAATAACACGGTGGACTCACTGTGTTCGTTCAGTACCAGTCATTCAATCCAACATTCTTCACGCGATTGTCCACTGCCAAGTAGTCGCTGACCATTCCTGTGAATTTCCCGATCGTTGACTTGCACTATCATCATTATCATCATCATCATCATCTTCGTTATTAGTATATACCTGTTTTGCACGTGCAAGTAGTGACAAGAAAGTGAAAATGAATTTGATTGGTTGGCTGCTCTTTGGTCTTCTCGTATTGGTACTTGGTGATGTTACATTGGCGACGACACAACAACCAGATATTCAAATAATTGCTCCAAAGAAAAATAATAATAAAGTCAATGATGTTACACGATTGGTTGATTATATTTTGGGTGCTGAGCCAGGTATTCAAGGTCAGTAAATTTAACACTTGAACGAGATTTGTTGGAGAATAAAATTCTGTAACTGTAAATTAATTTTTGAATTTTGTTCATACGATTTATAGGAAGAACTTTTGCGCAAAAAAGATTGCAATTTATGCTGATGCCTATGATGTATAAAATGGGTATGATGACAACAATACTCATTGTCCTTACTGTAATATCACTGAAGGGACTCACTATTGGTAAGTGTATAATAAACAGTACCGCAAGAACTTGTCGCTGTGTGATTTGTATGATAAAAGAACGTCAATATAACGGATCTTACAGTTGATATATATTTTTATTTCACATTGACAAATCTACAATATCCTATCAAAATATTACAATGATTTATAATGCCAATTTATGTATATCTATGAAGCTGAAGAGAATGAGAAAGAAAAAGAGGAGAGTCATTGGCCGTAGGTAGACAAAAAGAATTCCAATTGAAAAGAGAAATTATTTTTGACCCACACACGCGGGACCTAAATTGGCAACTGACTTCCTGGTGACATAGATATTATCATTGTCCAATATAAGTTCATTAGAAATTTCAAATGAGACGTGATATACAAAGGACATTAAAAAATGTAGATCAGATCAATTTTGTCATCATAAAGTTGCCAGCAGATAATTTAACAATTAATTTTATTTTTTCATGGAACATTCAAGTATAATCATGTTTATTCCTTTTTGCTTTATTGCAGGAATAATGTTGCTGGTGTTAAAGTTGAGCGCACTGTTTGGTAAATTCTACAGTGTTATACAGCCGCAATATCAGACACCTGGATTATCATCAGCTCAGCCGGTGCATTTACACGTACATAGTGATGGTGGTTACTATAATCATCCATACAACGCTTGGGAATCCAGCAGTCCAGCAGACAACGGACACTATTATTATAAAGGATAGACCCACAATTAACTAGACGCCATAATAATTTTTTTTTCTCTTCGTATTTAATTACAAACTTGGGGCCATAATAGTATTTGTGAAAGTCAATTGACCAACATAATTTTTATATCGATTGATGAAACTGCAATTGTCGAAGTAATAAAACTAACAATTTGCAGTAGCACTCAGGGCAACCAAAGGAAATTTTGGTTACTGTCTTATATAGTCAATCTGTTAATTTTTATAGAGAGTAAACCAAAAGAATTCTATATTTGTAACGATGAGAAAATAATGTGGATAACACATTCACAGAAAAAATGAAGGAAATAACTGTTCTATTTATATTTATATTGTATTATATTTGTAAAATAAATAATATTTATTGTGCTGAAAGTAATATACGATGGATGTTTATAGGTAATATTTATTGATGAGTATTTCTTTCAAGGTTGGCTGGCAGGTGACAGGAAATTGCTCTCTCACTGCAATTGTAAAACTACATTGCGTGCACTAGAATAATCCGGTCTATGCATCCTTACTTAAACTGTAACTGCTGTAAAATCTTGAGTGGGGTGGACTTGAAGATAAGAAAATCTCGTTTGCACACTTGGAAGATCAGTTTAGATGTTTGTAAAACTGGACGATACACAACTAACTCGCCAACCAAAGTCAAAGATACTAAATATTAATATTTATAACATTTCATTGTGAAATAGAAATAATTAAATTGAATTGGTATTACAAATTTTTGTAAATTATGATTACTAGAATGAATATTTATAAAGGTTTGTGGATAATGATAGGGATATTTTGTGCTATTGGTGCTATCGAGTGTCAAGAATCTAAAAATAAAACATCAATTGTCAAAATAATACCTGGATTAAAATTATTTATGGAAGACAATGAAATTAAAGTTAAATTCAACATCAATGAATTTTTCCCAGGTAAGATCTGATGACATTATTTATCAATTCATGACCAATTCAACGACTTTCAATTTTACAAATGATTTATTGCGACAGATAAATCAGTTCAGAGTCGCGCTGACAATCATGCAGAAACATCATCGAAGAAACCAAATATTATGCAGCGTCTTGGTGCCATGTTGATGATGATTCCGTTGTTAATGCAAGTAAGAGAAAAAAATTTCTATATCATTCATTCATTCATTCACTCAGTTCATTCCAACTTTCTTATTGACTCATACCAAATGAATTAAATTCTTCAACAAAATGTTCCTTCTTGTCTTTTCTATAGATTCTATCAATACCAGGAGCACTTGCATCAATAAAAATGTCATTGCTAAAAAGTTTCTTCGTTGGAAAATTCGCATTAATTATAATGTTGTACAGCTTATTGAGAAGTTTCCAATCAAGTCAAGAATTGGTAGTTGTACATCAACAACCAGCTCAACATTACAATCATTACTACGCTCCACCACCTGAGGCGGAGGACAGTGGCTGGTTCGGTTAACTATAATTACAACTATTTACCTACATCAATGGAAATTATATCATGACGACATGTATCATAAATATATTTTTTTACTTGAATTTTCTTCAACAATTTTTTTCTATCAATGAGTCAATATTGTTGGCCCTTGATCATTTTGATTGACCATGATGTCACTGTCTCCATCGTCAGCCGATTCTCAGCGTCAAAGTTATATAGGCGGAGACCATGCATGTGTCCCACTTTTTCATCCGGAATAACGGAATATCGGTCCAGATTACTCGTCGAGTCGAACAACCGTACAATCTCTCACTCACTCTACCTCTCCCCACTATCAAATTTCTCTCTCGTTAAAATATACTGAAGATTGAAAATGAAATTTAATATTATTAACTTGTCCAACTGCTCATCATTAATAGTAAAGAAACAAATAAGACACCGAAAAAAAATTCATTGTCATTATATTTCATTCATAAATAAAGTCAAATTTGTTTTTATCATATTATTCTTCACTATATTTGTTAAACAATTAATATTATGTAATATAAAACGTGCATTTCAATAAATGTAGAAGTTAATAACGGTCATTGTCAAGGATTTAACTATGTATTTTCCATTAATGGAACAGACTATAAAGTTTTATTTATAGAATAAAGAAATAGATTAAGAAGTGAGAGAGCGTGACTACTGACGCAGGTGATTTGAAAACAACTTCCAATTTTAATTGTACCAATTGACGATTTCAATTATATATTTTTTTTGTTTACTGTCATCTTTTCACAGATATCTTCCAATTAATTTTCGTGATGTATCTGTGATTTAGAAATCACTGTACAATAATTTGATCGATTAAAATTAATCGGTATTCGATGTGCATACGTGCGCCACAAACCCACCTTTTCTCGTGTAGCTTCACACGAGCAGAGTTATAAATGCACGCTCGTGGTATCGTTTAACCACGAGCATACGAATTATTTGCTCTAAATAAATATCATCCAATAGTAATGATTGAATGTTGATAATAACAATAGAGAAGGTGGGAAAAAAAAACATTAGAAAACTACGTGAGAATGAATAAAATATTTGATTATTAGTAGAGAAAATAATTTTATTTTCTTCATTAAAACTAATAATGAATTGAAATATCAATTTATGCATGCGAAAGTTATTCTAGTAACGCAAAACGATTTCGATGTTAATTTACAAAAAAGAACGAAGAAAAAAACAAAAACAGGTTCTTTTATTTTTGAACTAACCGTTTATAAAGATAGATAGCATTGGGCGCGACATTATTGCCATGAAATGTATGACAGCCAAGAAAGTTCAACAGAATTCCATTAGCGGGGTGAATAATTTCTCCCATGTCCTCGACATTGAAAAAGCCAAAAAAGGAAGTAGATAAAATGTGCATTGAAGTCAATTGCAAAAATGGATATTTCTATGTATCGTTTAGATGTCTAAGTGGGTGGAAAATATTACTAAGGATAAATCGATGTTTGCCAGTAGCTAAATTTACATCAACATCAATACACAGAAACATTAATGATACAAAATGTCTGACAGATGCATCAGAAAATAATAATATGCAACATAGTAACTGATACTCACAAAGTTTTACGATTGAATTGTTGATTATGAAAATATACTTGGAAAATTAGCACACGATAAAAATGGAGAATTATAAATATGATATTCATTGCAAGAAAGTATGTTTTATTGCAGCATAAATTATTCAGATGCAATCGTGAACTTGACAATGGGAAATAAAAGAAAAAATTAGATAATAATTGCATTTTTTTTCTTGTCTTTGGTTCGTTCAATGCACGGCCAATTATATTGATGTTAAATGTCATCGGAAAGTTAGCGAGGTGATTAAATAGTATATATATTCGGGAAGCAAGTTCCAGAATGCGTCCATCAGAAGGAGGAAGAAATTGTAAGAGAGGGAGAATTCAGAGTGGCATATGATTGGCGCTTGAACATCGTACAGGAATATCTCACGCACCCGACACTTACCAATGTTTCCTGTCTTTCTTGCTCATGTGGCCCACACACAACGAGTCTAATGTCCCACCAGGGATTTCTTGGGATAAATAAGAAGGACTGTGAGGGAAGAAAAAAGTTCTGTATCCGTTTGTGCTCTCGCAGTGTCTCACATAAGAAAATAATTTCCCATTACCTTTTTTAATTAATTTATTTACTTATCTATTTATTTCTTTTCAAATTTTTTCCAATACCAAAGTATTTGAATTGAAATATAATAAAATGATTTATCGGAGGTTAATTTTTTTGGTGTTAGCCCTTTTATTGGTGATTTCAGTTCGGTCAGAAGAGGAAATAAAAATTCTTGAATGTCTTTATGAAGATGACAGTCTCGCGTGTGCAAAACAAATTGCCGATGCGGCACTTGATACTATTGAACTTGAAACAATGGGTGGAAAAAAATCGGAAGTTACTTTCAGCAAGGTCATTGAAGAATCTGGAAGATTTGTAGCTGATGGTGTGCATACGATGTTTGATAAAGAAACAGATGAAGATTCACATGAATTAGAAGGTGGCAATACAGGAAATCGTAAGTTTTATTTATAATTCAATGATATTTCAATTTATTTTTCATTCTCATTTCTCCTAAATCTTCACCTAAATAACACAGACCTCATTATTAAACTTTCCATTCATAAATAATAATTTTTGCACATGATATTCTTTTCTTTATATCTTGTACAACAGATGTCAAGCACATGATGCACTTTAATGTGTGAAAAATACGACTTAACGTCAGTACATAAACAATATACATTGTTGTTAACCTGATAAAATTATGAGGAATAAATGTTGTACAAAATATTGGCGAAACATATAAAATTGAAGATAAACTGAATTGGCGGCGTCTTTAATAATATTCGCATGGGGTTTTTAGGTCAAATTCACCATTAAACTTAATCCTCGTATTCAGTTACTGAATAAATTAATAGGAAATCATTATTACTACCACTATCATTATCATAATTGATTCCGAATTTATGGTTAATCGTTCACAAGGTACAAAAGGTTACTACTATTGTTTATATTCATATCCACACGTGTTATACACAAAGAACGTGTGTTCACTGTTTAAAATCACCGGAAGTGGTTAGTCATTTTGCGGTTTATGAGACTAGATTGAATACACCTAACAATAAATGCATTGAAACATCAGATAACAATAGAAAATAGTCCAATGTATATCTTCAATATTTCAATTCTGAGAAAAAAAAGAATAAAGCCACAAACATCAAGATAGAAATTAATTAATAATAAAAATTAATAGTAATGAGATAAATGGAACGTTTATGATGAATGTCTGATAGTTTGTTTGATAAAATTATTTCTTTTCTGTTGAAGGTGAAGCAAGGAAGAAATTTGGCAAGAAGAAGAAGAAGAAATTCTTGAAAAAACTTATACCACTTGCAATGCTGTTCAAAGCAAAAATAAGTTTACTACTACAACTTATTTCAACTCACTTTCAATTTAAATTCTTTGCAATTGCTGTCATCGGTTTAGTCATCAATATTGCAAGATTTTGGTTGGATTTGAAGAAGTCACATACACCAGAAAAAGTTGTTTATTATGAACATGCTCAGCATCAACATCATTATGAACCAGAGGATGAACATAATTATTGGAAAAGATCATTTGATAATTCGCCATACAGTGCGTGGTCACCATCAGTGAAAACGAACTGAATTAATTATCGGTGTAATCGGTAGAGTTTTGAATTGTTAAAACTATTTATTTGAACGTTATGACATGATAAGTCAAATGTTGATCACGTTTGAAATTATTATGAACAATATACATATTTATGAAGATGCGAATTCATGTATATAATGTGGGCGATGTATCTCTTTATTTGTCGTGGTATGTGGGCCCAGCCCACTGTTAAATTATTTCCACAAGAGAGATTTAAATTCTCAATGCAACCGTCCAAACCGCCAATCAAATTTAAACTATACCGTTATGCCAAAGTTGACCGCGCGTAGGTACCTCTTACCCTAAAATATTTTCATTTTTATTTTTTTTATATTCATCGACAGTTGCATGTAAAAAAAATCCCTTTCCTCTCACATTCCCTTTCATTTCATTGCAAGTACTGTACACCATGCGCGAAATATATTTGAATATTAAATTGAATTAAATTTAAAGTCAAATTAAAATTAACAAAAATTTGCTAATTTATATATATTTAATTTCTTTTGTATGTTATAATTAATAAAGGAGAGAGTTTAAAAGTAATTGTGGAGCTTGAAATATTCTTTTCTTGTGATAATGAAATATATTTCAATTCTTTTTTATTCATTGTCCTGTGTGTGACATGTCCCAAAAAAAACTGAAGATGCATCACAGTTGAGTTATGTATTTATATACAAATTCACACAGCTGCTGATTCTTATCTGCAATTGCGTGTAAAGCATTATTCTCAATTGTCTTCATGGTCAATGACCAAGTCAGGTGATGTGTTGCAAGTGAACAGTTGATATTGGGACATGTTGACCTTTATGTTTGTGACTGTCTACAATGACCAAGTGACAAAATTTATTTTGACTCAGTGTGAATTATTGGCGATCATCCAATTGATGAATAAATTTATATTGAATTTATTACTTTCATCATTCGGTGAATGAAGATAAAAAAGAATTTGAGACATTGGCAAATTGTCTTCAAGTGGAATTTTTGGTTCTCATGATGGTGATGATAATAGAATACAAAAATCTGCAGTTCTTTTTCTTTTTGAGTCATTCTCCTAACTCTTGAGATGATACCACGATCTCAGTTGCGTATATGCTAATTACTATTTGCATAAGAACCTTCGTTGGATGATGTGACTCTGTCTGTATGGTCATTGGCAGAGACCATACGTGAGTATTTTACTAATTCTTTATCCCCAGATTATGAGAATTTACCATTCATACAATATTCAAGATCCTTGCCTGAGTATAAAATACCATTCTTGGTGCTATTAAAGCAACAGTTGTTTACAGGATCTTTAACAAGGCAGAAAGCATTAACGAAATTACCGAAGAAAAAATCTTCAAATTTAGTGATAGATTAATTTCATCGTCTAATATTTTATATAAAATGATTCGACTTGTTAATATATTTATTGGAATGATTGTTATTGCTTCAAGTGCTGCTCAGCAACACAAATCTAATAGACCAATCCCAGTTTTTAGGGTGAGTAAAATAACTGGAGGGTGGTAGAATAATTTATCTAAGACTTTATGATGATCTGTTGATTTTGTGTAGGAGAGAATTTATCAATTAACATTACCAGACAATGCGACAGCTATTCGAGAAAATATTGTCGACAATTTTTCATGTGAAAATAGAATTTATGGTTATTATGCTGATATTGATAATGAATGTCAAATATTTCACGTTTGTTTACCACAAAATCGTGGATCAATTCGTTGGAGTTTTATTTGTCCTGCAGAAACAGTTTTTAATCAGGTAAGTCATCCAACTTTTGTGTTCATTCAATTGCAAAAAAAAAATTAGTACACAAATGCAGTCGTTCATCCATCCTCTCTTTAATTTAGGAGACATTTGTTTGTACAAGAATAAATGATTCAATTCCTTGTGAAGAGTCAGAACAATATTATGTACTAAATGAAGAAATTGGAAAAGAAGAAGAAGAGCCACAAAATCCTGAAGATGTAACGTACAATCCATCTGATATTGGCAATGAATTACCAGTGACACCATTTTATACGAGAGATTTAAAACCAAGAGGAAAACCTGTTGCGACTCGTAACAAGAATCGACGTATTAATTCCTCGAAGAATCGAAACCAGTCAAAATTAGAAGAGATAACAACCACGAAATCAAATATTGACACATTAAACTCTTCAAGACCCACATGAAGCATATAAAAGAAAGAAAAGAACTACTGACTATTATTATAACGGATTTTTTTATTCTTTTGGAATTATAAAGAATATATTATAATTAAATATGTATAATTTTAATTTACGTGTAATACTGATGGCAGAAAAAAAGATTACAATATTTTAACAGTTAAAAAGCGATTTTTCGAAATGTTTTCAAAGCCTTACGTATTAATATAATAAGATATATAATTACAGTGTGAATAATCACATAAACATTTACATTAGTTTATAAAATAGAGTTATAATACAAATATTAATGTAACACACCTGATATGTAACGATATATTGGTTTTAGAAAGAGCTCTTAATTATTTAAGAATTAAAAATAAAAGCATTGCCTGATATAATTATTTTTCGATAGATAAAAATTGTTGGAGATATTGATGGAATATGTATGAATATATGTTTTTCTTTTTTGCTCTATTTACATGCACACACAAAAACTGACCAAGGACAACCGTAATTATAATTAATCACGTGTCGATTTAATTCCTAATAGTCGGTATCTTTGGACAACTAGCCATAGTAATCTCGTTCAGACTTTCTTGTTGCATTTGTGAACGAAGAAATATCAAACAAATCGTCTTGGATAATTTTGTAGTATGTACAATTGATTCAATTTTATTGAAGGAGTATTTTAATGTAAGCGACTGTTTTGTGATATCTTTTCGAGGGATTGAATTAGCATAGATATTAGAATTTCTCTTTTGTATGCCCATTAATTTCTGTTTTAGCAATGTTAAAATAGTGTTGATGTGCAATTTCGATTAATTTTATTGGAACCCATAAACTTCATCACTGTCCTGAATTTTGGCGAAAGTTTGCCACACACTTTGTGACACTTCTATTCATAGAAAATTAAATCCCAAAGTTTAATTATGATCTCCTGATATTTTAGAAACTTTTATTTCTCTCGTGCTGCTGAAAATCGAAGTCGAATTGTCATAATGACGATACTTCTATTGATGATAGAATCCAGAAAAAAAATGATATAAACTAAAATATCTATCCAATAATTATTGATACCGAATTAATAAACTTATTTGTAAAATAATTGAGTATAATGATAGGTAAATTGCAAGAAAAAAAATAATTCTAAGCTTCAGAATCGAGAGTTAAATCAGTTTCAATTTCTTCAGGAGTTCTAAGATCAATAGCAAACCGTTTTTTAATATTACCCCTAACATTTTCCGTTGTTTTACTATGAGCTTTGACAGTTTGTGAATAAGTTTGAAAGGCCGCAGCGAGAGCATAAGTCATTTGTCTCGCATGATGTTTTGATTCACAAACAAATCCATGACATTCAAAAGGTGAAATACGACGGAAATTAACAGTGTCACGTACAACAATCATTGTAAATACCCGAGTGTAAATTAAATCTTGTACACCATATGAAATTGTTTCAATTGGATGAACATTACTATTGGTAAACGATTTACGTTGACCAATTGGAACCAGTGCTACACCATCATTTGATACTACCAGCTTCATTAATGGTAGAATTGTGCCGGTCGGTAATGATTTTGCTGCTGCTACCATATTATCAACGGGTTTACGAGTATGTTTTATTCCCCAGAGGCCTCTCGCATCGTGTGAGCCAAGATATTTCACCTGAAACACCTGTGGCAATTCACTTGAGCCCTCGAACACATTGTTATCAATTGATAAACGTGACAATTGTGACACGAGATTTTTTTTATCATCTTGTGCTTTTGATAACGTCAATTGGTCTGTCCTCATGTTTCTTCGATCTTCCTTTGATCTCTAAATAAACAAACAAAAATACTAAATCACTGTCACTCATTAAATAATAATTACATCAAATAAAATATATGAAAATAGTATTGGAAAATTGTGTATGACTTTAATTATATTTTTAAACAATGAGAGACATTATTGCTGTTTGTACTCACATCAACTAAAATTGTTTTGTGCGATATTTGTGGAACTTTTGGATGATACTCCACGACGTTTGGTATGTTTGGTGGGTTTGGAGTATCGTGAACGACTGAGCTCTGGTCCCATCGTTGGCGTAGTGTGTTGACTCGGTAACTTCCGGTTTCCGTTGACGTTGTACCTCCCTCAGCCACGCCTTCTGTTCCTTCGCAATCAAATTCACCTTTGGGGTGATGTTTGGGGTGAATATTCACCACACGGTGCTCTTGTTCTTCGTTCATCGCGTTGTCTTCAAGTGCTCGCGCACGTTGTAACGCTTTTTCGTTCCTTTTTGTGTATCCATATTCTTCAACGTCCATATTTTTTCTTCTATAGAATTTTATTTCACATATTTCAATTACTGTCCGATATATTCTGTCGTATATTGGATTATTTATAAATAGTTAAATATAAAAATCAATTAATAGAAAGTAGAATTGTTTAGAATTGTTCACGGTTAAATTTAACGGATTTCGAAATTAGAAATGAATAAATTCAAACATGGAACTCAAGATTGAATTGGATTTTCAAGAGTTTCGTTATTATCTATTAATAGATGTGACTGATATAATCAATTTCCCTTCGTCTAAAATAAAACTAAACAGAAGTCAATGTGGAATTTAATTTTAAAATTCAGTCGTTTCAATCTATTAATCGTCGGATTTTTATAATTAATTTAATGGCCTAATTTTTCTCGTAACTATCATAGAATTCCATTTGTCACATGATTGTTGCCCAATATTTTTCTATATTAAAGAATCAATTCCAAAATATCTATTAATATAATCGACCTCATTATAATATCTCAATTGAGATCAACGATTGATAACGACCATTCGGTTCAATGCCAAAAAATGTCTTCATTCAATCAAATGCAATCGCGCAACCCTAACAACAAACGTAAATTTTTTTTATGCAGATAAATAATTGTAGCAAAAGATTGCGATTCTTATCGTATCCCGACGATGACGTGGAAGTATTTTATCAGATATAATCACGAATTACGATGAAGTGGAAATAATTGCAGACTAATTTTATTGTTTAAATGTCTTCAACAATTCTTAGATAAAACTATGTAACATCTGAAGATAAATTCGCATAATATAATGAAACGGAAACAAACCCGTTACGCTTCATAAGAAACAAAGTTTTTTGTAATGAAAACAAAAAAAAAGGAAAATAAATAAAAACAAAGTGTAGAATATTGGGCAGCCGGGAAACAGCTGTTGAGCACATACACACAGCACGTGCTGCACCTTGCACCTGACCTGAGAGACTGTTTGGTTTATTATATTTTATTTCGTTTGCTTCAATTCATCGGGTATATTCACCGGATGTTTAAATTCAACCGTATAATTATAGAAGAGAAGCACAAAAAAAAGGAGTATAATAAAAAATATTGATCGCTTAATTTTTGATAATTATGTTTGTTTTATATTTTATTAAAGAACTCTGTTCTCTCATATTATTTATTTTTTAATTCTTTCAAATATCTGTGCATGGTGGTTAACATCAAAGGGTGAGAATTAAATTTATGCTCATTTATTTATGTTTGTGCCTGTAGATTGGTGGCAGGAAGTGAGTCAGGTGAGAGCCGTTGGACAGTGTTCTTAGTACCTGTTCAGTTGGGATTCTTATTATATGTATTAGTTAATACTCATTAGTATTCCCTTCGCGTAACAGGTGATCATTATTCCACCTACTATGTGACACCCTATGGTACAGGTACTTTATAATGTAGAGCCAGTTATGTTTTCAATTGCAGTTATGTTACGTAAGTTTAAAGAACAAATTTAAAAAATGTATTCACACTTTTCATTGGGAATTTTTGATCATCAACTGCATTGGAAATTTAGAATTTTCTGTTCTCCATTGATTTCAAAATATTTAAATTATAAATTTTTCGTTTCAATTTGTTTATTTAATTTCTTGTATTGTTGTAACAACTAAAACAACTATTGCAGTGTAAATTGAATAGAAAAATGAATAGAAAAATGGATGAATAAATAAATAAAAGATTGTTGGTGTTCATGAAGCGTAAATAAAGGGTTCACGATGCTTTTTCGCTATTGTAGTGAGGTCCGAGTTAATTTATACCGGGCAACTATTTCCGACGGGAAAGTATATGATTCTCTTTTCATTTTGACTGAGTTAGAGCGGGCGCACGCTCGTAAGAGACAATTACGGGATACAGGAAGTGACGCGGCGGACAAACAAACGGTCGCCGGAAGTTCACTCGGCCGCGAACTCATCTGAAGTAACGTCCCCATACATCACCCATCACGACTCGTTCGTGCATTGCCAAATAATAATTCTTTCACTTTGATCTATATCTCTGTATCATCGAACAATAAATTTTTTTTTTTCCTTCACATCTTCTTGTTATCTACAAATATCGTCGCATGATCAATCGAATTTTTTCTTTGTCCCACTAATCACCTGACACAGACATATCACATTTGACCTATTTGTATTTATCACTGTACTCAAAATAAATCCAGTAAAAACAAAATAAATTAAAGCAAAAAGTCTACTAATGAATAAAAGGGTAGAAAATTATGTAAATTTTTATTCACTACAAGCACTACCAGATGATCAGTGCAAGATTGAATTTCATCACTTGCACCTGTCCAACAACCCACTGTAATCGCTCACATAATAAAGACGTGAAAAAAAAATTCTTCTATATAATTTCCAACTACAAAAATTACCTCAATAGATTTTTATACCTACAATACTTTGTAATTTTATTAAATAGTAATTGATTACCTGACTGTAAACAATTTTTTTCTTGATCTTAACACACGGAAATCACGAGAAATGTCACACGTTACACAAGCTGATGTGTGGCGTTCTGAGTCGCAATTGACACTGATGCGATAGTAAGTATATAAAATGATGAAAAAAACAGAAAAAAAATAAATGAAAAAGAGAACAATTTGATGTATATGCTTCGACTATTACTCAAACCCGTGACGGTGTCACTGATAACGTTTTATATACACACGATCACGCACGAATACCTCTATTGAGTTCTTTCACTTTTGAATACATACACGGATGATAAATACAAGTAATGTAATTTTTATTCAATTATTGTTGATCATGTATTGTTTTCATGTTTATATCTGACATACTTGTTTATCTGTAGAGGTATTTTAAATTACTATGATTTTCTATTAATTGAGAATTATATTGACATTGTGATAGAAATTAATGTGATGACATGAAAAAAAAAAGGAAATAATGGACGTTTGCATTGTTCGAATTTTTTTTTCGCAGAAGAGGATTGGATTAAATTATTTGTACTCTTTCGTTTAAGTGTTACAAAATTCTTGTTCGAAATTTTGAAGTTTAGTAAAATATTAAACAAAAGAATAAACTACAACCGTTTTACTTTTTTATCAACTGGTCGTAAAATTGAAATACAAAAATATACCACACATTGTAGCTGACTTTTACACAATAAAACATACAGTACATGTGTTTTAATGTTTCATAAGATCTGCAATTCGTAATTAATTATTTAATGGCTACACAACTTGGGACATTGTAACGACGTGTGAGAAAACTTGAGATTTTAAGTTACCACGTGTGACAGACACGCAAGTATAGTACTCTTACATATGACTTACTCCATTTATGAACAAAAGGAATCTAAATAAAGTGAAAGATTAAGAGCACGAAAGCTCGGAAATGATATGAAAATGATGTAACTATTTAAAATTCTTTCATAAGATATTTATCTTGTTGTATACTCAACGTATATTTAATTGAATGGTCATTTGATTAAATGCTAAAAGTGATTGCGCGTTTGAAACAAATGTAACGCCTCGTTGATTACATTCATATATGTGTATATGTTATACACGATAAGCCCATCTTAACGTTCAAGAATACCAATTAAGTAATTAGTAATGCTTCAAAGTAACCTTGGATTTAACGACGATATCACGCCCAGTAATTTTGGCTAAAGATACATCATGATGAGAATTTTCCGCCTGCAAAAACTGCGATTCTATTGATGATAAACCGTATTTAGCTTTTTAATTATTACTTCGACATAAATAAGAGGAAATAAAAAAAAAATGGTACAAAACAATACACAAAAAAATGAAATTACACATCATGATAATTCATTCTTTTTTTTTCTATTCATTATTCATATTCCATTCATTGTGATGCTTCACGACAAGCAGAAATAAAAAATGTAGAAATCAAAAATAACATTAAGAAAAATTAAATAATTTGTTAATCAACATTTATTTATTCTTCATCATTTTAAATATAAGAAATATTTATCAACGTTAAATTAAATAATTCATTTCAGACTGATTATAGTTCTATTATTTCTTTCTAATTTATTAAACTGCATTTCGTTTGAGAAACGTAAATAAAACAATAACAAATAAAAAAATGACTTCGCAATAATTCCCTGCAATTTATTCATCTATTATTTATAATCCCTCTCGAACTTTACCTGACATATTTTAATTTATTACCATTATGTACATGCAAGGAAATAAAAGAAATGAAGAAGAGTAAAATAAAATTGATGAGCAATTCAGGGGGATATTGCAGAGTAATTTGATGGTCTTAGATTATACAAAAGGACCGTGATTTCACAAGAGACTCTATTCGTGCGTGATCCAACATCGCGGGAATTGCGCTCAATCGTTTCCTCAACTGTATATACATAAAAACATAAATATATATATACAATATGTAGAATAAAGAGGGGTAGGAAGAGGTAAAACGAAAGCCCCTTCTTGTTCACGTACTTTTTTACGTAGTTATATCTACGAAGAAGGATGTTTAGCACCCACAAATATCATAGAGGGGTAATTGTAATGTTTTCTGTGTGTGTGGGATCCACAAGAAAGAGGGGCTCTCAAGATGTTCCACCACTATTCACTATTACACACCCCACCAATCATGGTGCATCCTCTTTCGCAGATCACATATATACCACCTCTTCAGGAACATCTTCAAGACACAACACTCAGAGAAACGTTCACCACAAGATCTTTGCCAAAACAATTCAATTATATTATATTACTCTTGTAAATTACTTTTGTTTACTTTCTCTTCAATTTTTATTTTTATTTTCAATTCAGTAAAAATTATTTCAATATTTATGAGGATCTCTTTATGATTTTTTTTATTCTTTTCAATTGAAAATTAACCAAAAAGGTTCGTGTGTATTCTTTTTGATGTTACGTTGTGTGATTTATTTCAAATTGTGAACAAGGATTCATTGTTTTGGATTTTTATTTTAGATGATATTCAAAGTGATAATTAGTTTGACAGTATTGACTGGTGCATTTATTTATCAGATGACAGAAGCGGTGAGTCGAGATAATAATAATTATTAAATATTTTATGGATTGAAAAAGATGAGAATGTTGAGTTGAGAAAAAAAGTGGTTTTTCTCTTACAGTTACGAGTGAATTAAGTTGAGTGTGTGTTGAATGTATATTTATAGATATATATTGTGTTAGACGAAAATTATCTCACGCAAATTTTGCGTAACAATGACTGCATAACACAATATATTATCTTACATTCAATCGCTCTCCATAATGCAGCGTGTAGTTAATAAATAAATAAATTATTACGCCAATAATTCTCACAGGTTTTTTTCTTTTTCACTTCTTGCTATGAGAAAATTTCACTTGACATCGTCACATTACGTGCACGAAAAAAATTCTCTTTTTGCTTGCTTCATGATGTGTTTGATGTTATTACTGTATGGTAGGGCACAATCGATCGTAAAAAAAATGAGATGTAGGCAGCCGAGTATGAAGGATGCGCAATCCCATTCATTTTCACCGGAAACTTTTTGTGTTGAGAGTATATAAAACAATAACGTGTTGCCTCAAACCACAATTAATTTGAGATTAAATTCTATAGAGATAAAAATGTGTAATCAATGTAAATTGGGGTTCGACAGAAGGGGAACAATTGAAAATAGAAAAAGGGAATTATTGATGATAATTTTTGTGTCTGTTATGTGTTGTGATAGAAAATTTTTCTGACTTGATTGATTTCTGTTATTTGTTTTGATTTAAATTTGGAATACGTTCTTGATATTGTAATTTAAATTATTACAGCAGCTGGATGGATATAGGCCAGGCGTTGACTATCCAATTTACAATTCAGTTCCATTTGGGTTGAGTTTTAATTGCAGAGGGAAATTGCCTGGGTATTATGCCGATCCTGATACACGATGCCAAGTCTGGCATTGGTGTTTACCAGGTGGAAGAATGTTCAGTTTTCTATGTCCTAATGGAACTGTGTTTAGTCAGACAACACGAGTTTGTGATTGGTGGTTCAAGGTTTGATGATAAAAAAATTTAATGGACTTTTGCTATGATTTATAAATTGTATTTTATAAGGCTTGAAAATTGTTTTGCTACTTTTTTTCCTTTTGGTTATTATTTCAGGTGGATTGCAATGATTCTCCAAGACTTTATGGTATCAATGATGATCTTTACAGAGACGCTAGTGGAAATCGAATTTGAACACTGAATAAATGAATAATGATTATATCAAGGCCAATCTGTACATTAATAAATTAATTTGAAAAAATATGAGAATTATCTGAATTTGGGTGGGTAAATTGATGATATTTTGACTACTTTTGAGGTCCTACACTGCTGGAACATCAGACAGAAATATTTCCTTGACTATATCTTGTCAGAGCAAGAATGTACTATTTAACAAAGATCCTCAACCACAATCATCATTTTAATTATACAATCAAGATAATAATTATTAAAATTATCAAGTTATTCCTGACTACCATCGACATTATCGATTATTGATAAAGTAATTTTCCTCTCGTGGTAAAAATCGATTTATTGACTGAGCTCTTTTCTTTCTATAAAAGAAATTCAAACAGCTTCATGATCTCGACAGAGAATTTTGAATATTCCAAAAATTTATCATGAAAAAAAAAAGACACTGAGCATATCCAATCAGATATGAAAAATTAATTGCAGCAAATGCAATTTTTCCCATTCTCTTTCTGAAATTCTTTCCACAACTAATGCGGAATGATTAAATCATAAATACTCAGAACTTGGACATGAACGCAAGGCCACACTATCGGAATAATTTAACAAAACACAATAATCCACATACAAATGTATATCTGTACACATTGAAAAAAATATATATATTTGTACAATATGGCGGTCGTGTGAATGTCGATCGAGGTCGGTAGTCGAACGTTGGCGATTTCTTGGCATGATTGGGCAATAGAAAGTGAGTGGCTGGACTTGGTGATCGGTTGCCTCGCCCGAGACGCCCCAACTTCGAATGCCGTAGCGTCGATACACTTTCAGTTACAACGATGATTTACATGCGCCATTTGTTACGCTGATTCCCATTGCCGTCTTTTATTCCCACTCTGAGCATAATCATAGAGAAAGTATTTTTATTTCTTCTCCCAAAGAATAAAAATACGGAAAAAAAAAAGAAGAAACATATACCTAAACAGATATAAATCAATCCAATTAAACTGTCATCCTTTCGTGTATCAATTTCATCACACGAAGTAAAAAAAAATTTACCAAACTCTCATGCAAAAAAAATGCAGCATTTTATGTCTTAACCATATACTAATAACGTCGCCGATTTTAGTCACGTCTTGTAGAAAAAAGAGAAAAAAAACAGAGAGCAAGGAGATATGTCTGCCATTAAAAGTCACATTCTCAAAGGATTATCAAAGAATTTAAAGTAGAAATAAGAAAGACAGTCGAAATAAAGTGTGCAACTCTTGTATACACTCATAATCATCTGTGTGTGGAAGAGAAGCATCAGCCGTTGGCCTTGAGAACAAGAGGAACATCTCTCGCTGATATCGCACACTGGAAACAACCACAACCAACCACTCACACGTGAACATTATAAAAATTTTCCAACCAAAGAACCGAAAGAAAGAGCAAATCAATAAATAAAATCATTTGCAAATCAATTCAACAACATATACATCAGACTCGATAAAGTGTCGTAATAATCAAGTATATCATGTCTATATTTTTTTGAACATATTAAAAAATTACTTGACATTAAATATATTATCCCAAGGCTCCTTTCTCTTTCATCAAATTTATACTCATAGACGTATCAACATTATCATTATAACGAATTTTTTCATTTGAATTCTAAGTGTCAAAGTGTCATAGTTATTAACTCAACGACATTCAACTGTACAGTGCCCAACATATTCTATTGCATGTGTAGGGAAAAAAAAAAAAAAATTAAGATTCACCGCTACATAACAATTTATAATAATATTTCTACGTAGGTGTCACGAGAACAATTGATGTGGCACCTACTTATATTATACAAAAAAAAAGAAAAAAGGCGAACGACATAAAAAATTCACCGATTACATTTGCACACTATGGCTCAAGCATACGTCACCGGTGATCGATACACTTTCACTTTGGATCCAATGGATCCATCGTGTAAGAACATACACACACATGTGCGCATGAATTCATTGGAGCGTTTGAATTTTCTGAGGTCGAAGGCACCTGATATCCACGCGCGCACCACCCACGCAACTTTGTTCCACATGTACATAAATATTTATAAGCATTCGTACAGTGTTTACACTTACAAGAAGCATGAATATAATTTTTTTTATATTTATTATTAATATAGACATGAAAAAGAATTCATTTAATTCATCAGAGCGCGTCTACGCCAGTGTCGCTCAGGTGAATATTTGGATTCTACGCGATATACGTTGCGTGAAAAGAAAGGCAATATGCTAGCATGTACTAATACTAATACTACTGCTACTACCACTACTGTATATATTTTCTCATGGCGTTTTAATGTGCCCACGCCAATGTTTGTCTTATCCCCACCGGTACGATTTTATCCTCCGCCGTAGAAAGCTCAAGCAGCGATCGAGGAGAGCCGTACCTTTCAGCCTATCTCTGCGCCAACTCCTGGTGTTTTTCCCCACTTGAAATATAACTTCAATAATAATCGTGGGGCCCATGTAAAACGACAGTATACAACCGGGGCCTCAACACGACAAAACGTAAATGTTATTTTAGTCGTCGTCAGTGTGTTTTTATATTAATTATTTTCGTTTCATTGTCATAATTCGAACATTCATTTGATATTGTTTCTGTTTCTAAAAATTGTGTTTCAATTGTTTTTTGTCTTTCTTTTCACAATTTTCTTATATTAATAATTCGTTTGGGTTCTTTCTGAATGTGTCTATATTTTTATTCTAGTCTTAAATTAATATCTATGGTGGATATGTGTATGTGGTTTTCAAAGTGATATTGATTGCTTTATTGATATTCGATTGGTTTTGTTTTGTTATTTTTTTTCGGGGGGAAAACTAGTCAAGGCTGTCAACAAAGCAGGTGTCAAAATAAAGAACAAGTGGATTACTTGAAGAGTTCATTCATGTGAGCCTGCGAAGAGAAGTTTTGTGCGTGTGTATGAGAGGACTTGAAGGCTGCGGCATTGCGAGCAACAAGCGCGCGCATACATACATATATAAATTTTTTTTTTGAAAACATACAAACATATACACATACACGCGGAAAGACAAAAAGAGGGAGAGAGAAAGGGGATAAACCAAGAGGTCTGATTTTCTGTTTCTTTGATACTTTTGCTTGATATTTTTTTCACTACTCAAACTCATGTATTTAAAAATATAATTATGTATACATAATTATTCTCATGTATTTATGTATATATCTAAATATATATTCATGTATATTATTGTGTAATTTATTTATTTGAATAGATCGTTGATAGATTAATACGACGCTGGCAAAGTGCGCTCAGACGAGTGTGAAATAACAGAAGAGAAATTAAATATTGAGAAATAATTTGTAAAATCATTCGGTGTATATAATTTCTATAGAAAATATATTTGTATCTATACATTCATATAGATAGTGAATAAGATAGACCTTTATCTGCCATTTTTTTAATCTGCTGTATCATCATTAAGAAAAATGAAACGTTTCCTTTTTTTTTCTTATTATAAATGAAATTCATTGGTTTTATAGTCTGTTGCGAGGAGAAAAGATGTTGGCCACATATATTTCACAGTTGAATATATTTCATCTTCTCTTTCTTTTCATCCTCATAATTAATTGTCTGTCATGTATTTATAAATACATTTATGTGCATATATCTTCTTCATCAATTCTCGCTGTCAATTATATTTAAATAATTTCAATTGACATCAACTCAAATATATTTTTGTAAACGTTAAAATTTCATACATTCAATAATTTTGAAATAACAACATCTTCTTTTATTTAATATATTGAAACGTATTCACTTGACCTTTCACGGTGTCCCGTAACGATGGTCAACCGTTAATCCAACCATATACATTTATGTCTTCATATATATGTATTGAAATACACCATATACATATATACAAGCATAACGTAATCGAATGACGATGAGGTAACTCTTCAATAATATTCTAGTGAGCGAGCTAATCGATTGACAGGATCATTTCCGCTTAAGAAATAAAATATATATATTTAATGATGAAAAAAAGAAAAGAAATTAAAAATTAATGAATAATTTCGTTGACATAACATCGCTGTTGCCTAGTAATATTTTCAAATTTATTATTTCATATTATTTCCCATAGAAAAATCGTCACTGGACTTGATACCTTCTTTCACAACGAATAATTTCTTTTTTTCTCTTCCAATTCTCTTTCAATTCTTTTTACTGTCAATCGCACATGGAATATTATTGTTAATATGTAATATACAAATCACTAATGCAAATTTATATTCTCTATTATCTGTAGCGATAGACAAATTTAATTACATATATCTACAATATATCTATATATATTGCCAGAGATTGAAAACTCGGATTGCAAGGTTACTTTCACCGATGACGAGGTGTCGGGGATTTGAAAAAAAAAAACACAACTGTCGTAACGCGGAAGTGCGATCGGTTGCAGTATCGCAGTGTCTCAGCAATAAAAGCTTTGATTAAATGAGGGAGTGAAAAAAAACTGCAATGGTAGAAGGGGAAGTGGAGGCGCAAGGCCATTCATACTTGTCCTTTACGATTAATTTCAAATCTGACATTCAATTAATTAATAAAAATAGCGAAGAAGAAATTTCTATATAATAAATTCATATTTCTACTCTTGATTGATATGAATGGCGTGAAATTTCTTGGGACTTTGATGTACTTGAGTAAATTATTAATTTATTTAAATGAATAGACATATTCGTGTACGTTGATACGTAGGTTCGATATTATCTTATCCCGGCGCCAAAGTTTTATCCTTTATTATTACGTGATACGGGACTTTATATAACACCCACATTATCCTTGGATTATATGGTTAGCAATGGTGACAGCACAGAGAAAGTGACTATCCACACTGGGCATATGTATATGCCTATGGGTATACTAGAATATATTTAATATTATTCTTATTATATATTATTCATTTTTGATAATGATTGGTTTACATTTAAGATTTTTTTTTTGCTTTTCATGTAACAAACCAATAAGTTGAATTTATATTTCCGTGTTTTATTATTTAATATTCATTTCGCAATATTTATTTATCATTTATATTTAATATTCTGATATGATAAACAGTGACCGTTACTTCTGCATATCGCCATTGGAATTAAATTCAATATCACGTACACAAATATTTTTACTGTATAAAAATAAAAAAAGGGATAATTTATTCAAGGGAAAGAATTGAATATTATTTCTTCTTTCATTGTTTCGTTATTCGTTGTTGCAGAGTTGTCTCAAATAATTTATTTATTTTTATTGTGTTGCAGAAATTCCAACATGCGCGACAGGACATGGCTCCTTCTCACACTTTATGGTGAATATTAAATTCCTTTTTTATCTTATTTATTCTTTCGTAGTGTTGTTCTTGCTTTTCTTTTGCATGTAATTTTATATAGCACTTCTTTTTACATACATTTCTGCGTTTATTTATTCACGTTGGTGGTTTTGTGCTTATGTGTAGACCTGATATCAAAGCCCACATCACAAATGGAATGCAGATTGCGCACTGGACTCACACCATGAATAGCAATTGATTAAAAATGTATTGAATATTATACAGATGAAGATAAAAAATGAACATTTATGAATATATATATATATGCAGAGTTAACACATGCATAAATAATATATATTCAATACTAAAATCATTCCTATGTTGATGATGTTGAGTTCAACGTCACGTTGTTGAACGTCACGCTAACACGGTTGATTGCAATTCATTCTCTTTCTGTCGTCGAGTGTAAAAAATTGTGAAGAAAAAGTCTTTACAGTGCAATAGTATTAAATATATATTTAGAATAAAAACAACTTTTCGCATTCGAATGGTGCGACACACCCATGAAATTAATAGTACCAACATTTCAATTCCCACGATATAAATGGAATGTATATCAGTATTGGACTTGTTAATTTTTAATTTGAAAAATAAATGAACACGTTTTCGTGATAACTATCAATCAATTTATTTTTTTTTCGACGGTGTAGTTCATTCTGTTCATTTATTTATTATCTATTAGATTTTTCTTCGTCTGTTGTCTTTGGCGTGATCTCGCGTTCGAAACCTTGATCCAATTTTAAACAATTACTCAATGCACTTACCTGTGCTATAGTCACATAGCCAACCACCATACACTCTTTCTTTCTTCGCAACTATAAATTCATTGCATCACATTGCTCATACTCTTTGCCGCACTTACACTTTGCTTTTGCAATTGACGAGTGGCTTCTTCGTGATTTTCGCAACGTCCCGTCAAGATGCATCACAAAACTATTATGCTATTTGCACATGTACAGCATCATATTCACATAAATTGCAAGTGAATAAGAAAAAAAAAATGCTGTCATGAAATTGTTGATACGCGATAATAATCCTTGGATTTTTATTTTCACTATTTCCAGGCATTTTATTGGTCTCAGCTGTGTCATCAGCACTCAAGGGTACACGGCCGAAATTTAAAATAGCCACAACGTCAACAACAACTGAGAATCCAAAACAACAGCCGGATAATGAAACAGCAGAAGGCGATGATGAAATCGAGGTGTGAATTCTTCTTTCGTTGAATTAATAAAAGGAGAAAACTTAAAGTTAAGACTGTACTAAAAACGTGTTTATTTTAAAGAAGAGAAAATATTTCTTTGGATAATATTAATGATTATGGATTGATGATATTCGATGACGATACGAACCGGATGAATATAAAAATATACAAAACATATAAAGAATTTAGCAATCGACATCATTTCTTGGACAATATTGTGATTTTTTTCTCGTCAAGTTATAAATTGTGAATAAACTATAAAGCAATTGATTTAACAAGACAGGAAAGAATTGAAACCTTCGTAGTATTATGTACTACATGACAATAAAATTCCAGATATCATTATCATGATAATTACCTACTTTGAATATTGTTTATGATTATTGTAGGAAATCATATTCAAATTATATTTTCCAACCAATCGTATCATTTCCTCAATAATTTTAATTCCAACTATTAGTAACTGTTTTCTCCATGTATGAAAGTAGAGAATGAAGATTAATTCAATTGAATTCTCATAAATGAAAAAAAAATAATATTATTATTTTAATTTCTTCTTGGTATTCTTTAGGCTACAACATCGTCTGACGTAAATGCAACAACAAGTCACACATTAACTGGAATTCCCCAAATTGATTACATCTGGGATCCAAATTTACCACGAGAATTGAATGGATTCAATCTCAGTGACTATCCATTTTACAGTAGCATTCCAAATCAAGATGAAATAGATTTTAAATGCGATGGACTTCATGATGGATTTTATGCCAGTGTACCACACAAATGCCAGGTAATTTTGCAACAAGTACCACACATAATTCATGTTTAGATACATAAGATACATTGAATGCTTTTCAGTCATGCGTCGCTGCTTTAGAAAACAAGCGAATAGAATTGGGAAAAAAATAAATGTCAAAAAACGTGACAGAAATAATGTTCCATTCACAATTCAATTTCAAAACCAAACCGACATCATGAACAAAATTATTCACAAACACATTCTAATATCAAATTATTCTCTCATGTATAAATATGATAATAATAATAACAGCAATAGTAATAATAATAACGAAACAATATATTTTCCAATCGGAAAGTTATGCATGCGCCATATTTAATCAAGATAAAAGCGGAATAATTCCCTTATAAAACTTTCCCTCCGGTATAGTGTAAAAGTGTTGGTTTTGAAAAACGAGAGTGAAATACAATGTGAACTGTCATCACTTTTGTTGAAATATGTTTGGTTCACTCTTATTATTGCTCCATTGTCAAAGTCATACCGCAAATATACACGAAGGCTTTCTCAAGGGGGGCCATTCATTGATGCCTGTTGTACTGTTCTTGTTGATGTTGGAGATAGAAATCCAGGACGTATATTTCGCACTTGTATATGTATATAAACTGCTTGTACACGATGTGCTCTAAATGACACGAAATTATTCCATCGTGATATATCAAAAGAATTTTTTAACCGCGTACTCGTAAGTGTGGTTGAGTAGCACGCACTTCTGGGATCCTATTATTATTTTACTTTTTATTATAATATTCATCTATCCTCCTCCTTTTTTTTTTCCTTCTTTTAATTCTTGACGATCGCGTGTGCGGGTGAAACATAATCACGAGACTGTAACCACACTATCCTTTACAATATTTGTATCGTCCCAATTCGCGTATTATCCATCAACGCCATATGTATACGAAGCAATTAATGCGCGTGACGTGAAAGCCAACGTGTGTCTCTCGTCATGACTAGTCGTTATTCGTCAAGTGAAATGTGCGTTTTAGATTCACTGCGCCAGTTATATTTTTTCATGTCTTCTTCATTGGAGACGATGAAGAAATTTGTTATGAATTGTAGGTGAAATTCGATTGCAATTATATTTTCTTATAATGAGATGATAATTCGAATTTTCTGATTGTTTGTAATACGTATTGTTTATTATAGAATTAATTTTTATATCTTCATTACAGGTTTATCATCATTGTCTTTTCGGAACACGTTACGACTTCCTGTGTGCGAATTTCACAGCATTCGATCAAAAAACATTCATTTGCCACTTTGCATCTGAAGTTGATTGTGCAAACTCGAAGAAATATTGGCATAGAAATGATGCGCTCTACAAAGCAGCATCAACATCAACTGCTGCACCACCACCGACAACGACCACAACAACTACTACAACTACTACTACAACTCAATCTCCAATTGAGGATGAACGTTCAATGCCAAGACGCCGGCGACCATTTAGAAGACGTCCCGCTTATGATTATTACGATGAGGAATATTATGACGATGAGTACGAACGTCCAAGAACGCGTGGCGGCTATGATAGACGTGACGAATACGACTATGACGATCGGCAATACAGCAGACGGGATAATCGCGAAAGAGATCGGGATCACACGAGAAATCGCGACAGAAATTATCGAGATCCGGTTGCTCGAACACGCGAGCGAATTCCAAACAGAAATAATTGGCGAGACTCATCGCCGAGTGTTAATCGACAGCCTGACGACGTAGATGAAGATGATCGAGGTGCTATTAGTCATCATGATGATCGACGTTACGAAAAAGGGTATGTATTACCTCCTTATCTTTAACTGTCCAATTAATTAATTGATCACTTGATTGATTGATTGATGAAAGCTATTGCTACAATTATTTTTATCTTAAAAAAGGTCTACAAAGTACGACTACGATCAAGAATCCTCTGCACCATCAGCAGCAGGAGGATTAGTTAAACCAGCAGCACCAAGTTCATCAGTGTATTCACGACCAAGAACTCCGCCAAAAATTCGTCGACCAGTGCCACTTTCAGCCCAAGATAAATTTGCCTACAAGACATCCGCCATTCAACCTACTGTCGGTAATATTTCGATTCAACTATGCTTTCTAGCACGTCGTATTTATTAGATACGATCGTGTCCCGATTTTCCCAGCCAAGTGTACATTGAATTTTATATGTTACACTGAATAAACATATTGAAATTTGGATTAATCTATCAGGAGACTCTCACAAACGGCCAATAGAACCATCAAGTAGTGCCGGATCAGCAGCAGCACCACCACCATTGGCAACAGCACCATTAGCTGATGATGATTATTATGAGGATGAAGTTGAAGATATGCGACCTAGAAGACCAATGAGAAGACGTCCGTATAGAGAACGTGAACGACATTTTTATGATCAATCGCGTGATATGAGAGATAAGGAGAGAATTCGTCCCATGAGGTAATAATACAATGAGAAATATGTATGGGGAAATGTATTTATATATAAATATACCATATATACACCTATTGTATGTTCGATATATTTCTATAATAGGACTCGTTATCGCGACGACGATGACGACATGCGGCCAAAAAAATATCCTGAACGACCACGAGATCGTGATCGTTATTATGAACGTAGTCGGGATCGTGCACTAGATCGTGAAAAAGATTTATTGCCAGATAGAATTGTTGAAGAACGTGAGAGAGAACCGCGACCAGCTATTCGCAATAAAGAACCATTAGATGATTTCGTTGAGACATCAACGAGAAAAAATAATCCGGCAGTTCATAAAAACTCTGAAGTACTGACACGAACAATGCAACAACATAATAATGATGATGAAATATCAGACCAACATCGACAGTTATTATCAAGACCGCACAAGTTAAAATCACATAGAGCAAAATTAAATGAGAATGATGAGGATGATGATTTGAGTAGCAATAATAGCGATAAGACCCATCGGCCACTGCCAGAAGAACCAGAAAAATCAAAAAATGATGATGAATATCCGTCTGATGATGAATATTACGATGATCATGATTATTCACCACCCTCATCACCAAGAACGGCAGTTAGAATTGTTAAAAGACCATTTTTGCCTTCACGTGGTGGCAATCCAAATCCTCGAGGATTATCCGCGGTTGGGGTCAAGGCATCACAACCAAACAAACATGATCATAATAATTCGACTGAAAATTCTGGACGACATTCAACGTCTGAGAATGAAGACAATTACTATCGTGAAACAGACAAACCAATCCACAGACCTTCTGACGACAGTAGAAGAGGCTACAATGCATATAAAATAATTCAAAATGATATGCAAACTAAACAACCAGATGATTTTAATGGCAGTAGTAATCAACGAAGACCAATAACACCACAAGATGATGACGACGATTTAAAACCGAACGTTCCATGGGATGCTGAAGAAGCCCGTGTGAATTTATCAGTTCCTACAAATCATGTGAACCGCGGTTCGATAGTTTATGAGTCTGGCCACACAACTGAATCAAATCAGAAAGAAACTAATAAAGTTATTGGCAGTACAATTAAACAAAGAATAAATGAAGTTCAACATCCATTACAAGACATTCCTGAGAGTGAATTTGATGTGACATTGAATGAGGCTTTGACACCATCAATCAATCAGGAATCAACATTACCTAGTGGATTTATTCTCCCTGTTCAACGTCATCAATCTCGTGAACCACTTCTCCAATCATCAGAAAATAATTATCGTGTATCAAGGCCATACAATAATCAACATCAGCCACAGCATCATCAACAAAATGGTTTCATACCAAGTACACAATTTGTTCCATTGATAAGAATTGGAAATAGCAATAACAATAATGATGAAAGATCTGGATCTGTGCAATATTTCAAAACTCCAACTGTTCATTTACCAGGATCATCGAACGCTAGACAACCTGGTAGAGGTCCATGGCATGACTATACCGGTTATTGAAAACGATCACAATAAATTTTTAATCCATTTCCAAATATGAATTTCTTCATTGTCATTCTCTTTTTTCTTTTGGTAATTTTGTGTCTCTCTAATATATTTAAATATAAAATTTTAGAGCAGTAGAGTGCCAAATTTGTTGATCCTTTTTTGCAACGAATTTTTCTTGTAAATATATTAAGTATGAATTCAATTGTCGAATTAACAAAAGCGTGTTTTTTTTTGTCTTATTCATTGCGATTTGCGATTAAATTATTGATGTATTGTATAAATATATTATCAGGTACTCACTTGTGGCGTTAAATATTGTTATTGAAGGTCGTCTTAAAGTCACATTTTGAGTAAATATACTTTTTATGTGTGAGCTGTGTCGTTATAATATGAAATATTGAAATCAATGAAAAATTTGTGCAATAATTCATTTATATTTCATTGAGCGATCACCTTTTTCTTTCACTTATTCACTCACATGAGACTAGAATTTATTCAAATTCTGTATGGAAATAAATTACGCAATATTCCACTTACCTTTACCAGCATCTGCAACCGCTACTCATTTCACTGAACCGGCATAATTGAATCCAAAGGTTACTTCATTGGAAATCGGTCGTATCTATTTCCAAATCGTGTTTTCTTGAGTACACATCACTGTAAATATCACTGTAAAATAGTCACTTAATATATTTTTTTTCACTGTTTTGTCCGTTTGAATGTAAGAAGCGTTATTAGTCACTCGTAATGGCGCCACTTTCTTTACGAAAACTCTTCGGGCTGATTTAGGCGGGAACACGAATCGAAGTCGATAATCACAAAATGGCGAACGATTATTCGAGACTCGACATTCTAAAAAAGAAAAGAGATAAAAGAATATTAATAAAGATTGATAAAATCAGTTACTCTTATAATTTCCACTTCAAATATACATTTTAGACAGTTGAAAGAAGTAAAAGAAGTATTAAAGGATCACTCTGTTCATTATTGACTGTGCTGTACTACACACGAATGCGATAATTTGAATTTCTCTCACAGACTATCCAATCCCGGCGTTCCTTATTTTATTTGAATCGCAAAGTACGTTGGAACGACTCGAAATTACGAAAAATAACCGTCATTTTTCATAATTGCATACAAAATGCAAGCAGAGGTCGTTCCGGTCGCTAAAATAATACAATGGCGGATGGTGAGGCTGTTGATGGGACATTCATTTATTCTAACAAATAATCAAGTTATCTTGCGCTCGTGTGCACAATAATTTACCTGAATCTCAAATAATAAAATTCGATACAATTATATTAGTATTATTCTATAAGCTTTGAATCTGATCAAGCCAAAATGGTTAGTATTTGTTCAATTAGTCGTATTATTTACAGATTAACATTGCATTTGACAAACATTTAGGTTATGTTAAGAAACAGATGTTTCTTTTTATTTCTTTTTCTCTTCAAGTAATTTAAAACATATTCTAAAAGTTCAGTAGCGTATGAATTAAAAGTTTTTCATGGAATATTTAATTATTTTATTGCAGTCCGTCGCTGAATTTTTGAAGGGTTTACCATCGCACAATGAAAATAATTTCGCCAATTTTCACACTGACAATGGAAATAGAACTTGTGTAAAACGACCATCTGTTTATTTACCAACAAAAGACTACCCATCTGAACAAAGTAATGACGATAACAAATAATTGTTTATTTATATATTTTTTTTACGGCCACGATTCATCCCTGTAAACAGATCCTCGAGCACCCTCTCATTACAAAATAGCATTCAGAGTGATTTGAAATAAATCATTTTTGAATGCTTTCAAAAGCAATGGAATATAACCAATGCCACTAATATTGGGCTTTGATTATGACATAAATTGTTCCAAATTATACTTTCTAATAAGGGATTTCATGAAGGATAATTTCTCCTGATTATAAGTAGAGTTGGAAAATTATATTGGCCACAAAACTATCCAAAATATAGGATTGAATTGTATGAAAGTGATATCTCGAGACCAAATGAACAGGGATGAATCGCCTCGCCACCTTTTCTTTACAGAGTCTATGAATACATTTCATTAGTACTCCAATAACTAATGGTTCACATAGCCCATCGAATACCTGATTTAATATAATAGAACAATTTGCTTTTGATCATAGTAATCGTCACGGAGAAAACCACCATTCTTTTACGGTACCTCCACCAACAATGGGACAAAAAGGTAATTGATGTTAGGATCTCTTCCATCATCGTTATTAAATCGAAATTAATGATAAATAGTTATAATATTGCTGTACAATTCATACGATCATCTGAGCACAGCAAAAATCTACTTGTAATGCTAATCAAATTTCAAATATATCCATAATTGTTCTAGAATGCTGAAAGGAAACGAGAGCTTTTATCCACAAGTGGAGATTCCACTGATGATGTGACAGTCCGACGTTGTAAGAGGCCACGCCTCGATCTGAGCAATACCCTCTAATTTAAAAAGAAGAAGCTACAAAATTAATACCTCATTTTTAGAATACTTTCAATCTATACAATAATCAAGCTTCTCTATTATCGCCTAACGTCTGGATTATCGAGAATATTGATCAATTGTTTTGCACAAAACGTTTCCATTTCGTTTCAGCCGATTTCGTCATCAATGGCAGTGTGTATGTAGATGTATTATCCAAATGAATAGAATTCATTTACGTCAACACACGTGAATAATATTTTATTCTAATTTATTTTTTTGTTTCTGGATTTGTTGAAGGAAAAATAAGAACAAAGTCTATCCGATAAATGTAATAAATTGGCCGGGTAAACTCTGTATACATTCCGGAATCAAAAATCCTATCATGATTACAACTTTCATTTAAGTTAAGAAAAACAAGATAAAACAAAAAGTACACGAATTTGTCTCGTTCATTTTGATTTTGTACGAATCAACCAATGTTTTATATGTCGTATAAGACCTGTATTATCATATATTATTATAAATTTCCTGAATAAATTTTTCCGCAATATATTTAGCGCAATATATAGATATCGATGTAGAGATACATTCTTATCAATCAACTGCCAAAATAATGCTACAGTCTTAGTTCCACACAATTTATCCCTCAATTGCCTGCAATAATTATTGTTTCAACGTGACATAAAGAACATCCAAAAATATTGTCCACTTCGCTGATAAGCTCAATCGAAGCAAACCTAACCTCAAATGATAAACAAGTGTCTATCGTCACACACAATTAGGTCATCTTGTCGACAGTGTTTACAAAAAAAAAGAAAAAAAATACACAGCCGCAGGCATGAGCTGAAAAAGGCGTCATTAAATTCTTACTTATTATTGTTATGAACTGATCATATAATAAATATGATAAAGCTAATGAATACCGTGGTAAGAATGATGATAAAGTGAAAGTAAAATGAACTTTTACAAATATTAGATAATTTTAGGTGACTAAATATAGAATTTATTTATAGGTCGAGACTGGCAATTACTGGGAATGGAATTTTGATGTAAAACTGGGTTACACAAATTAGAATAAGGTTTGTAATGTATTATTGATAAATAGACATTAGCAATTTTGTTATTTCGATCGGATGTTCTTTGGGGAACACCAGGATGTCTCATAACCTTTTCACTTTTGACTTTATCTATGTTATTGGCTGATATACTATTTTCATTCAGCTTGTACTGAAGTATGATTTATTTGTATTCGTAACGATTTAATGCAATGTTGAATGATTGGATATCTAGTGCGAAATTATCATGGTGAAATTTATTTACAGAATTCCTGTTGAAAATGGCGTTGAATGTTACGGGTCGCAGAGTAGATTCACGAGAAGAAATTAGTGATAAACTTGCACGAAGTCATCTTGTTTATCTTCAAACAGATGAGTGTCCAATGAAATTGCAAGAGCGACAAAAACTTGAAGGTAGTATGAATAATAGATTCAGTAAAATGAATATATGGGAGAAATAATGAGGATATTATAAATCAACAGGGTTCATCAAGGAGTATCTTTATCTTGTTCCCCATGAGAATAAGTATGTGTTCTCTGAAACAGCACACATTCTTCATCGATCAGCTGCTACAGTTAATGATTTCAGCGGTTATCGTGCATGTTCAGCATGGACAGCAATATCACTGTATGCATCTAATTTATTATCTCAACCGTGGCGGAAAGAATACAGAACATTGAGGACTTACAGTGGTTATTATAAACATGAGATTGAAGCGAATTTAGTAGGTGCTGAATTGATGTTTGAGTTGATGGGATATAAACATACAGGACTGGGTGTATTAACACTTGATGGACCTATTGACCCTGATCGGGTTTCGAATGTAAGTCGCGATGCGATGGTTGCGTTCGTCGAATGTCAGATAATGAAACAGATTTGGGAGAAGGTTTCATCGACATTTAATGTGACGTGGCTTGAAGTATTGGAATTCCGTGAGAATAATGCGGGCTCACCTGATCAAGCTATACGGGCACTTCTCTATTGTATTCGGGAACGTTGCCATCAAAATCGCTCGAAAATCGAGAATTATCGTGATTTTCATTATGCGCAGCCTGCAATTATTAATGCAATACCATCGGTAACGATGCCTTATCATGTCATGCCTAATGATTGTAAAACTGCAATTGCTGCTGATGCAGACTATCGCTACATTGAAATGAATATGCGATATTTTCGTCCTGTTGAATCAGCAACGATGAATCGATGTAATACTTATGGTTGTCTACCGCAGAATAATATGTTTCACAACACATTAATGCATCCTGATGCTCATCCAATGAATAATGGAAGTGGATATATTTCATGTGTACACCCCGATCGATTAATTGAGCTCAATGCTACGCCTACAACTGTTGCAAATTACGAAAAGTCATCACGTCATCGTCGTGGTCCATCGCACAATAAATATTTTGACAATATTGATCATTCACGTTCGCGAAGTATTGAGGATGATTATAGTAAAATTGAACGTAAAAATATGAAAACATCAACGAGTTTGGATTCAGCGTCATATGATTCGTGGGATTTTGTTTACCGAGGTTTGGAGAGCGTTGGATATTCGAAGGATGTAGGCGAACGTGAAGATATATTACGAAAGAAAGAAAATTCCAAGTCTAAGTCATCAAAAATGAGCCAACGCGAGTATGACGACAAATATACAAACGATTATCATCCAATACGATCAGGAAAATCACGTGAAAGTCGTGGAGAAATAATCGGTGATACAACAGTTAATGGGAGTGATTTGTCAAAGAATAAATTGTCTGTTGATTTATTGGATTTAAATTCGTCGAATGATCATTCGGAGATTAAATCAAGAAATATGCCAGACAAAATAAGAAAATGTAGTCAAACATCAGCTAATCAACCGAAAAATTATCAGAAAGTTGTGGATTTAGTGAAGAATATTTCGATACGACCAAAAGATGAGGAAACGAAGAAGGATAGTCGGTGGAATTGTTCTACTTGCACATATTTGAATAAATCTGGAGTGGATATTTGCGAAATGTGTGGTAAATCGAGACGTAAAGGTAATGAGGATGCACCACTTGCTAGTGGTGGCAAAGAGTGTCCACAATGTACGTTAGTTAACGAAAAGGACGCCTCAGTATGTGCGGCATGTGAGACCAGTTTAAAAGATTCCCCTACGTATATTTAGTCATTAATAATTAAAATTTGTTCATCTTGGCCTGGTTATTGAAGTCATATCGATATAATATTACATATATATTTAATTATTAATAGCGCTTTGTGATTATAATTTCTCAACCGCCTACTGCAACACTTTCGTTCGATATGAAAGTTAAATCAGCACAAACTTATTGCCTATAAAAACACATACATTGTTGTGTATTTAATTATCTCACAAAATATAATTGCAAACATTTAGGTCTTTGATAATTCTTTATTAGTGTGAATGTTGAGAATAGCGAGAAAATTTTATCAACACTTTTATTTTGTGTATAACTAGTTTTTCATGAATTGGTATTGATAATAATATAACATAAAGTATCCATTGTTACATGAGTGAAATTTTAGGACTTTCGATAAAGACATTTGTGAAGGTATAATGTATATTCGTTGTTAAATTCACAGTTAAGAAATTGATATTGAGAATTTAAAGCATAGAATATATTTAAATATGAATGACGAACACGCTCGTAAAAAATTTTCCCCATTATCTCAATTATATTTTAACTGTGCAATAATATTTTATTAGTTATTTATGTTTCGATTCCGTGTACTATTGTTATGCTACAGAATTATTAAATTTATGATTCCTAATTGTGTTCATTCTATTCATTCTGTTCATCAACTGGAAATATTCAGACAAATTTCTTTCTGTTACAAATGGATAAGTGCAAGTACGAATATGAATCATTTCTCACGCTGTGAAAAGTAGTTTATACCCTCAACGTTTGGTCTTGGAAATATACGTCAGGCATTTTACAGCCGCCTGATGAATTTGTCTATCCAATTTATCTAAAGAACAAAAAGGTAAAAAAATTTAATCAGTTCATCATTCCGCGAGTGGAATGTTTATCAATAATTTCAAATAGATATTTACAGATTTTATGCTTCCCTTGCATGGGAAATTTTAGCGATAGCTCATGAGCATCTTCACAAATGAAAACATATGGACTTTCTGAATCACCCTGTGGATAAATTTCCCTATATTCCTTTTGAGGTAAAACATCAGTAACTGTTACGCAACCCAGCAAACATCCAGTTGGATAAGTTTTGGGGAATTCCAATTGATCTATTTTGAGTACATGAAATAATAAACTTTAACGACAATTCATATATCAACACCGTGTGCTAATGAAAAGAATGTACCACCATTGATCAAAAGACGATAATGTCGTTCAAGTTCTGTGATTTCTTCGGTTGTTGGAACTTTTGCTGCCGCGGCAATCCAGAGTCTTCCACGATGTGCTGAATACCATGTTCTTCCTTCGTGTCTGAATAGAGAAAATGTCTTATTAATGTGAACGATATGGCCACTTACCCATGAAATTACGTACATTTTTATCCCAGCAATAAGAAGTGAAGCATACGGTTGATGAAGAGACAGACAAAGCCCTTCATCAACCATTTGTAACAACTCTTTGTCTTGTACACGAGAAATACTCTTCGGATTATTATTCGCCTTCAAAGACGAATTCTTCAACTGGTTCGTTTCTATATACTAAATATCGATTAAATCAGAATTTCCTGCAATTGTAAAATTAATTTGTAATGTATTAATTAATATTAACTCACTTGGGGCCGATCGAATTCTATCGTTGGACAAGTTGTATCGGCATTCTCATTAGCCTTTCGAATCATTGATTTAGCTAAACTCGCAGAAAATTGTGTTTGAAAAATCAATTCATCATCAGGCTCCTCAATTACTTGTCTACCATAAATATCCAGCGTTACTTTCTTCGATAATCGCGATCCATATTTTGAGTCACGCACTTGTTCCTCATGCTTTTGAATTTCTTTACGTTCATTTTCTGAAAGCCATACACTATCACTAGATTGATAATAGTCACATTCGTCATCAATCACATGAGTCCGTTTGGCGCTGTCAAATTAAGAATGGAAAAAAAATATATAGGCGATGACGGGACGATAAAATAGTTGGATTGAATTTTGTGGCTACCTGTCGCGATCATATTCGAGTAATTTATCACGCTGTAATATCGCAGCTTTCTGCCCTTGACCTGGTTTTTGCTCCATCAATTTATTATATAAAGTGTCTGACTGCTTTGTATTGGAGGAGAGAATTGATTGTTGGTCTGGTGTACATACCAACTCACCGCAATAGAAACATGGTCCCGAGCCTTCTTGCATGCACACGATTCTACCGCAGTTTAAACAATTGTTTACAAGAGCATGTGATTTAGCCTCACAGCCACATCGTTGTCGATCTGTCAATAAAGCAATTGCTCTAGATATTCATTTAAACGCATTTATCTAATCATGTATGGGAATAAATGATTAATTATGATGCAATACTCTTATTCCAAACTGCTTGTTTATCATCTTGACCGTAGAAATTGACGAATTTCGATTTCTTCTTAGCATTTTTGTCTTGCTTTGAAGCCGGTTCTTGCACTGTGACACTTTGATTGTCCTTGGACTTATTTTTTTTCTTTTCTGCTGGTTTCTGACCTGCAGAACCAGTCTCCTTATTTTTTTTATATCCAGTCAGGACATTTTCGCTAGCTGGATTGTCATGAAAAATTCAATCCAATTAATTCATTGAAATCGTTAAACATAAATCAAAGTTAACGATGAGAAAACCTTCATCCCAACAGAGTTGAAGAACGATATTAACTGAATTCTCAGACAGAAATCTACAAATTTTTTCCAGGAACCACAAAAATTCCAAGAGAAAAATTGCCGAATCCTAAAAACCAAGCAGAGAAATATCAAATGTCAAACCTCGCTTATTTTTCAATTCAAATATAAATAATCGATGATTAGAATTATCATAATTCAACAGTGTCTTCAAATAATCATCCAAATCTTTCTCATTCTCAATCTGCAATATATATCTGAAAAAAAAAACAACACAAGGTCACCTCCATGTATGGCCCAATAAAAATAACAAAGGAAATTCGTGAGTTACTGTGTCAACTCTTCAGGAACTGGAAAATCAAGTAAATCAGACAAACGTCTGTGTATCCATTGCTCCATGATGATTATTGTAAATTAAAGGTATTAATTATCAATTTATCTTCTCAATGTTAACAATTTATTCCTGATTGACATATATATCCAACATATACATCTACGATATGTTTTGTTTCGTATTTCGGTCACCGACCGAACATAACCTCAAACATTGACCTGCAATTGAGGTTATGCTCTTCTATATATATATATATAAATAATCTCTTACTTTTTTGCTTTCTTTCATTTCTTTTTTTCTGTGTCATAAAGTAGTATAGATAGCGCTACTTGTACCGCGGTAAATTTCAATAAAGTAATTCAACAAACGGATGTTCCTGTACTTAAATTAACATACGGGATGATTATAATAATATATACATTTGTGTGTCACATATATTCGTACACCTTATGCAAAATGGTTTCAATTTCATGCGGATGTATTGCATAACCATTTTGCACACTTCATTAATGTTCATCAAGTTGTAGAGTATGAGAGATATAAAAAAAATAGGAGACAAAGAGACAGAGAGAATTTTAAATATAAAATGTTTTATTCACACCTAATGCATATAGAATGAAATTTTTTTTAATATAATCTATTTGAATAGGATGTAATTGTATGGTCATATTATGTTTTAATGAATTAATGACGCTTGGATGTAGCGACGTAAATTGGACCCACGAATTTGTTGGGTGATGTTTTGTTGTTGTTACTCCACATGATTCGATTAATTCTGTATTTTTGTTGATTGATTCTGATGAATTTTATATTTCTTCTGAATTTCATGATGATTGAGTATCATTAATTTAATTGATTACAATCTTTTTATCTCCTGGAACAAAACGAGAGAATATTGATATTAATTAAATGGAATAAAAGCCATAAAAATTGTATTTTACTGTTCGTTTGTATAACAATACTCACTATAGTACTCTTTATATGTCCTGTGTCATTCTGGATACATGGGAATTACAGTTGTTAGCGGGGAATTAGAACACTTTGCGCTAGCAAGTAAATATATATCTGTATTTATATGCTCGCTAAAGCGCGGCTGGGTTACAATAATCATAAACGCATTCATCAGCGTATTGTATTCAAGTTTTTATTCAATCAAATTTATTTTCACGATTATTTGTTGGATATTAAATTGGAGAAAAGAAAAAAAAAAGTGTTGATCAATGCATTGTCATCGTGTTTATAATATTAAATCATGAATTTTTATTTTTTCGGAAAGTGTATTAATAAACTGGCTGAGTTATTCTCCTTTCCTTTTTATATTTAACGACGTCTATATTTTTTGTTGTATGTTCAAGGTTTATAAATAGCTTATGGATAAAACGGATGATTGAGAATATCATTGGAAAGAATATCGACACATAATCGTGTAAAAATGGCCTGTGAATAAATATGAGTCTTGTGTGATAAATAAGGCATATACAAGTCCAACTTCCCCGCTCAGAATGGCATGCCACGATCTTCCTTCTATTCGTCACTACCATACTACTCGTTTCGTCGACGGACGACAGTTTGCCTGAGTTCGCCGGCATAAGAACATCCAGCTGCACAAGTTTGAATTCTTTCTCTTTTACTGTATATACCCTCAATAAAAAAGAAAAAAATAAAACACAGTTGAAACTGTAAAGAAAAGGAGTAAAAGAGAAAAGAAATGAAACGCACATCTTGATCGGTATTAAACGGAGTGTGAAGGAGAAAAAAAATAATATTCGCGGTGTTATAAGCGCAAAAGTGAATATTTTTTTTTCACATCTAAAATTATGATACAAATATAAAATTGATTATTTTATTTGTAATTTTGGATACGGTGAAATAGTTGATCGTGTGCGAAAGTGTACTGGAATTTTCCATCGCGCCTATTGTGAATTGGAATATTAAATCTTTTTTATTAAGGGTAAACAATGACATTAATTATTTTGTTATTATTAAACAGAATGTTTCATCCATTAATATTAGCCGATGACTACAAAATAAATTATCACTCAGTTGCTAACCAGCTATTCAAAGAAAACAGTTGTAAAGAAATAAAAATATAAAATTAATCTAGAAAAATGAACGGAGAAAAAAATTATATTTTCATGGTCGAGATAATAATTTATACTATTAAATATGAATTGTCAAAAATTCTCGTGTAGACACTACTGATCTGACACCTACGAGGACACGATTTTACATACATAAACTTATTCATCAGTGTGTCTGTCTGTATATATAGATATATATATATATATATATCGTCCTATCTGTATTTCTGAAAGGTCTTACGTAAGAGTTTGGAGCAAGTCGAGTAGGTTAAACGGTATGCGAGTAACAATGATGTCGCACCAAGTCGCGATTATTCTTGGGAAATACGAGGTATTATCTTTTTATCGGTTTATTCACTGGATTCGCCATGCTCTTCTCTTTATCTTTTTATTAATCATTAATATTTCAATATCCATTCAAGTTTTTAAATTCTTGTTTTTCATTATTTAATTTATCCAAATATTTATTCGACACCTCATGGTATTTATTATACAAAAATTTCTTCATTAAATTTCACAATACACATTCATAATTATTTATGTATTGATGAAGACATAACGCAGTGTAACGATATAACTAAAAGTTTAGGTATCAAACTACATCTGTACTTGTAGCGATGAGTAACAATCGGACTTTGATCATTTAATCTCTGACGTATAACAAATATTTGTTTGTCGATAGAATAATGAAAATTTGTGTTTATCAATTGATGTATTTGCCCTTAAATACAATTATTTTTCCAATTTTTCATTGGAAAGAAAAGAAAAAAATTGATAGTTCAATTAATTATTTTTTAAATATCAAATCGTTTAAATCAAATGCGACAGTCGGTTTCTTTTCACAATTTAATTTCATCGGTCAATGCGATTAGATAAAAATAATTAATTGTGTAATTAATGAAAAGGAAAAAATCACACGTTTGTGTATTTTCTTCGGTGTTTAATTTGTTATAGTTATTATGTAGAACAAGCAGACAATTCACCTACATGCGAATATAACTTAGACGACCAATTTAACGATTTTATTTGGCGTTGAACTAATCATTGTACATATAGGCATTTCTTATCATTATCAACACTGCGTTGAACTCACACTGTATGCGATTAAAATGAAATAGGTATATACATATATGAATGCATGTATATATACGTGGTTATATATTGTATAGTCATATATATAAGCCGCGAGTTTACACGTTTCGATCTGTGTTGAATCGATATTTCTTATTGTAGACGCAGTTATAAACCCACGACCGCCAAATATATTCCATACGATATATAAAATCAGTAGAAATGAGTTCTATTATTAAAAGGAATACACGTTCGCCTCAAAAATAATTGTGGATAATTTAATGTAATTAGTTAACTTGTGTGTATTTTTGTGTAAGTTAATTGAATTTTATCGGTGTCAACCACAATGTGAAAACTTTTAATTTTAATGAATGCGTACACACATTTATTTTTCACTTGATAAAGTCATTGGACTGTAATTAGTTGTGGAGTTCAATTATTTGAAATTCACCTCGATGTCAAAAGAAGTTTCAAGTTAATCATTGTCTTAATATTTTTTTGATGAAATGAAGTGATAAATTATGTGTGGACAAAATATAATAAATTTTTCTATCGTCTACATCATCGGTAAATAATAGATGATGATATACAATTACCGATTGTGTATAGCAATGCATTTATTACGCATGCAAAGTAATACTATTCTATTTGACAAATAGGAAAATTACCAATTCAAATTGATGAAGTCGGCAGAATAATATAATTGTTTGTAATGAATGTATGATGAAAGCAAGACGATTTTACTTTACAGAGAAATCGGGGTGGAGTAAAGGCGTGTGTTTGCACTCAAAGAGCACGAGAGAAAAATCGTGCCAGGGGGCCGTCGCAAGGCGCGAGAGAACACATACAAACCAACAAGATGAGACGTAATCGTGGGTGAACGTGACACGGATCCGCACAGTTCTTTGTAGTGTAAAAGAAAAGAACAAGTTTAAGTGCCTCTTCTGTAGCAGTGACACTGCGAGAACAGAATCGAAAAAATAATAATTCATCATAGGAGTAATAAAATATAAAAGTTATTATCATGTCGCATTCATTGAATCAATCAAGACGTCCAAGTGTTTCGATTTATGAATACCCAGAAGATTTGAATCCATTCAAAGACGATGAATCAGAACAAGTTGAATTGCGAAAACCGTATATTCCTATGAAAACTGAATCGAGTGGTGCTAAAGAACATAAACATAAATTTTGGACATTTGGAAAGAGTAGGAAAAAAAGATCAAGCAGTTTTTCAATTAAATCCACATGGTATGATTATTTATATTCTACTTTGCTTATTCTTCCTGGCTTGTGTGACAATATTTTGTATTAATTTATATTTTTTTATTTATCATTCAGGAATGGAATTTTTGGTAAACGAAAAGAAAGTGATGAAAGTGAGAGAAAGCCAACAATTACAACAGGTGAGTGTTCTGTGTATTTGATTCAATTGAAAATAACAAGGATGATTAATAACCATTTCATAAATTATTATTTTTATATTTTATTCAGTTTCCTCAACGTATAGAAACACCAGTTGCAATCCTGAGACAGCTGCGTCACGTTTATCAACAGATCAACAAGAGTTTGATCAAGCTTTGTGGACTTTATCAAGAAGAAGGAAATACACGTTGGATAATTCGTCGAGATATAGTTCAAGCCTCACTGTCAATGGTGATCCTAAGAGAATATATGATGGTTGTCCACAAAATACTACCAGTTCTATTTTAGGTGATCTTACACCCAAGCCACCAGCACGAAGATTTGGTCAAGTTAGTCCAAAATCTACTGACAAAATTCCGCCATTAAATTATCATGAAGATTGTGAAACTAAAGACACTGAAGATGATGATAGCAGAACTCCTGTTCCACCAAAACGAAGTGGTGTTCGCTCATCACAAAGATCACAAACACCAGTAGACAATGACGAACACAATTCATCAATAAAAAGTGATACAATGATCGATGAAAATGAAAATATGCCAGAAGATTATGTTTTCAAGAGATTCAATCGTAATCCTATGCAAAAATCTAATTTATCAATAAACAGTTGTCTTTCCATGGCGAGTGTTTATCATTCTGGGAGGAAAAAACGAAGAGCACCACCACCACCACCAACTGATTGCAATACCAGTAAATCTCTCCAGGACAATAAGGTAACAGCGTTCAATATTTCCTTTACAATTCGTCCATTAAATATTTCTCCTATTCAAGTATTTAATGACATTTATTTTGACCAGGAGACTGATATTCATATTGATGCTGATTCTGATGCAGTTGATAATCATCAAGTTGTTGAGTCGATAGATATCTTGAAAGAGGCAGGAGATATTGATGAAATGACAAAACGCAATCAAAGTATGGAAGATGATTCAATACCATCGACGATAAATAATTCACCTGTATCATTCGCAGAAATAGAAAATGGAAAGGATAATTCGTCATCGTCAATAAGTCACTTGAATGAATCCAGTGATATCGATACCGATGTGATTATCACTAATAATAAAAACGCTCAAGATGTTATTCAGGATAATACAAATAATTTATCTGATGCGAATGGTAATGATGACACCTCACTAAAAATAGAATTAAAAAGAGAAATTGACGAGAATGTAGAAATAGTCAAAGATGTGGACATTATTGAAAAAATTGAAGACAGTGTTCTATTAAGAAAAAAAGAATCATCAGGGAATTTATCAAGCAGTGAAAGTTTTTGTGTTAAAGAGGAGATTGAAAAAATTGAGAGACAGATTAAACTATTAGAGACAACCAAACCAACAAAAACAAGAAGTCGAACACATTCTCTCAGTTATAATAATAATAATGACAATGATTATATTATAGATAATGTCTCGCTGCAACGGAGCGCATCGAGACGAAGTTTGCAGGAAAATCGTAGGAATTTCTTCAGAGAATTATCAACAAATAATAAGAATGACCGAGTTAAAATTCAAATAAAAGAATTTCCTCGTCAACAAAATGATATAAAAATTGTACGATTGACTGAATCACCAACGTCTAATACATCAACGACATTAAGTGTTGCATCAGAGAAGCCAGTTAAAGTTATTGAACTCCATATTTCTGAGCCAATCAAACAAAAGCCAGAATTTACCGCTACTGAAACGGACATTAATCCAATTCCAAAGCCTCGAAGACATAATACACATCAAACCGATAATAATAATCAGCTAAACACCATCGATAGTCATTTAAACAAAGATGAAGAGGATGAGAAGAGTGCTAGTTCACTTTGAATATTTGTGCTGTTATTATAAGTATAATAATTAATAACCAACTGCGTGTCTTACTGTACTTGGATAAAAAAAAAAGATTACACAGCTTCAGTCTGAGAAACTAAATCAAATTTTATTAGATTTCAACGAGTTCTATGTTTTTGATGAAGAAAAATTTCTATTGAATGCTTCTTTTGAGAAATCATATGTTTATGTTATTTTATAGAATCGTTTTTATCTTGAAGCGATATTAGAATAGGAATATTCAAAGAAATGAGGAAACAAGGCGATTTAGAAAAATAAAAGACTATCGATAAATTATAGTTATACTACCGCGATTTACATGTGTGCAATTGTGATTCTAAGCAAATTCGCCTTATCTTCGGGAATACACTTAATAATATACGCAAATTTATAATAGAGAATAGAGATTATAATATTTTATATGACAGAGTTATAGTATTTGCATATTATTTATTAATAACAAAAATAAAATATTGTACGTTGATTTGTATTGTTCTACAATTCTCATTCTTACGAATAATTTATCATAACCTACTGGAGTACATGTGTATTTCCTATATTTATCTGACGTTTATACACGAAAAAAAAGAGAGGAGAAAAAAATGGATAATCATAATGAACCTAAAACAGATATTGGCAAACATGTTTGTCAATTACGAAGAACATCAGGAAGTACTTTACCACGGTTGCCACCGAATGCAAAATTATTAGCTCACCTAAAGAGGAAATTTCGAAAGCTTATAATTGCTTCAGAACATCATCCATATGCTAAATATTATTTGAGAAGTCAAGCAGCTATCACATTTGAGAAAAGGAGACATCAGAACAGTTCTTATTGGTGGATTATTCATCCTTTCAGTCGATTCAGGTGATTTTTCAATTCAATTTCAATTGAAACAATTTATCTTTTGAATTTTGAACAATTATTTAATTAATCATCATCATTTTGATGCTTTACAAATAGATTCTTCTGGGATAATCTGATGACAATCGTTTTTATCTATTTCTTCATTACTGTTCCATATGTCAAAACATTTTATACTATCTGTGGCAGACAAATAGTTTATCAATTTTATTTAATTATTCCTGCATATGCTATGTGTATATTGGATATTGTAATGAATTTTATCACTGGCTACATCTTGACGGATGGCAGTGGAATCATTCTGGATCCTTCATTAGTTGCTCGGTACGTATATTTATTTTATTTTCAATAAAAATAACAAGAAAAAGAACTAATGAATGGATAAAATTCCATCTGGATATTAATGTTTGAAAATTATTTTTACAGGCATTACGCACAGAGTTATTTTCTTATTGATTTAATTACTTCCATTCCATACGGTTGGTTTACTCATATTGGTCAACTTGCATCATCTGGATCGCAAGTACATTTCATTGCTCTTATCGCTGAACTAATTCCGCTGTTAAAGATATTTCGATTGTCGACATTACGACACTATATAAAGCAAATACATGCAGTGAGTAAATTGTTCTATATCACGTAAAAACCAGAAATATAATTGTTGAATATTTGTATTTTATATAGGCATGTGGTTTAACAAGTGTTACTGATATTATAATATGGTTGTCATTGTTGACTGCCTTGATTTTTCATTGGAGCGCTTGTCTCAGTTGGGCATATCCATTTCTTGCACTTCATGCGACACGAACATCATATGAAGATTCCGACGCTTATGTAATAAAAAATAACATTCACAAAGAAGATTCATCTCAAATATATCTCATAAGTTTGCATATGGGCATTTCGAATTTAGTTGGTTCAAGTTTTAAAGAATTTCGTGAAATTTCTCATGCTGACAAGTGGATTCGATGTACACTCCTTCTATTTGGCACTGGTTATATGATTTATTTAATAGGTATTTTATATTTGATGTGAAAAAAAAACTCAGAAATCATTTCATAATGTATCAATGAGTGTAAATCTAGCAGACATGAGACTATCTTTGAATTATGAATAGATAAGTAAATATTTGAGAGGACAGAATGTCAAAAAAAAACGTTCACATACTGATTCTGGCATTCTCTAAAAGTTCATTTTTTTTATTCTATTTAAAATTCATTTATTCATTTCAAAATTTTGAAAATTGACAAATGTTTGCTACATCCACACTCATGCATATTAATATGTTATTAGTTGTTGTGTTACAGGTAGTTGAATCGTCAGCAGAACCTGAATTGAAGTATCAGGAAATAATGCGTCGTGTAAAGGAATATATTTATGAAAAAAATCTTCCGGATCATTTAGCACAAAAACTTGTGTCATATTATGAATATCGATTTCAAGGAAATTATTTTAAAGAGAGTATCATTATCGCTACACTTCCAAGTTAATATTATTTCTATATGAATAGATAAAATATCAAATGTTATTCTTGATAGCAATTTTAATTTTAATAGTACTCAGTATCAATAAAAATAATTGATTGAAAATATTTCAGGTCATCTAAAGCAAGAGATAAATATACGTTCGAATCGTGGATTATTGCAGACAGCTACAATTTTTCACAATTTACCAAAGAATCTCGTGTCTGATATCATGGGTAATGTCAGTCAATAAATATGTACTCATCAAGTTCATATTTATTTTATTTATTTTCAGCTGTCGCCAAATCAGTTGTTTATCTCCCAGATGATGTCGTTTATAAATCTGGTGATGTAGGAAATTGTATGTATTTTATTGTGAGTGGAACAGTGGCAGTTATTAATCCAATGGGCAAAGAAGTAAGAAAGAATAATAACTCGATTCAGTAATACATGAACTGATGCATCATAAATGTTAAATGAATTTTCTGTTGAATAATTTCAGATAGCACATTTAGAAGATGGGAATCATTTTGGTGAAATGAGTATGCTCGAACGTGATCGTCGTAGAAAAGTAACAGCAATTGCAGTGGAGACGAGTGAACTTCTTCGTTTGGATCAACGTCATTTCAATCGTTTAATAATACCAAACACTGAATTATTCAATCGATTTTCAGCGATTATTAAAGAACGATCAGAGCAATTAGAACGTATTAATGAAATCTCATTGGCTGAATACACTGAGAAGCAGAGACGAAGTTCTGAATATAGAAGATTACTAAGTCGAACTGGTGACCTTAGCATAACATCACTCATTCCGAAAACTGACCATGATACAGATGCAGACAATTTTTGAACTACTTTTAAAGAACTGCAATAATTTATCATTCATATTCATTTCTTTTTCCCGCATTCAATGGAATTGCTCTATGATTCGTGGAATTCATTTTACAATTCGTTCACGAGCTTGTCCGACTTTCCACGAACGCTCACCATTCACTACACGAATTGATTCATGAAACAATTAAAAATGGCGCACGATGTAAACAGCCCAACGTACTATTCCCAACTCAAAGAATTTGAGGTTGTGGTTACATTGTAAAACAGTATTAATATATTCCGGAATAAATAAACAATATACACATAAAATAAAATGTATCGGACAAGAGGTAAAGATAAAGAAAGTAAACAAACTCAAACTATTGACGACAAACCAAGACGAAGTTCATTGCAAGTTAATTTGAGTTACACTTTCGATTTGTCAGACTCAGAGAACACTGATACATCCCAAAATCCACTAATTAAACATTTAGAAACCAAAAATACCAGTACAACATCAATAAACAATGATATTAGTCGTGTTTTAGCTAATATTAGTGATCAGGATGAAGCTTTAAGCAAAAATTGTTCACGTTTACGTGATGCAATATTAAACAAAACAAGAGAATTGTTTGATAAACACAATGATCTCTGTCAAATTACAACAAAGGTGATGGAGGGTCAATCAAATTCGACAAATGGACAATGTAAATTAAATCCAGGTAGCCCAATTTTACGACGCAGTCGTAATTTTAATGTCATTAAATTATCACCAAGGAAAACACGAGCATTTTCAAAGCATGAACGTTTTAATAGCTTGCTTGCATCAAGTTCACAAAATAGTTATAATAATGGATTGGTACAAGAGATATCGAATATTGGAAGTCCAATTATTTGTTCAACCTTCAATGATCATTGTAATATTCATGAGACATGTAATATAAAGAAAATTATACGAAATCCTGTTGGAGAACCTGTTAAGGATGCAAATATTCAATCAGATCAAACGGTACCGACGTTTGGAATTAAAGTTATTCAAGAGCCAATGCCTGTAACACCAAAGGGACGACCTTCGGTACGAAATATACAGACGTGTAATGTTGTATTAGATAGAATTGATGGATTTCAATTGGCAGATAAAAGCAAAACTGTTCAAGAAGTTTCTATGGATTTGACAGAAGTTCAGGGAAATTGTATATTAAATAAATCACCATTACGTAATAAAAGAGATGAAGATTTTCAGCCAACTGGGATTGCTACAGTTGGAAAAACTCGTATGATATCAAAAACCAGTGCATGTGATGACAATCTATCGAATGTTATTGAAGATGTTACAAGTAGTGAGTGTATGAAGACAGACATTTCTATGTGTGTCAATACTTCACTGAATCGGGTGAGTGATGAAGAAAAAAAATCGGATGATCAAATTGGTCAGGTTTCTTGTCATCCGAGTGTTAGAATTCAACCAGATAGTACGAATGCGAATGTGGTTGGCAATGAGAATAATGAAATAATTAACTTGTCGAGTGATTGTGATGACTTTGAAGATGATGTATCCCTTATACAGCGATTGAGAAATATTTCAAGAAAAAATAGTGAAGAGCGTGTAATACCAACGAGAAAAAGTGTTAATGAGACTCCTGGGGTTGTTGAGGGTACCCCATTTGCCATGACTCGATCGATGATTTTGAGAACTCAAGCAAAGAGTTCCTTGGAAGATAAAACAAAATCCCAATGTATAAATATTTCGAAATCTAAAAATCCTCCTGCTGGATCGTAAGTATTCATTTGAGATATTTTAATGGAACGTTTTGTATTGATTATGAAATGATGCGATGATTATTTATTCATGGGATTTTATTTTTTCAAGGCGTAAGACCATTGATAGAGTAGAATTGGAGAAAACCATTTTATTGGATACCACTCCATTCCGATTAAAGAATCAAGCAGCGGCTATTATCGAAGAGTCCTCTGATGATGAATCAATTCGGACCACTATACAGAATAATGATGATCAACCTATCGCGACGAAGACGCAAATAGGTAAAAGAAAATTGTTCACACAGCACGACAGTTCTGGACTTGCATCGTTTAGTCCAATATCGAATGATGTTAGTTCACCGCAAGTTTCAAAGTTGAAACGAGTGAAGCGACGACGAGTTCGAAGAAATGTCGCTGGGAGGATAATCAAACCACAATCTGTCATTGGTAAATCCCAGCGTCATACTTTGACACAAGTAGTTGTAACGTCGTCAAGCACAAGTTCACAAGATTATGAAAAAATCCGAGACTTCGAGAGGAGTCGCAAGAAGAAACGTGCGATTAAGAGCAAAAAAATTATTGTGAAAAAACAATTGAAACCTAGTTTGTTGAATGTAATTAATGAAGTTCGAGATAGATCTTTTGATGGAGACCCGCACACAAGTCGGAGATCAAATGTTTTTCAAACAAAAAAACGAATTCCGATAAAAAGGAATTATGGTAATCAGAGAATTATTATTGTGGCAACTGGTTTGTGCAATGGGTAGGTATCCAAATACATCCACGATTATGTATTGTGTATAATAGCTTGAACACAAGATTTAAAAATTATTTTTGTGTTTATAGTGATAAAGAAATTGTGAAACAAGCGGTAAAAAAATTGAACGGTGCGACAATGGAGGTATCAGTTACGAAAAAAACTACTCATATTGTCACAACTGGGATAAGAACGATAAATTTATTGCGTGGAATAATTAGGGGCTGTTGGTTGGTTAAGTTTGATTGGATTAAAGAATCAATTAATGCTGAAAAATGGTTGCCAGCAGGAAATTTCGAAATAGATCATTTTTCGAAAGCTGTAGCGGTATGTTCTTCAATTTTTTATATTCATGTATTCAAATCAGAAGTTTATCATTCCATAGTGTTAAAATTGGGTCATGATTGTTTGCAGGAAAATCGTAGAGATAGAGAAATATTTGGTAATTCATACGTGCCAGATCTATTTGCTACGTGTGGTTTAATTTATGTACAAAGTGGAACAACGCCACCACCTGAGATTCTCAAAGAATTAATAAAAACAGCTGGTGGATCAATTATCGAAGAACCAAAAAAATCAAAAATCATCATTGGCCGTGAAGGCATCAAAGAAAATTGGGTATTGGATTCAATAACAACCGGCGAGTTACAATCTATTGAATTATATAAACGAAAAAAATGAAAATAAAAAATAATTACAAATACAATTATGTATTGAGAATATATTTTTTCATATAAATGAATCATGAAAAAAATTAATTTGATATAACGAAAAGAATTGAGCAGAATAATAACCCAAGAAATTTTGTGATATTGTGTGAATCAACCGAAGTCTTTTAAGCGCATTAGAATATTCATACTGTTGGTGAGTTTTCCCGTCGTTGAAAAGGATTTCAACGATGGCGATGAACACAAGTGGAGTAGTAGTATAAGAGTGAGAGCACGACATCGTCCTCTTCGCGTGGCGCGCGTCTCGGCAATGTACTTGAATCTTCAAGCGCAGTCGCTACTCACAGGTTTGGCTGCTGCTACCCCGAAAGTGCACCTCACCTATACGAGAATAAGTTCCGTACTAAAGAGTATATTGTCAAGAGAATCTGTACAGAATTTTTCAGGTACTTCATCGTGAAAATCATCGGATTACATAGAAACATTGCATAATGCAAATGTCTTCTGTATATATTCAATTTTATTCAATTAAAATTTTTCCATTAGAATTAAAATTAATTAATGTTAAATATTGATGTTGAATTTTAATGGATAATGAAAACGAAAAAGTACATAACCATTTGGAAGCTTTTTCATGTTTGAAAAACTCATATAGGAAAGTTTATTCATTTTTATTTTATGATCATTTATTTTTTTCCTTTTTTTTCGATTAGTGAAATTGTCTGGTTGATCGTAAAAGTGTACGCGCGTATTCGTGAAGGGGTTTCGAGGGTCTCGGTAGCATAATACTCTTTCGTGTGCTTTTTCTCGCACCCGCAAAAAAAAAATGAAAAAAAAATAAATAGAAAAAATGTAAAAAAACTACCAACTCTCTCATATTTCCATTAAGTAAGGCAAGAAGGTTGTACCTGCTAGGGACATATAGAGAGTCGCGCGCGCGGCTTTTACCGTGATTAGTCCGCGACGGAAATGTGGTGGGGGCGTGATGGTGTAGAAGGGCAGAAGAAGGGTGCATGGAAATGAATGTGAATGCATGCATTTTTTTTCCACGTACCATACACGCTACGAGTCTATGTGATTATGTAAGGAATGAATATCTATAGTATGGCATTGCAATTTGCAATGATATTTTATGTATTTTTATATGTTATTACTTCATACTCGAGCGTTGAAACATATTGAAGAGTGAATGAGAGTGAATAATTCACAGGAAAAAAAGGTAAAATTATTTTTTTTTCGAACTACTTGTTTCACCATTTTTCATAGAATTTTTTTCTATATCATGTCTGTGGGATGTCATAGATATCGGTTTCATTTTTTCCAGGTAACTGGAGATTGTTTCAAGGGGGACCTCAACATGACTTTGTATGGTATCTCTTATTTTCTTTCACATATTTTCTCATACTCCAGTGTTTTTACGTGGACATAAGCTCGTTAATATATATGGAGCGATTGAATTACACACCAAAGACTCTACGATTATATCATAGTGTTGAATGTGAGCTGACAAAAAACATGTGTCATTTCCAATTGATTAGGCAGCAACTCAATTCCTTTTTAACTCTTTTCACCCCTACAATGTTTTATAATATTTATACTCCCACACATGTTGGATATTAATGTGATTTTTTTTTCTAGCAGAAATAAGAAACGGTTCGTCGACATTCATATGGATTAAATGTAAAACTACATTTCGTTGTAGACGATGAAGAATTGTCGAATGAAATGAATATCTTTAGTGAAGATTCTTTACAGGTAGACTCTCCCAGACAAACGATGCAACGACGTCGTCATCTCCATTATATCCATTGCTTGTCTTGTAAATATTTTTTCTTTCTATTACTGAAGAGATTTTATTTAATTGGAAAAAGACTGTGGCTTGATCTACAACAGACGAGGAGAACCGAGGTCGTTACAACATCTCTATATTGCTTTTGCAAGAGCGTAAAAGTCTCTTTCATGGAAAATGATCCGGAATGCGACAATTTTTTTTTTTGCTCTTGTCCCAGACGTCGACTGTGATGTTATATCGTCTCGTTCATCCGCTACCTGCTTTTGCGTACGTTATACACACTCATATGTATACATACATGTGTAGGTATGTATATTCATGGATAAACGATTTTAACGAGGGATCGTTATATGGTCGCAGCGACAAAATTCATTTTTCCTCCATAACTCTATACTGAATGTTATGCCCCTACTCTAAAAGTGTGAAGGAGCAGAAAATAATAATTATAATGATAATAACGCGTTAGATAGATTCAATTTCATATATTTTATACAAATGTTACTTGAGAAAGTAAGTTCCATACTTTTTTTTTCTTTTTTCCATTTTTTTTCATTAATTCATCGCCGTTATTTAACAACTAAGATCATTATAAAAGTTTGTAATGTAATGCTGTGTTGACTGCATCGAAATAATGAGATTATTAGAATTTTATCTATTTATTTTTATTTGTTTAGATTGTATTAGTAGTTTTATGTAACTTATTTGAGACTTGGAGTATTTCTTCGAATTTTTTTGTTTTTTATTATCTATGAGAACATCAATCGCTGTCAAATTTAAATTCATATCTTTGTTTTTTTTTAATTACGATGCTTTTTTGTTGTATTGTTTCTTGGATTAAATAATGTCATTATAATTCATCTCGTCGTCTAAATTCAATTAGAATTAGTTTTAGGAAAATATAAAAATGGCGAAAAAATTAGATAAAGTGATGACTGACCGTATGAGTGAATTAGATATCGAAATAGCAAAATTAGAATTTCAAAAAGGTATATTGGAACGTGAAAAATTGGAGTATAAAAAAAAATTCGAAGAGGCTGTTATGCGCGGCATTACAAAATCAAATCCAGATCATTCTGGATTGATGCATTTAACTGGAAGTTCAGCTATTGATTTAACTAATTCAGATGAAATTTCGAGTGAAATTTGTGTTGGTGATAAAATTTCTGCAAACGACAATGGAAGGACTTGCACTCAAGTGGGAATTGAACAAGAAAAAAACAGAAAATTATCGAAAGAGGAAGAAAAATCTCCTCATTGAATTGAGCGTTAATTACCCAATTATATCATGAAATTTGTTTTTCATTTTTTTTTCGCACATTCCTTGACAGGATTGAAATTTGACGTGATAAGATAATAAAAATTTGGAATTAATTTTTGAAATTCACCGTCCATACGGCAATGTCTCGATATAATAAATACGATCCGTATGAAACAGAAACTGATTCAGACAAAAATCAACAGTTATCTGATAATGAACGTTTGGACAAATTGGAAAAAGAGGTTATACGATTGATGAATTATAGATCAATTCAATCAATTCAATTAATTAAACTGAATCAATTAATCTCTGAATGTATTTAATATCTACAGGTTTGTTGTTTGCGCACTGACTTTGATAAACTGAAATATGAACAAGCAATAGCCGAGGCAGCAATAGGACGTGCAATCATCAGAGGTTCAGCATCACTGGGTGGATGTTTAATTGTACCAGGACAAAATGACCAAGAGGATGGAAAAAATATGGAAAATTGTCCAATGAATACACCAATAATGTCGAAATCACTAAAAGCACAAAATGCCTTTGGAAAAAGCTTCGAACCCGGTGAAAAATCAAAGAAACATCAGAAAGAAGACGGTGGATTTTTTACACTTGGATAAAATCAGAAACAAAGAAGAATATTAAGTACGTGAGACTGTGTAATTGGATAAATTAGTTTTTATTCTTCTCACCACATACTTGAGACACCACAACAGAATTTTATCGACACAAAACTATACATCTAACGAAATGGTTAGCAATTAATCATTAACAACACACTCATGACAATACTTTATCAAAGGAGAAAAAAAGAATACGAGCGCGTTAAACGATATCGGAAGTTGTTTTCATCTATTTATTTATTTCCCTTCTACGCAAATAACCTATCGAATTTTTCTGCTTATTAAGGTTGCAATTATTTCCGAGAGAGTATTAATTAATCGTCGGAAAATGTTGAGCGAGGAGGAAGGTATATATAGAAGGTGGACGTGATATAAACAGAGGAGTGGATTTAATTACGAGTAGCAAACTCGAAGCGCATAACGCTCATACGTTTCATCCTACACCAATATTCAAACATGTATTGATAAAATACACGTTATTACATGCTATTATAACCGAATATGATGCAGCCACATAGAACCTTATGCACATCCAACATTCAAAAACATATCATTCATGAAACCATAATGTAAAATAATACCACACCGTAAAGTATCCAATTATAACATTGAATTTCAACTTGATGGTTGATAAATATTTATTGAGAAATCAACATAGAAGAATATTCAGATATTTTTTTTAATTACGATAACAAATATTCGGGTTATTTATTTTAACCAGTGGAGGGTTGTTCTACACTTGTGCTTACAGTTGAGGTTTTTCTGTAAAACGTTACACTCTAAGCGAGTCCGAAAGAGCTTCGTTTCGCTGATGGTGGCTTTGCGATATCTCTGTGTAAATATTAGGTGAATTCGTGATGTCTTTCAACGTTTCTGTATACTACTCACATTGACTCTACCTCTCCCACTATCTTACGCTCTGCTACCAATGTTTTCATTTAATATCGTCATGAATGCCAGGTTGCCTTGGATATGGTATTCAAGTCTAAGATTGCGCGAGCCATTTTCCGTGACCGGTAAGATCTCGTCTTTGAGATATGTTCACTCAGTGGATGGTCTGCCATGTAAATGACTCGTTTTCTCAAGTGGTATACATATCAACTAGCAACTTGCTTGCTTATGGTTGGTATACCAACTTGTCAAGTAAATGACCATTGAGAATAATGACAACGACTATAAGACGACGACGACGACATTGGGTCTGTGAGATAAGGAAAATGGAAAAACATCGACACTCGTTTATGCGTTGGTGCAAATGTCTTCAGGTTATTCTAAGAGGTGTAACTGTGTTTTTATATATGTCAATATTTTTTATGGGTGATGTTACCTCACTTTAAACTTATCTACATCGTAAATAAATTGTTGTTTATGTGCAGGAGCACAAGTATATATGTCTGCAATGATAATGGCCTTAGATTTCATATTGTATAGGAGTATATAACCCTATTAAGGATGTAAATTCTATGGATTCAGTTCAAGTATTATATAGCTTCTGGAGAAATTGGCATTGTGGGATATAGAAACCAGATAAGATTGCGCTGGGTATTGCATTGACGTCATCAGCAGTATGGATATTGTACTGTAAGATGTGATTAACTTTTTGATATTCTGGTTATTTTGATATTGGGAATAAAATTGGGATTCAATTCAATTTATACATTCATCCAGAACATTTTCAATTGATCATTGTCATAATGACCTGGGGGGATTAAAATTTTTTGTAAGTATAAAGATTGTAGAAAATTATTTGCGGATCGTTTGTGTTGACTTATCAAGTCATTCAATGCATTTCGTTAATTCAACAAGTAGTCAATCGCCATCTTTTCTTCAATATTATATTCCTAACTTATTAATAACAACGATTTTCACTATAACAAAATGTAGATTGAAACTTCACAACCATCTCATAAACTCTTTATATCCTATAGAGCATCAAAAACTTTGCCTTATTGTGCCAACCCGGATTCTTTTGAAATTGATAAAAAATAATAAGGATGAGGCCGTGCGCGTGTAGACGAAAGGTTAAAAAAAAGCCATCAAAAGCCGTGATAAATAAAATGTTAGCATATGTTGGCGTGTATGGGTGGATATTCTTGTCTGGTGATGATGTATAAGTGGTCGTGCACGCACTTGATCCCTTCTTTGGTGGTTCATGGACAACGTATACTCTCTATTGACATATACATGCAGAGTTACATCAACATATAAGACGTGAAAGGGGTGTGTGAAGATATATAAAGAGAAGAATCGTCGTAGTTGGTGTCGTGCGTTCATATAAACATACACAGACATATCGTTATACGTGCACACGTCTCGTTGCTGCACACTTCCGGTGAAACACACGCACTCGAAATGCGAACAAAGGCAGTCACTCGCATATACATATATACATATATACATCGAACCCCTTGGCCCTCTTTCGTTGCGTCGGTGCGCGACGTCGTTGCTACCACCCTAACTTAGCCCGCCGCTTCCGAGCATCACCCCCTTGTCCGCCATTGGCATATGTATGTATGTATATATACCTCTTCTCTTACGTAATAACCTGGCGCACGTATTCTGCACGTGTATATATGTATATATTAACGCATAGACGATTCAACTCTCGTGAGAGACAGCCGTCATCAGGGAATGAAGCTTCGCTGTCATTAGATAATAGTAAGGAGATAATTGAATTGGTCAATGGGGTAATTAAATCGCCTCAGTTGACATGAAAATTGTGATGGATTAATTAAAATCGTGGTGACCATCGTTGTATTTTTTTATTTTTATAATGTTATTTGGGTATTTCTTTCTTATTATTTTTTTTTCATCCTCCTGGGAATTTATTTTAATTTTATTTATTGGATAGATGTTTTGAGGTTGAGTGGTTATTAATGACAAGACGATGAGCGAGTAGAGAATGACAATTTATGGGGTTGCAGCATATGGGTATCGAAAATAAAATTATGATTATCATAATATTAAATTTTCTACTAAAATAGTATTGCAGATGTTGGTGGCATGGCAATAGCATTTTTTTTATCATTATTAAATTTGTTTTAGATAAAATTGTAAAAATTTATGTTGTTGGTAGAAATTGGAAGTTTTGTGTTGAGTAAAGTTTATGAAAAAAAAATGTGGAGTGAGTGGAAGAAAGAGAAACGATGTCGACACTGTATTATAGTGAAAGAACGATACGCGTGGATGCGTTGACAAGTCCGCGTCCTTCTTCATTTCTCGTATTTTGTTTTTGAGCTTAGCTCTTGTCGAGTTTTCTTTTTATTTTTTATTTTACATTTTACTCTTTTTTTTTTTTTCTTGACTTCTCTATATCGTTCTCTTGTTTTTGTCAACGTCTCTGCGGCATTCTCTTGTACTTGCATGTCGTACCCGATGCACCCGCTGTCAAGTATATATGTATATAGCTATGCATTCTCAGTGGTACGCGTTTATACACGTCCTTTGTAGGCAACACGACTGGACGCAATTTTACCCGACAATGCTATTGAAGTTTGCACGGTGTAACTTTCAAATTTTTCATTTGAAGATGAAGTGTACTTCATATATAAATACTGTAAAATGAAATGTTTAATGACACCACGACTGAATTTTTCATGTTTGAACAGTCAGAGTATATAAATGGAATTGTTGCAAGAACTTTGTTTTTTTGTTGCTATGCAAAATCACTTAGACTGAAATAAAAGTGAAATAAGAAAATTACATTTAAAAATGTAATGATGGAAATGTTTTAGTTCCTTTTTTTTATTATTCTTTATAGAAAAAATCGACAAATAATCTAACGAAATACTTTCGTTGTTGATCGACATAATTGATAATCAATCAATTGATAAACAAATAATTGAAATTGAGCATAAATTGTTTATGTTTATGAATAATATTAAGTGAATTATAGTTGGATTTTTGCAATCTATTATTTATCGTTAATCTCTGCAAAATGATCGTGGGAAATTTCCTTGCACTGATGAACGTAAAAAAAAATAGTTTCGATGAACTAATAACACAAAATATTAGATGATCAAACAAACCTTTGAATATATTTAATTGGAGGGGTTGAATGTATATATAAATACAAGCAATACAAGTGTTGAATTTGTCTACTATTAATAAGGGGTCGTTTTATTCATACGTTGTGAAAAATACCAAAGGGGTTTGGTCTAACACACGCGACATCGGGTCATGGCGTTATTGTATTATTCAATCTGAACATGTATATGTTTTCCATTTATTTACTTGTGTATAGAAGTTTCTAGGGACACGATGAGTGGCCTCGAGATACAAACGACATGTGTCGACGCAGATATAAGAACAGAAAACGATAGTGCGAATGGGAATATATAGAATTGTTTGAAACAATGAGAAATAGGGCGAAACAAGAGATTACAGACGTGAATGTAAAGCTGCTGCGGGTGAAATATAAGAAACGATTTGAATATCATGTTAACACTTGTATTCAAACGTATGAATAAATCAACGACAATTTCTCTTTACTTCAACCTGTTTCGCTTCGTCAAGCATTTACGTTTGACCTCATATTTCAAAACTATTTTCACTAAATCATTTTTTCATCGATTGTTCAAGATAAAAATGCTCAGATTATTTTCTATAAATAATTAACCATCGCAACTGAACTAAAATGAATAAATTCATATTCCCAACTGATAGAACAAAATAAAAAGTAAAGACAAAAGAAATAAAATCCAGATGTAAAACTTCATACAATCTCCAAAGTCATTTAAACTAATAAAGAGCAAAAGTTTATCATCCCAAGCTGGAAAACAAAAATCCCATTAAAATATACAGAAATTCGATTCATCATTCACAGAGATGATAGATGGAAACGGACACTTCATCACTGCGTCTTAATAATTTTCAATTATCCCCACCTTTATCCCCTCACTGTCCTACCCTTTCTGCCACATCGGACCACGTGTAATAAATCTCTTTGAAAACAATGAAAAATCTTATTTCAAAAGTAATTTCGCTCTAGTCGCGCTTGGACTGCCTGTGGCGCTCCAACTGTTTCCTAACCCCGCCTATATTTTCTAGCTTACTACCTTTCTTCCTTTCCATCGTATTTTTTCTCTCACCCTTCGTGAGGGATAAACGCGCATTATATAGGGTAGGTCGGCTGCAGATGCGTCGCACCACGATGAAGCGTCCTCGTTCTCGTACTCCTCGTCATCGTCGTCGTCGTCGTCGTAGTCATTTCATCTGTTATGTGTGTATAGAGTGTCTTCCTCTATGTTGCCATCCCCTAAGCCAATGGGTAGCTATATATCTAACGCTTCGCTGCCAACAACTCCCCTATATACATCCAACATTTTCAACACACATATAACCAACGGTGCAATTGCAATGGGATATGTACACGTCTATATAACGGAGTCAATGGTACTTGTTATCTTGCATCTTTCCATGTGTGTATATGATGTCTGGTAACGCTCGAACAATTCGTTGCTTCATATATAATGCGAGAGTGAAAGCAAGAAGGAGGAGAAAAAAAAAGGAAGAAAATAAAACACAACAAATTGAATTAAATCTCAAGTCAAATGCCTGATACATAAGTGAGTTAATATTGAAAAAAAATATTAACACGATGAGTACCTGGATTTTTTTTTAACTGTTGGTTGAATGCATATGTGTTTTATGAAAGAAGGGATTTATGAATAAGTGACAAGCATTTATGTGCATTTGTGATAGTTGTGTGTATATGTAGAATAGGCACGAGGGGAAGGCTCGTGAATTTCGACCTATCCGAGATGGGATCACCATGCGACTTTTAGGATATAGAGAGGGGAATTGTGAAACGATATGTTGAAGAAGGAAGAGAGAGTGAGAGAGAACCCGGGGGCGCACACGCGGCCAGTGCACGCGCAGCCGCCGGATCGTGCGCATCCACGAGTGCACTCGCGCTCTTCCACTGAGCGGGAGTCGCGCGAAATTGCGGGTCATTGTTGAACGGTGCAACGACGGACGATTGTCAGGAAATTCATGAGAATTTATATTGTTTTCGGTTTTTCACGATATTTAATATTGCGATAAATATTGTATTTTATAGTTTTTAATATTTCAATATTATAATCGACATTTTTTACTTATAATTTTGTTTATTTTTGTGATGAATTCTTGGTGGTTCACGTGATTTTTTTATATTCGATATTTCTAGATCTTTTGCATTTTGTTTCATTCTATTTTGAGCGGTGATTGATATTTTTTGTTTTTATTTGACAGTGATTCAGTGATTTTATTAATGTATAGTTTGTGGTATTTAATTGTTGTATGTGGACGTTGGATTTAGCGAGAGAAGAAAGAAACGTCTTTTGATTTTATTCTTTACATTAGTTTTGAACAAACTTTTCAATCTTTTCTTTTTTTTATTGGTACACGATTGATTAGGCGAGTAATAAGAAACCGATTGACGTTAAATTTCTTACCGCGATCAAAAGGATGTTTTATTGAAGGACTTTTGTGCCGCTGTCCACTGCTACGATTGGTGCTGTGAAACTGATGGCTCACGACCACGACGTGACTGTGGTATTAATTCTCACTGAGACTCAACAAGGTGAGTTGAGTTTTGAAATAAAGATTATGAGGAATTAAAAGTTTTGAAAGAAGAAAGGGGAAGAACGGGATACAAAGTTGATTTATCTGATGATGATAATAATTGACATTAATTGACGTGATGACATTTGTAATAATTTTCGTTGCTTCATTTAAAAATTAATGATAAATCAGTTGAAGAAATTTATAATTTTCATGTTCAGAATGGTCAAAAGGTTGTTATTTACGTAAATCAATTTAGTGGAATCATTAAAATTTATTAATTGTTTAGCGATGTATTTAGGTGTTGAAGACCATTACGATAATAAAATTATTGAGTATAAAAAAATCCTTTTTTATCCTCAAATTAACTGAAAAGGGTGGGCAACATGTAAAACAATTTAATGAAGCTAATTGAAAATGGAAATACTGGCAAAATACCAGAGATGAAAATTAATTAAATTGAATGATTGTTTGAAATGAAATATTTTTGCCTGTACCGGCAAATCCACATCGTAATGAATTTCATGGTGAATAATTCTTTAAAAACCCCCAATTTCACAGATTAATTAATTAATCGAAAAATTAATAATAACGATACTTATAGTGTAATTATTCTAGTGTAATTATTCATTACCACTCAATCGACCACTGTTAGAAAAATAATTTTCTAACTTCAATATACTGATGAACTCTAATGAAAAAAATTCCTGAAAATTCGTTCTTCATCAAAATAATTTTCATCCTTTCTAACATCACCCATAATTTCTATCCATTCTTTTTTTTCCTCATCACTGCCCATCATCCACGTTTATTAAATCAAATCCAATATTCCCAAGCGACTTCTCAATCAACTGAATATATGTATATATATTTTCATACATCCCAATCTGAAAAGGGTTTTGTGCGCATTTGTCAGCGCGAATCACTGACTCGAACTTTCATTGCCTTTGACACCACTTTCCATTTTACCATACATACACATTTATCGCTTCCGTTTATCTACATATAGACAGACAGACTGAGAAGTCTATATAGCTCCAACATTTCCCGCAAACGTCTTAGAGTATTCGCATCACCAATTAGTCAAGTAATGAATTGTCAACTCGAAGAGGATGTGGTGGAAACTGACAATGAGCGCAAAACACAGTGAAAGATATGGCGAAACTGAGTGTCTACATTATACATAGCTTTCTTGATGGAAGGTATTACGTTAATTCCATGAGCGCTTTCAGCTTTTCATGTCACCGCAAACTTTAAAAAGACGAATGAATCAGCAAATAGCACGAAAATAATATTCATTATTATAATATATTCAAATCAACATGTGTCACTTCTATCAATTACAATTACAAATATAAAATTGTCATTATTCAAACTCGATTTGATTTTAATTTTCAATGATATTGACTGTATATACATACCAGATCTGTTCTGTGATTCAATGTGGAAATAATGCTTTGACGATATTTAATTAGCGGTCGTTAAACTCGCGGTAGAAATTCATTAGCGTAGTGGAATAATATTTAACATGAGTATTGGTTAGTGAAATAATAGTGTTTATAAATAATTAACTGATTGTGTGGTGAATCGTCCAGGTGAATATTTTCTGAATGATGAAGAGTGGTGGAAAGCGAGTTGGAAATAGCTACAGCGAATGAGGGAGAATGAGAGTTTAATATTTGGACATACAGTGTCGATGATAGAACACGCACAGAGCGAATATTGGGGAAAAGACCCGATGCATTTTCACCCATTTCCAAATTACCTATTGACTTTGTATTTTGGGGATGATGGTGGATGTATATGTGATACCACTATCATAAATGACTATTGGTACAAGCACGAAGGAGATCATAGTGATAGTTTAAGGGCTATATAGAAAGAGAGAATAATAAAATTAAATTCAGCTAATATTCTGTCAACAATTCATGCAGTATAAAAGTTTTTGTTTGGTGTTAATTTATTGTTAAATTAAATACCAATACAATTGTGTGACATCTGTTGTTATATTTATTCTATTGTCACAATTTGTATGCTCATGAGACAAATTTGTTTTGAGTATATTTGAACTTTTGTTAGCTCAACATTTTGTTTAATTAAACATTGGGTTTAATTCAGAAAATGGATGTTTGATGATGAAATCAAGAGATTATTTAATGGATGATAATGGATATGCGGTTGGGCTCGTTCTATGAATGTACTCGTTAGAAAATTTTAGTACCTGCGGAAAATGGAAGCCTGTACTATTGGCACTTTGAACAGGTTATCACTTGTTTAATCAAAATGTTTGTTTTATTTTTGGTTGTGTGTGAATTGGAAAAGGTGAATTTTTTTAACGTTATAACATTAGATAAAATCAAAATAAATGGTTAATTGTGTAGTTTATATGTAGGGTAATCGCTTAGTGATCTAGAGGTAGCGTTTTAATTAACGATGTTCTGAAGAGGTAGAATCGCTTTATCTGTTGACGAATATTACATATTCATAAAGTGGTCGATACTGAATTTCCTCATTGAATCAACACACAAATGTAATGACTTGAGTGATCTCAATGATATTTTATCTCAAATATTGAGAGTACAAATATTTTCCCTGAGATAATTATTGAAGGATCAATTCATATAAGTTATCTACTCATCAAATAATTTAAATCACTTTATCAAGCAAAAGAATAAAATAATGAAATATTTCAATTATAAAAACAGGAATATAATAAAACTTCTGTTCAGTTTAATGTATGTGAACTAACAAAACAAATCTTACATCAGGGCACGTGACAATAATTTATCAAGTAACATCTTGCGGAAATTTCACAGCATTACATATCAGAAAGTTTTACCAAAGGTTCCATCAGCGTCCAATATATGCATCATTTAATGAAAAAGTTTTTATCGCTCTTATGTATGAAGTTACTTCAAATCATACATCATGAAGGTGTGGAAAGAAAGAAATAAAAATGAAAAACGGAAAGCAAAAGGATAAAATAAAAATCAATAATTAAACTATAAAACGTGCACCATAGAGAACAAAATTGGTATATACGTGGTAGTTTTTAGAATAGGCTGTTGACCTCGTTATTCTACTTAAAAAATCATCGATTCGCAGCTAAAAATCTCGAGCTGCTATCCGTCAGTTGCACGTTTTTTCCTCCTTAATTAAGAGATGAGTATTCGATGCAAGTTCGCAGGCATGAATATATAAAAGTGCTCTCTATTTTTATCTCAACACAACTCCATACCTAGACCATACTTATGTGTATATGTTTCCACATGGTGCGAAAAGTTTTATGGGAAAACAAAAAAAAATTGTGGAATTGATAGGGAGAAAAAATGTATCAAATCAATATTGATATCAACTTAGTTTATCAGTTTTATAATTGAATATTTATTTCTTTTGTTTCAATAATATTGAGGCTTCTAATCATTTCTCTAACTAAAAGATTCCCTTCAATGTCATCTGAATAAACCATTTGAATAATTAATTTTCATTGGAAATATCTTAGAGGATTAAAAAATAGTTTTGAAGATATTTCCAACAAATGGAGATAAATAAAGTAGTACAAATTCTCATCTGAATTAGATGTTTACTCTTAGTTTGATTCAATTCACTTTTCATTTAAATTGCAATTAATCCAATCATGATTTTCAGAATAATTCGAATTGAATTGTCATCCAATGGATAATGCCATGAATTCCACTTTTAACCTATCAGATTATTCTAATCTAAGATTTCTGAACGAACAACTCTAATTTATCTCTATATGAACTTTATCTGAGAAAGAATATCAACCAAGTCTAAAGAACAAGATAAATCAATTATTTTTCCAGCCGATAAAACAATCTTATCCAATTAATTATTCATTATGCAAACACAAATAATATAACTCTCATTCATTTGCTAATACAGTAAAACCATTTCCCTATAAAACACTAATAACACGCTGGCTTATCTTCAGAAATATATTTTTAATTTCATTCATCAACAACCAATGAAATAAATACACCAAAGTAAAGTAGCAGATGATGATTGGTATTGTTAGAATATTATTGTAATAGATACAATGGATGTTGTGTTTTGCTTATTATCTTTATGTATTGCTCCACCTCATTCATGACATAATTAACGTCTCTGGCAATTTACGCTCTTGACGTGGACGCTTGGGAACAAGTACGCCACTGAATATTGCAGGCTTTGATGACACACGTGAATAAGACGCTGTGACACCGTGTGCGGCTGTGTTTCTGAAGAGGTTGTTACGTGCATTATGATACTGGTTGGTATATGGGTGCCCTTACTATTTTCTTCTACGTGGCTTTACCATCTACTACTACTATACACACAAGTTACATGGGGCTGACGTTCTTGAAACACGACACATCTATAAACCGCACCAGACGCGCGAACTGACACACACCATTTCATAGACGGATTGGCACTCAACTCGTGTGTACGCTCTTTGAGAATATCTCAACTTAGATTCAGGCCACAGTGTTTGCTTCGCTACTTCTCAATGACACTTCCTTCCTCGTATTGTTTATCGTTCAATATCAGACACGTCGAGCAGGAAAAAAAGAGAGAGATATTCCAGGATATCGAATTGGATTTATATTGAAGTGAGAAAGGAATTGAAATAAGATTGTGATTGATGGTGTTACTTTAATTTTTGTATGATTAATTTTTTTTTCTTTAAGTCTAATGATTGATTAGAATTAGAATATGTACAAATTTTTTTAATCACTGTGACCTTTATTGTAATTTGGGACGTCTGTTTTTGCATTTAGTTTTGTTAATTTTTTCTTTTTTCATGACTGTTTCAATGCTTTCAATAAGTTTCGTTGTATTCACTCACTATGTGTGAATACAAAACTTTTTCGTCCTTGAGTTAGTGACAATGCAATGTGCTTATAGAGATGTTGGGTAAATATATACCGAAACCCATGTTTTCCATTTTTATTCCATCTGACAAATTCAATTGTTTGCAGGAGCGTGATAAAATGTTGTTTTCACTAAATTTTATAACACAACAATTTCACTGGTTTGGACAATGTGAAATTGGTTTGATTCACTTTTTTGTTATTTAAAGTTTTGTGTTGTGAGACTGAAAAAATAGGGGAAGAGATAAAGAAGGAATTATTTTTATTCAAATTTGTATATATCAAAATGGATCAAAAGTAATGTGGTAATTAGTTTCGTGTTTTTTCAATTATTTCTTTTCGTTCCCTATATTAGTCACGACATGTAGACATATTTATACACGCCCACTGTCATTCACTTGTGAAATTAGTCACGTGTCTAAAAAATATTTTCATCCCCCTGCTTCAGATGTATGATGATGTTACATTGGTCTATAATTTAATATATTTGTGCGTGTGAATGAATTCATTATGTTAGTGTCAGTTCTTTCATGTTGTGTACGCGAACATGTTTGGAATAATACCAAACAAGTGTAGCAGCATAATATTTTAGATAATTGAATTATTTTTCATTTTATACATATTGAGTGACATATTCAATTAAATAATAATCATTCTTCTTTTTAATATATTTCAAATAATAAATATCAGTCGACCGTAAATGTTTTGGATTACCACTTGAGTGTTTTCTCTCAATGTGCCACATGAAAAAATGAAGAGAGGTGGACAAAGGCGATTAAATCACGTCAGTTTCAATACATTTGATATCAAGCAATATTGCGCGGACTATTGCGAGCCATTCAGTTGAGTATTCGTGATCTGCAATCTCTTTTTCGTATCCGTATGTATATGAAAATATTTTTTCCCCCTAGTCTTCTACTGATACTTTTTCAGCAATAACGAAGCATATTGCAATATTGGTCGAGTACTTGAAACTTTCCATAGAATTTTTTAACTTTCAATATTGCGAAACAGATTGATTGGTTTATATATCCAGATATTTTCTATATAAAACTGTTAATTCTTCTTTTTGTTTTCCATACACAATATTCGATCATGAATTCGCGTAAATTTACGGTAGATTAAAAATGTTCTCTGGCTATCGAGACCATATCTATAGGCTATGGATTTGTATGTATATATGAATACAGTGAGAGAATTTTGTGTGAAAATGTGAATGTATCTGTGTGTATGGGTTGGGTTGGTAATGATTGATGAATAAAACATGACAATGTTAGCATATACCAAAAGCTCGACAATTCGCCTGAACACACGAACGCATCAAAAGCAACCAAACCTTGTGGAAATCAATTGGGATCTATTTATTACTCCAACATTTCAATCATATGTTTATCCATTTTATTTCGTCTTTTTTTTCTGTATTAATGGTAGAAGATCAGTGAAAAAAAAACTGATCGAATTCAATTTTATAAAATCAATTTGGAACAATTTCAATATGTGAATTGCAATGAGGGGACTATTTTATCCTAAACATATAAAATTCTTGAAATTATTCTTATCATTTCATTCATTGTGAATCGAAAAAAAATTGTACTGTTATTAAAAATCGATAATCAGTTGAATTAGTTTTAGAAAGTTCGATTGGTAGAACAATTAAATAAGACTAATGCTTCTGGAATAAAAGACTTCAATACAGTCTGAACTCTTTGATTACAATTTCACATAGCTGAGGTATTTAATGAATATAAATAATGTTTCGTATTAACATTCCAAAGAGAATAAAAAATTCTGGTCAAAGTTCACTTCACAAGCAAGAAATTTACGAACGATTCGAATCCTAAATCATTCATTCCACTTCTGTTTGATATTGAATTTAGTTATTTCTTTCTAATTCCAATGAATCATAAATTTCCCACAGCTGACAAAATTATGAAAAATAGAATAAAAAAAAGTTTTTTTAAATTGAAATGATTTGATTATACGTTACGAAGTATATTTTATTTATCAGATGTCTTTTTTTTTGGTTTATATATTTCAATATTGGATAAAGCATAATAAATGTACAACCCTCATCCAATTCAGCCACGTGTCATATAAATGTGTACGAATACAATTATTATAATATATATACAGATGATCTACCCTATATATTTGTATAATGATGATTAAATTTTCACGAATGATATATTTGCTGTATGAGAAAACTTTTTACTGAATTGAGATGCGACCATGAAATATAGTCAATGAGATTACGTATTACATGTACCAATTTGTTATCGTTGAATGAATTGTGAGGAAAATTATTTTGGTGCATGTGCATGTGTAAGTATAAAAGCGCGGGCGCGATGCTGTCAAGCGGAATTGACAATGGGGACCATAAATGTATGTTCACCCGCTTTTCAATCACGAATAGACCGCGTGCTAGTAGCATTTCCTGACACGTGACCGAACCCATTGTCGTATCACATCAAAAACTCACATGAACGCCAACTGTATAAAATATCGCTAGAATACGATAAAAAAATTTTTTTATCCATCTTTTAATTTATAAAATGTCAAAAACGACAGAGGAATTATTGTAATATAAGACTGGATGAAGATGGAAGAGTTTCACCTTTTTTTATTTAATATTACACTAACTAACATTCATGTAAAAAAAAAGTTTTGAAGCTGATTAACAAGAATTTTCAAGGGATATTAAATTGAAAATGTGCTTTGCTCTTATTCATTAGCGCAATGTGAGGTACTCTTGGGTTCTTAATCTTCTTAGTTCTTTGACTAACGCAGTGCAGATTACGATAAAAACCATTCAGTGTATTTCTAGATAAGTTTGTAGATTAAATATGAAAAATCGTGAGAGTTGGAGACGAACATTCGAGTGGAGACTGAGTAATGAATTATACGCGAATCCTTATCAATAATGTATTGTCATTAATACTTCATACACTCGCTAACGACTTTCATTAACAAATCAAGAAGAAAATATGAGTGAAAATAAACTACACATTCACTATCGTTAATTCTCCAGTCATAAAATAATTTATGGAGATTATAAACCAGAAATTCGTACCAAATTCAAATCACATTGAATAACATCCCAAAATGTTCTATTCGCTTTGAACTATTTCAAAGTGTAATTTATCGATGTACATTTCACAGAAATTCAAATACGAATCATTGCAAATGATTTGCATTTCAAAACTCATTTTTCTCATGAATCATTTCCTCCACATATCATAAATTCACGTACATTACTCAATACAGCTAATCAAAGAAAAAGGTTCCATTGATAATGACAGTCAACCACTCATTCAAAAATCCCCATTAAAAATCATATCTCCATAACACTCACAATAATTTCTCTATCACCATAGTCCACATAAATTTCGACAGAGTTGTACGACTACCAGGAAATCCTCCTCTTCTTTTCATTCACAATCCTAAATACCATTCCAACTTTAAACAAACAACGAGTCTTTCACAACCATATCATAAACCTTAAAAAAAAAGCGAAAACAATATAAAAAGATTGAATATTTATAAACAGATAAATGAGCGTATAAATTGTGAATGAATGATAATGAACTGTTGGCGCGCTCACTGATTCATACAAATAAAAAAAAAATAAAAAACAAAATACTAATAAATAATGCTCGACACTGCTGTGCGTCTCTGTCTATACGCAATGAAACTGGCGAATGAATAAGACACTCGGGCCATTCATTGGGATTGAATCGGACGCGCGTGGGCTCTCGAGGACGACGAGGCGGCTTTTGTTGCACGCGCCGAGCCCCAGCGTCATCGTCATCATAACACATCCACCCTGCATACATTTACCCTCACATTCCCTGTCTATATGTACATATATGTATACCGAAATTCACCCTCAAGCCATTTAGACGTTCCGATCGCACGATCACTTATTTAACGCTTGAATTATTATTGCCATTTTGCTCAACAGCTTCGTGCGTATTAATATATTTTTTTTTCTCCTCCATTCACTATCATCAACGATCCAGATGGAAAGTGCACACTATTATTACAGTAACGTGAAAAGCTTCAGGCCTTTTGATACATCGGTCCAATATTTTAAAATATATAGATATATTTACAGCGAGAATGAACAGTGTAAAAGCAAATGCTTCATTATATATTCTCGCATATGATTATTATAAATTGTACATTATTTTGCGATAGTCTTTATCACGTGCAAACAGAGTTTGTGTATGTGTGAGTGGAGATAGTTTAAATTAACTGAAGAGAATGTTTTATTATTTGTAATTAATAGATTAATTCGAAAGATTATTTTGATTAATTGGTATTAAATATGAGAGTTAAAATTATTAGTTTTTCGATTCTATTGTTAGTTTAGTGTGTTTACTTTGATTTATTAATGATCATTTGCGGCTTTAATAAATTTCATTTAGTTTCTTTTATTTAATTGGTTGATAAAAACTTTTGTTTAAGACTTTTTGTATCATTAATTATAATGTTGCATCACACAAGAAAATATTTTCCATACTCATCATATTTTTTATTATCTACAATCCTGTGTCCTTTACACTTTACCAAGATCCCCAAATAGTCTGAATCGGTATATATTCCGTAACTTTGTCAGACTTATTAGCTGTATTCCAGTCTCCATCCATTCAATTGCGTTTATTTTCACCGCGTCTATATACAGTTGCCACAAAACCCTCGAGACTTGCCAACATCATTTCGTCGTTTTTCCTTTTATCTCATCGTTCTCTTCGTCGTCTCTTTACTCACTCACGACCATTTTATTTTTTTTTTCTATCCTTATACTTCCGTGACTTGCAAGAGGGAAGGTTGTGTGTCGGATTCACCTCGTTATCTCGATGATGTCTCGCGCATGTAACGAATACTAACATAAGAGTATTTTGCTGCAACATCCCTGGGCGATTAAATATTTTTGCGCCATTGACGGCTTAAAATCCTTTGGACAATTTATTTTAATGCTGATATTTAATGGGACAAGTATATACACGCATTTCTTGACATTGACTCTTTTACAAGTGTATAAACAAGTACCAAAAGATGATAAACAGCTAAGCACTCACAGATCAAATATACATTCACCATAATATATTACAAATGAAAACTTTCACTATCTCAATATCGTAGTGCTGTTAAGTTTGTGCTTGATGTGCTTGCAGTGTCGACTTCTAAAGTTTTGCAACTCACGAAATGCAATACGTATATAGCTTTTAGTATGAGAGAGTTGTGTGGCAAAATAGTTTTGTAGTATAAGCAGCAATAAAGACTCTAGTCATTTCAAGTTAAACATCCTGTCTCTGTGTATCCGTCGCAATATTATATATATATATGAAAGATATACTGGCAAAACATGGCCAGTAGTGAATTCCTAAACACGAGGTTGGGACATATCAATTCGTTGATGGAATTGCGCATCACTGAGTGTTCCATACGGCTTTCTTTGAATCACAAACATCTGAACTACAGACTTGTTAATACTATTGAGAATGCATGCAGAGTGTATTTCCATTGATTCTATACAGAACTGTATGAGTTTCTCTTCTATCGGTCCTGATGTACATGTAAAGTTATTTGTAGTTGTAAAGGTATTGCCAAAGCATAACATTGAGATCGTAAATCTGACTTTGGCAAGAGATGAGATAGAATATGACAGACGCTTATCTATCATGCACCGATAGACTTTTATTACGTACCATGTGTTATTGCGTCACGATAGAAGGAAATGAAAAAAGAGAAAAAAATTGGGAAAAAAATGAATAAATACACGTGTATGTGGATATGTGTTCGTATATCTGCCAGTTGTGTATATTTATGACTTGGAAGATAGTGAGAATTGTTCGGGGACATGTATCAATGGATAGAGAAAAAAAAATTGATATTTTGGATTATAGTAGATGATATTATGGTATCAAGGTTTGGAATAGTAAATATGGATAAAAAAAAAAATAAGTAAGAGGGGAAGAATGTTAGAAAATTATTTTTGGTGATTGAGAAAATTTTATTTGATCGTTGGGATCATTTGATAATAATTTTATATTTATTGGGTATTTTTTTTTTCATTTATTTTCGTGGATTTTACAGTGATGACATTGAGCAGGGATTTTATGAAACTTAGAGGGGAATATATACATATGTATATGTATATATATATATTAATTGAAGGAGAAAAACTTCTGGAATTAGAAACACAATTTTTCAATGATTAAGTTGATGCTCAAATATTTGCACATCGTTATGGATATTTAATTATTTGTTTCAATTTCAAGTGTGGGAAAGATAAATAAAAAAATTCATTCCCTTGAATTTTATGTTAAACAAAAAATCTCTTGTCAAATATCATCAAAAGATTCATCGTATTATTATCCTAACCTTTTTTTTTCTCCCTCTTCCACCATTTCTTTCTTTCATTGTTTCGGTATATTGTTATTACACATGTACCGTCTTTGTCTATTTTATATCGGAGATTATCCGGAAATCGATTTATTGATCCTATGCAGTCAAGCGCTAACCATCTGCTTGTAGTCTCAGGCTTTATATGTATCTACACACATTTATTTATATTGTAACGATATACTTCATATCTACACGTAAACACAAACATATGTATTTGTTTTTCAATTCGTGGGATGTTGCAGTTTCATTATTTGCTTTTAATAGATTTATCCACGTCATTCAATAGAGATTGAGAGCATTGTTAAATATTGCTGTGCAACATTGAATCACATATTTCTCACAAATTCACCAAGTACGCGTCAATTGTACTAACTACGAATTTACAAACGAACCAATCAATTAATACGCACTAAAAAAAATATCACAAATAAACAAAGCAATTATTTTCTATTTATTTATTTCTACTTATCAAATATCTCTGTTTTTTAATTATGGAATGCTTTGTGTGCGCTAGTGTATAAATCATAAACACACAAATGATGATAAAGACAAGGGAAGACAAAAAAAAACGTGAAAGACGTGCGCGAAATGAGGACATACGTACTATCTAAAAATATGTAGACATATATTCATGAAAATACTACATCCACACTAGTCTGTATATACAGAAATTACTAAAGTCTCAGACGATGAAAAATCTCTGTAGAGAGATGACGTTTATTGGAAAATTGTGAGCGCGAGGTGTCTGACAATTCTTTGTCGACAGAATGAATAATGCTGCGGTATTTCCGGTTGCCCGGAAGTTTCGTCAAGTTGTCTACGCGTTTTCTCATCATTTTCATCTCTATGTCTTGTCGTTTGTATATATATGAGACTTTATGGACAAGTAGTTCATAGCTGAATCGTTTCAGTGTGTGTGATGTACCGTCAAGATCGTGTCTTGCAGCAAAAGGAATCGTAAATGATCGGGTGTGAGACTCTGGCTTTGTTCGAGCCGCAATAGTGCATTTCTTCAGATAGATTCGCTACTGTATATTCTCGAAAAAAAAAGGGGAAGGTAAGAAGCGTGGAAAATGGTGAACTGTGTGAGGACTTCGGGAGTGGATCTTGAAAATGGATCCATTACAATTTTTTTTTTGCTACTCGTGAATGTATATATAACTTTTTTTTTCCTCTTTTTATTTTGTCATTCATTCATTCTCTCTGACACTTTTTTTTTTGTTGTATTCTCCATGACTCGATGAGAAACGACAGAGACTGAGCTGGATCTTGGGACATCGTATCGCTCTGGTGTGTTCTTTCTTCTCCATTCACGGACACAACGTGCAAGCAAGCAATCGAGCCTATAAGACTTCCGTGCCACTTAGCAAGTTGAATAGAATAAAACACTCTTAGACTATTTTTTTTTCTGGGATCGCTGCGACCGGCGTTATGCGAACTTCTTTACCTGTCTATTCCCATCCACATTTAATATTTTTATATTTATAATTTTGTTTATATATTTGTAGTTGTGGTTACTCAATTTTAATGTTAGGAATTATTTAGGGCAATATGGTGAGGTGAAGGATTCTAATTGAGATTATTTTTAGTCGTATTTTTTCTTTGATTTGTTTTTTTTTGCTATTGAGGGAATGAAATTGGGATGTATATTAGTTGGGAAAATTTAGCAGTCAATGCATACTTATATACTTTATATTTAATTTATAAGAGATCTTGAGTGTTCTTGGCGTAGTATCATTTGAGAATTTGAGTGGCTGTCAAGGGCTACGAGTGTACAAAGTTGAAAAATTGGGTTTAAATGAATTTGTAAAAACTTTCAATTTGTGTATGTGCACTTGAATTAGAGTGAAATTGTTTTTTTTTGTGAATAAAAATTAATCTGACGATTTCCTAGATAATTTTATTTATTAATTAGAATTATTTCTCTATTATTTGCACTAATTTGTAATAATTTCTGGTCAATCAATGACGATAATTAAAAGACGATGGATTTCCTAATTTTTTATTGAAAAAGTTAAATTGTTGAGATCCAAAAATCGAAATATGAACCAATAAAATAAATGTATACACGATACGATATAAGTTTGTGAAAATAAAAAACACAACAACATTCTACACTTTCCAACTTCGGTAAATTCGATTCGGCCATGAGCTGAATAAACTCTTAGCGAGTACTTTGAAATATCTTGCACAGAAAAAAAATGAAACGTGGTCGAGCAATCCGAGAATCTCTTACAAACATATACGCAGACACAGTAACGTTCATAAAAGTAATAGGACCTTTTGGCTCCAGACTTGACAAGAAAAAGAGATAAAATATATTCATATATAGATGTATTTTACCTTCTTATAAAATTGCGGATATAAAATTACCAATTTTTTCGCTACAATTTCCGTGTGGTTGTGTTATAATAGAGAGAATTCACCAGCCAGACGGCTTTATCGACAAATGGTGAATTGAATTTTCCGATATATACAAATTGAGACTTGAAGATAGAAATAATCGTGCGATGAAAGAAAAAAAAGGAATATAAAATACCAAGTGACTTCGACCGTTTCTCTCATCGGTCAAACCATTATAATACATCTACTCTCTTATGATTCGTTTGTTCTTCGTCATATTGACTGAAAAAATTCGAGAGATATCTCGCGTTATTCACGCGCGCCCATGGCATTCAATCCACTATGTCTATATATCTATACCGATTCATTCAATATATATATATTAGAATGAATTGTGCATAATAATGTTGAATATCTCAAGGTGCACACCATCGAGTACGTTGAAGAAGAAAATTGCGGCTAATGGAAATATTTACTTGTCAGTTATTTTTTTCTTTTCTTTCTTATTCTCATAAGTCGATTATTCATGAACGTTTTTTTCTTATCGCTGATGCAGACACGCAGCTTTTATACACATAGACATTTATATTATTATATTTATTTATAATTGAAAATTAATAAATAGCGTCACAATCTTGTGATTTGAAATTGCTATTTTTCTAATTGTTTTTTTCCCCATTAATTTGCTTTCTGTTTGGCAAAAGTTTCGAGTTTGTTTTTGCTATTGGAAATTGAGAGGAATAAAAAAATATAATATACGACTTGGCGATAGTGGGTTGGATAAATTGTGAAGTTTCTTTCCAAAAATTACCAACTCAATTTAATTTTAGTTTCGAAGAATTTTTCCGAATCTTCGAAAGCGCAATTGCAATTTGGCCAAACTTGTATTTACAAAAAATGGTATCGAGTTCTTTAGATGATTAATTTTTTTTCACATTAGTTTTGTGACCGAGTTTGGGTTTGGGTTACAACATTTTATGGGAAGATATAGAAAAGTTTCAGTATATAAAACGTATTGAAGTGCAGAGTGCACATTCGTACTGAATCTAATACACTCAAACCGTTGAATATCAATAAATTTAACGATGTTTTTACTTTCATCACAGAATTGAATTGATTCAATGATGAGTGGATATTGAATTTTGTTTTCTCGCTCTAAGAAAAATTCTCAGCCTTTACCAGTATCATATTTCATCCCATATATAAATGAATTTATTATATGGATGCACTCGAGAAATTTTTTCAGCTTTTCAATAAACTTTTTTCAACGTGCAAAACTTTCTTCAATCTTTTTTTTTTGTCCAGTATAAATTCTTCAATGCTTCAACTAAAGTCAAATATATGTTGTTTATATAATAATCATTCGAGTGGAAACTACAGGAGCTTTTGGTATAGAAGGAAATATATTCAACATAGAAAAGTATTTAACCATAACAAAAAAAAAAATTCATCCATTCAAATAAATAATTTTAGCTTTAGGATTTCTCCTTTTGGCTTGCACAGTTTATATAGTGCTAAAGCTTGATCAAGTTCTCTACAACGTATATAAAGCATGTGGCTCATTAAATATTGCAGTCGGTATATGTTTGATTATTTTTGTTGACAGAACCAGAAAGAAAAATAAAATAAATGTCAGATGGGACTTTATGTATGTATACCTATACATTGAGTCTCATGGTGAAAAGAAAGTCCTATTTATAGAGTTCTCTGGGCGGCGTGGGCACATGGTGCGGAATCACGCACGTTATATTTCTCGAGGTGTGCATATATACGCTTGAAAGTAAATTATTTGGATAAGTCCGTCACACATAAACCTTGGAGTTGGGTTTCTCAGAAAAATAAAAGCTAAAAAAAAATCTAAAGAAAATAATAAAACGAAGAAATAAAAATTAAAAAAACTTGAAAAATCTATATTATTAGCATTAAAATTGAACTTTCATCAAGCGACATCGTAATGATAAAATATATTTTACATAAATATTTATATTGTTCATATATTTTTTATTCAACGAAGTGATGACGCAAATATTTATACGAGATTTATTTCAGCATCGTCATCGGTAAATGTCTTTTAGAGACGAGTAACATCAGCATGGATAAGAATTGAGAATAAAGGCGATATGCCTTCTATTCATGAGAGATTGACCTATTTTTCAAGATATTCGACTTGGCATTGTCCAATATCTTTTGCTATATAGCCCCGAGACAATATCGATAAATTGGTAGAGTTTGGGAACTATAAGACAGGCAATTTCCTATTCTATATTAAAGTAAAAAAATGAAGTAGAATATCGAATCGTTAAATATGGATAAACCGACTTGTACACACCGGAATATAGGAAAGTGAAATCTCGTTCAATTGCAAATGTATGAGAACGGAAAGAAAATCATATTTGATTTTTCCAATATTGTTAAATTCATTTTTTAATTTCAATTCTTTTCAATTTCACAATTGCATTTCGTAATAATAAAACTGAACAGGTAACTAAACAATAGTGTCTAATTAAAAAAAAAAAAACAGACAAAAATACTAATGTCATATAAATAATATTTTTCAATTCTGTTTTTCCCAATTAAAACTCATCGTTAAAAAAAATTCATTCAATTCCAATTATTTCATAAACAAATGAACAGATTTAGACAATTCAGAAACGAAAATTTTCATCTCGACCGTACTAACATTTTTATATGAAAGCTCTTTCCCATGTCCCAAACCGTTGCACCACAATATACAAATAACCAATCAGACTCGTTCACAATTTTCACCCTCTCAATTATTTTCTATTCCTACTCAAATTCACACTCAAACTTCTGACAATAATTTCTTTCTCACAATCAATTCTCGATATTTCACATTTAAAAAATGAAAATAAAAATAAATAGCATGAGATAGTACGACGAATGATCGTCCGTTTAATGGCCAGTTAAATATTGACTCTGGGTTACCTGGTTGAGACCGCAGTTAGTGGTTACCGGGTCATCAGCGTTTATCGGGGTATATACGTGAACATATATACCTACATGTCCCCACTGGGAAACATGCGTGATAGATAGTCCTATATGCAGAGCGACCAGGCCGTGCGCAGACGTTCATTCACTACATAAACGTATATATAAACTAAGTACATAATATACCTACATCACTAAAGCTTTACCTAAGTAGTGCGAGACTGTCGCGCATAGTTAACGTGTTTATACTTGCATTTATTGAAACAGGATAGTAGAAAAAAATATACTTGTTGATTTTAAACCCAACTGTAGATATGTATGTATACATAATCGAAATATATCACCCATTATTCCCACGCCTACTTTATATACCCACAGATATACTCTCACATTTTTTATATTTATTTCTTTGTATACAGATTTTTCTCTCCCTTTGTATTTTTTGTTTTTTTTTATTATGTATCTACCCTTTTCTACTGAAAATTTCCGTTTCTCTTTGCTCTCAACCATCCGGTGAAGTCTGCAAATGAAACCGATGTGTTTTTAATGGACCGCGGACAAACGCGTCCATTACGAGAGCGACTAACGCACGTGCCCATGGCCGCGTTCACTTGCGATATAGCAACGTGTGTGCGGTCTAACGTGTGTGTTTAACGATTCGAGAGTGAGAGCGAGCAACATCACCATTTCAGGATCACTACGACGAAAATATATTGCCACAACGTGGCTATGGATGTTGTGTATTTATGTATGTGTAGGTTTTGAAAGGCTGAGTGCGAATTATAACACGAAGAGTGGAGGGTAATGAGATCATTTTCTCTCGTTTCTGAGAGGTGGATTTTTTTGAAATAAATTATATATGAATTTTAAATGTAATTGGGTAATTTATGGTGCGAATTTTGAGCGAGGAAGTGATTAAATGTTCGCTGTTATGTTGTATGTGAATATTTTAGTGAAAGAGATGTTGAATAATTATTTTAATGTACATTTTATCAAAGAATGGACTCAGCGTCTCATTATCTTTTATGATAACATGAGAATAAAGGAGAATTGTCAAATATTACGAATTTGAGTGGATTTATTACATGTGAACAAATCATAGAGTAGAACATTTAAAATGTTCTCGAAAAAATGCAGAAGTTTATATGATGAATATTATCTAGAAGGAGAGTTCTTTCGTCGTTTGACATTCATAATTTTATTTTACAAGTTATTTTCTGTATCTATTGTTGATATTAATCAATTCAAGATTTCAAAGATGGAATTAAACAAAATTCTTGATGGTTCGAATTTATTTAGAATATTATTACAAAGGCATTGTTTACCCGGGACAATTATGGATGAATAAAAGTTGAATAAATTTGAAATATTTGTTTGTTGTTAAAGGTATATACACCGAAGTGCTTTGGTGATAATTTTTTACACTGTTAAGTGCTGTACAAATATGATATTGAAATTTCTTTTGAATTATTATTCCAAGTAGTATTTCAGTGCAAATAAATTTCCTTTTGTTCTCAGTAACATGAATCAAATGGTAATTTACTACTTGTAATAACTGGGTCAATTTTGTATAATTAAATTTTCATGGAATTTATACTATCTGTTCTTCAATGATTGAAAACAAATCGTTTGGGTTAAATCAAATGACAAGATGCTTTCATGCATCGCCCCGGCCTTCCAACAGCATCAAAAATAATCTCAAGCTGAAACTTTTTAATACATCTTCGATGTCCCACGACAATTCCTTTTTTTCTTCTGCTTCTCTCAGCTTATTCTTCTCTCTTTTTTCTTATCCTCCCCGTATTTTTCACTATATAATTACTGCTATATTTAATCACTCGTGCTATTGAATGAAAGGTTGATAATGTACCCCCCATGATTTAAATAGATTTTACTTCAAGCGATCTAGATGCAAGTAACAATCCCCTTTTATTTTCAAAGAATGTTCGTTGAACACGACCAGAAAAAAAATATATTCCAATTCTATTCTTTTCAATTAACTCAGAATTAATTAAAGCAACTCAAGCCTTTTGCACAATGTTTTCTGCACTAACGAGTAATCAATTCTATACGGAAAAATAATTACAATATTATAAAATCACTAAATAAAAATTTTCCAGATATATCTGTATCTGACTTCTGTATGTTCAAATGAATATTATAACAAGAATTAAATACAGAAAAAACATTTTCATCTACTCAAACAATATAAATAATTTTATAAAAAATACACAAAAATATAATTCAATTTAATTTTTCAATTTATCCTACACTCTATGCGCAAATTCAATTTATTTTCATAATAATTTTTAATTCAAATATATAGAACCATTTTGCGAGACGTAAGATAATTTGGATTGTTCCGTTGAAAATATCGCGTTTCTAACGTGGTTTCGTTGGTGCACACCGTAAAATCTACCGACGTGGAAGGAATTGCGCTTTATTGTTTTCGTTAGTCTACTTCCTCCTCTTCCGTACGCTCTCCTCATCATATAGCGCCTCTACTTTGCGCTCGCTTACAAACTTTTGCTTTTCCACATGGAGCTCGACTTTATAGTTATCCATATATATATATATATATATATATATATATGTACATATATGCATGCATATAGCGATCGTGCGTGAGGGAAACGAGTGAGAATCGTGCGAAAGAGAAGAGGAGAAACAGAATAAGAGGTTGAATAATAGAGAATGGTTGGCCATTTCTGCCAGATTTATATGAGAATTTCAATTCGACTTCTTACTCTCACAACAGACCAATAAGCTGACTATTCAGTCGAGGAATGATGGCTTTTACTTCACGTTATACTGAAGAAATTTAATATATCAATTTGATATTCAATGAACTCTACAAGTTGATATTCAAATATTTATTTTGTCTTACACTACCTCGAAAATGAAACGAAAATCACAAAGAAAAAATTAATAAACTGAATAACAATAAATTCTCTCTTCAAATCCTAATTTTTCTTATTGACCAAACTTTTCCTAGAAATATAATTACAGAATTCAGAGATAAAAAATTTATTCAAAGTACATCTGTGGGCCATAAAGAAAACGTACACCAAGTTTCAAGTGCACTGCTGTAGCTACTGTATAATACACCCTACAAGAATAAAAGAATTGTTACATTATAATTGGGTTCTGCCACTCCAAATGTTGCTAACAGTCTGTCTACTATCAATATAAATAACTCCCAAATATATACAAAACTTAACCATTAAAAATGTTCATAAAACTCTTGAATTATTCAATATTAATTCCTTGATAATCCCCATCAATGAATAATCCTTTCACTTCAGCACATGAATTAATAGCTAATTAACGTGAATATATCGATATGACTTCAATAGATGAAAGACAGAGAGAATTTACGTGAATGATGATGAGATATAGTCGACAAATGGCACAACGAATCTCCAGCTCTTCGCATAACAATAGAAATAATCCGTGCATTGAGTATTAAAGGATATCTATCTATCTATATATACTCACATAGAGCTTCGTGGTTGTTCGAGAGTCGATTCGCGTGTACACTTCCGGATAATGTACCCCTGGGGGCTTGTATCGCAACGAGGGGTGTGGACAAGACTAGAAATTGCCTGTACATATACAGAGCTTATTGCAAAGAGCATAATGGGGTTCTATAGATGTCTCTAAAACAAGCAGCCATATGGCACATGTACGCAACTTCATCTTTGCATTTTCTAGCCGCATGTTTTTTTTTTCTCTCCCTTCACTTGCACTCTCTTTATCCGCCCCCCTTGAAATTTCCATCTCGCTTTTGTTCTTTTCTTTATCTCAAAAAAAAAAAAATGAATTGTAGCCTTTACGTTTTCTTTTCGTTCTCGATTCTCTAACGGCACATTGCATTTGATTGTGTGCGTTTATTGTATGTGTGGTTGTAATCAGGGCCTGATATTACCCCAGTTTAAGCTTCTCGAGTCGTTCAATGGTCTCAAGTACCACTCGTCGTTGTGGCAATGCAACGGCCACTGCTGTGCGATGACAGCGATGGTGCTACTGTACATATATGCTATGTATATAAAGTGGGGCTGATATTGGGTATATGATATGGCCCCACAATGCGTTCTCATATGCACTTGAAAATCGGTTACACCCCATATAGTGCAAAATATTCCTTGGGATTATTGCACGTACTCATATATTTTTATAAATATCCATTCAATCTATAAGCGAAATATTCACCAATAACTTCCGGTTAAATGCGTGATACACTTGTGATGAATAAGTCGATAATATTTGTGCTGTTTGAAGAATAATATTTAAAGAAAATACTGAGAATCAAACGTAGACATAATAATATACGACATTGATTCAAAAACGTCTGTTGCGATTAAAATGAGGAGAGCCAAAACAATGGAAAGAAGAAAAAAAATAGGAATACTTAAATACAACATCGAATTATTATTCACGACTTCAACCAACGATCTCCAATGAAGACACCAAGACAACCAACATTCACAACAATCAACCATTCCATTGGAAAAGGATATAGTCAGAATAACAATTAGTCACCATGAAGATAAAAAATCGTAAACATTGGCGACTAACGACTATCATTTACTCCGGCGCCTGGATTATTTTATTTTCATTATTATTCTCTGTCCCTCGTTTTCATTCTGTGTTATCACGACAATTTGTAAGAATGCACAGATATTTACATGAATATTGCAATAACTCAAATATTCTAAAGACTGGATAATGTAATATTTAACGTGTTTACTTTTTTTTGGTCAAATAAAATATTTTTCATTCATTTGAGGATTCATAAATGCATATATATATTGCATCGTTTCTCATTTTATGGCACGATCACGTACACGCATGTATATATGGTGAAATGGCTCTCGTGACCCGCGCAATGTTGAATGAACAAGTGCGGACGCGATCATAGAATGTAACCATCGTGGAGCCAGACGCACAGAATGATGAACGTATATATATATGAGTAGATATCCATATATGTAGTATATAGTCGGAGGATGCATTGCTGCATATTTATATGAGAGCAGTGGGATGTCCTCGGTGGACCATAGGAAGAAAATTCCATTCGTATATAGAACTCGTAAAGCTATGGTGGAAGCTAGACATTTGACATTCTCATTGTCCCATCCATATTTTTGTTTCGTCTAGGTCCTTTTGCTTGGTCTTTTGTACACCCACATCAATTTACATTCATATGTACTGTGAAATTGTTGGTATTGAGATTATCTTTGCGGAAAGTGTATTTGAAACCACATATGAATTGTGATGTCAGTGAACTCTTGTGAATTGTTCAAGTTGACAATTTAGGTGGAAGTGAATACAATTGGTGATATTAAATTAATTTGATATTATAACTGGTGATTCTATGTTTTGCATTTTAATCTTGCTAAATCAATAAAATAAAGACTCTGATGTTGTTTCAATTCTTCTAGTCACAAGTAAAATAGATGCAATGTGAACCAACAAATACTTTCATTGCATCAGTCTATCTGCTTGAAATAAAAGTCTGCGTTGTTCACGATCATATCTCGATAGATGCCAACAGTAGACAATAAAATTCTATCATGTCCATATACAGCTAAAAAATAAAATGCCACAGTATTTTCCAACCATTTCATTCAATCTCCACTGACTTGAAGATTGATTTGAAATCAACTATGGAGATAAACAAATGATACAATATAAAAACCCATAATGTTGATTCCTCTCTCATTCTGCTAATATATGTATACGCATACAGAAATAATTTCAATGAATATTTATGATTGAGATCCATGTGAATAGAAAATTGTTGAATCATTCGCCAATACAAAATGAACAGAATCCCGATTTTTATTCATGCGTTTTTGTATAAATATTCTGCATTGGTATATGAAGTGCAAATATATGTGCACTCTCATCAATATTCCATTCCAATATTTCATGTTATGAATCTATCTGATGGTAAAACTCACGTATCAGTACTCATTTCTTCCTCGAGGGACTCTCTTGGCAATATGACTCTGCTCATCATACAACGAAATTGCACACACTCGTTAGTTTTCCAGGTTTTCACTATGCCCACATTGTCACAGAGATCTACACATACCGTTGGTTATTATTAATAAATTATTATGCAAACATGAATTCACACTCTTTGTCAACGAGTCCCATTGGCAAGCCATGGAAATAGTGGGGAGATTCTGTTTTTTCATTCTTTTTCATCTATTATTTCATTCGACACTCCACTTCAATTTACTTCGATGCACTTCACAGTATAATTATTATTCTACATAACATCAATTTTACTCATACAATTGTACTATTGTGAATTTAAAGAAAATTTCAAGAATGTCTGAAGTGATTTGATGAATTTGATGGTTATTAATTGAGCTGATTAGGTTATGTAATTGTTGTACATTGATAGAAGAATTGAGCTGTTAATAAGATGGACGATTAAGATTGATAATCATGAATAGGTGCTGAATTGAGTCTTTTATCCTGTTATTATGGGCAATCATAATGGTCAGTAACAATAAACGACAAGAATTGCGAGAAAAAGCTTCGTTTTTGCGTGAGGATCGTTTAATCTATTTAATATTAGCTATCTGTTATGAATTTAGAATTGTAATTATTGAGATGTATGTAAAAAGAGTTAGTTTATTTCTCAAAGATGAACAAGTACTAAGCAAACTTGATCTTGTTCGTTATCCTCCGCCATATTGTGAACTATCGATACTATTTCTTGGCGCGGTAATGCAGGTAGCCAATGGAATTGTTATCTTAATATAAAAAGTACTGTGCGCATGATCGTTGCATTTTGGCGGCAGACATAGTGCCAATAGGTGTTGGTTATGTCGGTATGAAAGCAATGCGCATGCGCATTGATGTAGTCCGTGAGTGTAGACCACTTTTGATTTGCCGCCACAGTCCATAGCGTCATTACAAGACTCACTGATGGACGTGTTTGATCATGTCTGAGCCGCGTTGGAGATTTTTTAATATCTTGAAAAATTTATTGATTTCCTTGGCCATTGTTGAAACACAGTCAATTGAGGTTGGATTGGTTTGTTACTCATCACTTTTCCCATTTTTGTCGAATGATTATTTTATTTCTAACAGTATTTGTTGTTCGGTTGGTTCTTTATAGGTTATTTGTAAGGATGGAAATTGAAGATGAAGAGAAAGTTAGAAAATTTGCAAGTTTGAAGACCAAGATTGCTGTTCGGGCAAGACTTGCTAGGTAGTTGCGATTCCCACTTACTTTGTCATATCAACACCACAAAAATTAACTTGAACTAAATTCCCTTGTTGTAGGACATTTTATGAGAAAATGTCGTTGGTGTTTGGTGGCGGGTATCATTACACGCTACCCATACCAAACGCTTCTTATATATACGCATCAGCGCAGTACAAATACACTTCTGTTCATATATACACAGAAGTGTAGGCCAGCCTCAACTTCTCTCGTTGTCTAGTATGGGGCAGATTGCTTGCTTGCTTTGATCTCTGTAATCATCAACCCTTAGGAACGCCACGGTCTCACTCAAGTATCAACCGCCGACGTTGTCATTCGACGACACTGCAGGTACCCCTGCTTCGACTAGTTTGTTAGCTCAAGTATTTCCATTAATTTTCTGCCACCTCACATATTCACCATCACATTTACCCCTGTTTACTCATTGCAAAATTCTCATTTCATATCAGTAATAAGATTTTTTTTCTCTTCATTGTTGCAGGTAAATTAATTGTTTTCTACAACTGCAAAGTAGAATGAGAAGGAGCGAAAACATAAAGACAATGCTGAAAAATAGAATCAACATTGTAGTGGCTGTGGTAGCTGCAGTTTTAAATTCATTGTCTCCTTTGAGACCCTCTGCCTTGTCTCTTAATGAATTTAACTCCAAAATGTGGTGGACTTGACACACTTGAGTAAGTTTTAATTAATTCCTTGAGCGTATTTTTACTGAAAGAGAGTAAAGAGATAAGCGATTTGCTGAAAAAATATGAAAAGTAAGAAAAAAATATGGGCACACTCAATTCTATATGTCAAAATGGATGTTTATCTTTTTTATTTGCCGTGGATGTTGTTTCATTACGTAACTCAACATGTTCCACTCTTTTATTCTTCTCTATACACAACAAACGTGGTCGTAAAGGAAAATTTGCATTGAATAAATAAATTTGCTCGGAGTGGAGGTGAAGGCAAGGGTGATGTGAACTCGAGGGTAAAAACATCAGAATGACGAAAGAGCGACTAGGGTCAAACATGTCTAGGGTGGTAGTGGATGATTGAAACAAGGCTAAGGGTATACGTGTACGTGTGGGATAGTTCATTGCCTTAGGAAAGAATAATATACCAGGGATTGTCGTCAACACCGACCACTTTAAATGTAGATCGAGGAAAAGTGTTGAAAAACATTACAGCGATATGTTCTGTTCGAACACATGAGACTCGCTCTTGCAAATAGCTTCCATACGCTTTCCTCCATACACTTTCTGTCAGAAATGTCGTCTCTCGTTTATTAATATCACCATGGGGATTTTAAATGCTTCTCGAAAATGAATGGCGCATACACAAGGGTTAGTCTCCAACATTGCACGATTTTACCCTTTCTGTATATATTCCAATGGCATGTAATTGCGCCAACCGCGCGATATAGAACGAATTTATTCCACGGTTAATCGCGCGCACCCCTGGAATAAATGACTATCGAACATGAAATATATTCTTGTGGGCATATAAATATATCGATGAACTTTATGACTCTGTGAAATACGCGAAATTTTTTACTTCAGTTGATATAAAATAATGGATTAAAAATACTTAATCCGGAGTTTATAATGATTAATATTTGGATAATATGTTGAAATTATATGCACAATTATTGCACATGACACATTCAAGCAAGTGCATAAGCGTGAGTCAAATGACAGAGCCGTAAATGACGGATTTCAAGATTTAGCACCGAGATAAAACATATATCACACGTTCATATCTCCGTATCGTCTCGCGTTACATCAGTCCGCGCGTTACGATAATCCGCTTAGTATATATATACATGTACAATAGGTAGACGTCGAGCGGGCGACTTTATACCTCCAGTGTCTCTCTTTTCATTTCCCCTTGAACTTTCTATACCATTGCCGAATAAACTGTTTATTATTACTCCGGTTCGACCCCTCGCACGCAGTGACGAAAACGTATATATTACACATCGATGTCACTTTAGCGACTTTGGCGAAGCTGATACATAAAGCATAAAGAAGGGTGGGTGAAATTGTCGCATGGTCAAATCCATATTCCATTTCTGAATCGAATACATCATACATATCGAATCTTTAACCCTCGTTCGTCATATACATCATGATATATTGATGTATAATAAATTTCCATCTTTTCATTCAATTTCTTTTATCTCCATTTCATTCATTTATTTATTCTCTTTCTTGTCATATATTGGCGATTATTGAATTCCGTAAAAGAAATTTAGATCTGGGAAATATTTCACAATTACATTTGATCTAGTTTATTGATGATGGACTTTTATACATAAATGCTTGCATAACTTTCGCATAAATGTCTCTATATTTAAGCTGATGACGAAGCTTTTTGACTAAGAGAAATCGATGCATTGTACTTGGTCATTCAACTTAGATGTAGAAATATGTATATATGAAAAGTTCAACTGCCACATACACACATGAACAATTCGATTCATTGTACAGTTGGCCAATGGGTAAATGTACTAGCAGTTCAGATACAGTTCCGACACACCCTCGCTATGGTTGTCAGACAGATCTAGTGAGAGAGGAAGATATAGTCTCGTAAGCTGTAACCATTCAAAGGGAATATATTTGTACGTCTGACTGCATTGAATCTATTGGTTATGTCGAGTTGCAAGAAGTTCATTTTTCAAAATACCTATCTGAATATTTATGCAATCCTGTGTCTATATTAACTGACAAGTTTCGAAAGTTATGGTTTACTCATTACCAATTTGTTTTTTCTCTCCATTTCATTCAAATGAATATTCTGCTTTGTGCAGTCAAATTATCTGTATATATGTTTATAGTTCTATGAGGATGATATTTCGTCTCACGCGAGGCACACCTTGCACATCAATTTAGACTAATTGAGTTTGCAAAGTTACTTTGAAGTTATATGGTATATAATTTTTATGCTATTGGTGAAATGTATTTTCGGTTAACTGCATTTGCCATTAGCGCATCTGTGGGAATGCTCCAATTGATCTGATTGTATGGATGTATGTATATATATTGTTGGTAGTGGTCGATGATTATGGGGCTGAGGGTTTGGCTCTGGTCTGGGTGCGATGGTCTCTGTGCATTGCTTCGCCACGAGGCGTGGATTAGATAACGATTATTACTCTCCAGTAACCGGGAAATGTACCCAGTCCCTATCTCAACGGGAAGCACCCATACATATATTCTCACGAAGACCCATGACTAGATAGAGACTGCGAGAAAGATGTATCTATGGATAATGGGAGAATACCAGAACCCCACACACTTTGCAGGGGGTCTGACACTTCGTCCAGTTAGATCTGAACAATAGAAATAAAGACATAATCAGAAATAAGTTCCATGGAATCTTTCTACTTATATGAGTTGATAAATATATCAAGGGGCTGGATGAGTATGAGTCAGTTTGATAAAAGTTAGCTGTCTTTGTTGAAGATTTGGTTCTGTGGGGTAGGTGATTTCACTTTGGTTTTCTAGTACATTCATTCGTGCTCGCTTGTTGGCTATGTGATCTTTAGATCCAACGAAAATGCGATTAAAAGTGTTATGTGTAGGGTGCGAGCAGAGTGAAGTGGCACAACTCCCTTGGTATAAAATTCTCTGTGAGGGTCAAGAAACTTTTCTGTGTTATTTTATTCAATTTATTTATTTTTATTTTTTCGCTCTTTGCACTTATATTTTCTTAAAGGCTTTAGACTCATATTCGCGTCAGGAAATCTCGAGACGAGTGCTCATGACTTAAGAATATATACAGGGGTTGTGGTAAATATATATAATAATAATTGTCAGAGGGTTGAAGTGATAATTCTGTGTTTGAATGTCGTGAAATAAGACGTTGAAAGATGATTGTTGAAGATTAAAAAATAATGAAGGAAAATAAAAATGGTAACGTTACTGTTGGATAAATCAAAAAAAGTAGAGAATGTAGGAAAACTTGAGTATAGACGTTAAAAATTAATGAAAATGTGTGTATAACCATGGATGAGACTTGACTTTCACGGCGTTGAGAATTCTCGTAATTAATCAAATTAAACTGACAAGAGATTATTGCTTGAGTTGTTCTACTGAAAAATTATACATACATATGTATAAAGACTGCGAAAAAGAAGGAATGTACTGAAATTGTATTTTCAACACTCGGGAGTTTGTACAATTGTGCTCATGTAACCGTGATAAATATGAAGTCCTCGTTAACTTACATTTGATGAATATCTTCGTACAAATAGACTCCAGAGGTACCTGCGATTTCATTATTTTTATTTCAATTTTTCATTTCATTTTCTCTGCATAAATTTGTAGCATGAAAATCTCTGCAGATATTTAACGTCCTTGTTTCTCTCTTTATATTTCTGAACTGTTACGAATTAACGGTTGATTTTTAACGCGTTGAAAAATTGGGAATACAAGGAATTGAAAATGTGTATGAGTGAGTTCCGTTGCGATATTACCCAACACCCTACATCGTACGTGCATTGATTCATACTCATACTATACATACAGATATATAACTGGCACTATGTCTTTCATTAACCCTGCTATTGTCGTTCGACGAGATGCGATCAAGCGTTTTCGCGTGAGGGGAAGGGCCTATCCACAATTTCAGCTCCGGGCTCTCTATTTGTTTTATTTTTTTTTTCTTCCATTGCCCATAGTTTCCCTTCCACGTGTACATCGCCCCATTTACCAGACAAAAATCCGTATCAAAAGTGCTGGATAATCTCGCAGTAAATTAGAGTTCTCGCATCATTTGAAAACGAAAAAAAGCTACGATGAATTTTTCCTTTTCTGTAATTTTTTTTCTCTCTTTTTCAGTCTCTTGTGAAAAGACACAAAGTAACAATCGGTGTTGGATAAAGTGATAAAATGAATGTCTGTGATGTTCCGGTCGAATGGAACATTCACAAATGATCCCTCTTTTGGTCTTTGATAAATCGATAGGTGGAGATAGAGTTGTGGCTGGATGACCGAACATTTCCAGAGATGCTCTGTACAATTTGGCTTTTCGCTGTCGTAAAAGGATGGGAAGTGAAGGAAGAGAGAACAGTGTAGATAACTCGATGGATCTTGTTAGGTGTGTGATAAAGTTTTGTCTCCAAGGACTGACGTCAGCTGATGTCAATTCTGATACCCTTTAAGTGACAAACGATATCAATCATTGAAACGTCCAATGGATACTTTGGGACATCTGCTGACGTTTTAGCACAACCCTATTAAATTTCGATAAGTACATGGGTATCAGCGACTGTAAAACTTATGTGAACACCAAAGCTCACATTTTGATCGATGTTCTTTTCATGGGAGAAAAAATGGTAGTCAATCATATTTGTTTCAATATAACAATTTTGGTTGAAGGTTGTTTATGTAGTGACTTCTGCTGTCTAGATTTTTTATCGAGTTTTGAAGAGCTTAAAAATGATTAAAATGGTCAAATCTTGATTCGCGAAATTGTAGGAATGAATTGTGAATTAATTGTGGGCGAAATAATTTATGGTTGTTTGCGATCCTTTTTCATTCGTTGTCTTCCTGGAGAATTTTCGAGGTTGTTTGTGTTTCGTCTACAGATGTCTAGTCAGTTTTTGTAGGTTTTTTTCATTATCATGTGACTCTTCAATTTATTATTCCAAAATTGTCTTGTCAAAGTAAACATTGGTTCTGCATCCTCCACAATTTTAAATAACTATTTGCTTTAATATAACAAATGGAACAAGGATATGTGAGGTCCGTTGTTACGGATGTTCCATACCTTCATTTTATTTTTCACATTAAGTCTGCTTTTACTATACACAAGTGAAGATAACAAAGATATAGTACTGCAGAAATCATAAACAATCGTTATGAAATTCGTTCGTTCAGTTAATATCACTTGATTTTATACGTGGATATGAATGAAAAATATTTTTATGTATTTACAAACCAGCGGAGAAAAAAACACATTGGGGAAAAAATTGAAAAAAAATTTCATGGACCAAGCCACAAACATGGAGAGTATCTGGCTGGCAGGTGGTCGAGTATTTGCTTTTAATTTTCTGGAAAATAAAACTGCAACGTTGAAGGGTAGTGGGACGCGCGCGGGCACGTGTGGGTTGTCAGGGTGAGGGTGCAGTTGCGAGTAAAATCGCCGCGTGCGCCACACTCCCCCAGTGCGATGAAAAAGCTGCAGGGGTAGCAAAGCATTAGGAAAAACCTGTGCAACCAGTAGAGTTTATTTTTTATATATATTTTTTTTCTTTTTTTCAAATCCCCCCGAGCGGTGGTGGGAGCGTTTATTAAAATGTTTATTCGCTAGTTCGTCTCTATATATCGCAGCCTTTTTTCTCTGCCTCGATATCACTGCTTTCATATGGCCATAAATGTGTACGTGTTTGCATAGTCATATTCTAAAGTTGTATTGAGAAAAAGAAGAAAAAAGTATATATATTTAAAATTCATATGTCTATCCGGTAAAATAACTTTTGAAACATAGTTGAATACAGTCTACAATTTTTTTTTTCTATCTTTCATTTATATTTTTTCTTCTAATTTTTTTTTCAGTTTTATTTCAACACTTGCTCTGTTTTTATTTTCATTGATCCCTTGTGGCTCACCATATATTCATACACATGTCATTCTGAATTGGACGCCATCACTTGTAGATCCTGTAAATTTTCAATATTTACCAGGCGCTCGTGTGCGTATATACTTTACACGTCAAGCAAAAGAAATTGAGGAAAAGGAAATGATCATATTTTTAGCGGCTCACACATTGCGAGTGCGGTTGTGTGGTCTTGTACATTTGTAATAGTAGTGATTGGTTACGTCTTATTTCCTAACAGTCTGGGCGTTTTTTTTCCTTTGAGGCCCTAACTGAATATGTCTCTCAGTTGAATAAACTAATTTGTCATGAATTTATGCCAGTGTGGATTAGTAAAAGCCAGATGGCTAAGACATGTGATCTCATTCGTGAAAGAATAAACGCCCATGATTTGTTAGTTTCAATCATTTTAATTTCACATCATGTAAACTTATTCTAAATATTTTATTTGTTGCAGTTTTTTTTGTTTTTTCATCATGAATTTATTCACAGTAATTTTTTTTTCTTTTGGGAAAACTCAGAGACAATTATTTCTCGCTGAAACAATTGTGATTGTTGTCTTGCCTATCATCAATGAGTTGTTGGTGTGCGATCAAGAATTGTCTATGTATGTGAACTCAACTTGGCAACTACATATATGGTAGACAATGTTCTCTTGGGAATGATAGAACATAACAGTGGATAAGTGGCTCGTGTAAAACATGTGATGCGCGATCATCATGAAAGTTATATTGTATGGAGTTTCTAGGCCGTCTTTGTGTGTATGCATAAATAATGACGAGCGAAGTTTTATACTCACAGATATATATGTATATTAATATATGGCGTACTAGGCAGTTAGTCAAAAGTACCTCTTGGTATTTCAACATTTCTATTTTTTCCTCATTTGCTTTTGTATTTTTTTTCTCAAATATAAACTCATGGCGTCGGGCAAACTAGACATGCAAAAAAATTTGTAGGGCTGCTAAAGGAAGCCTGAACGATGCCCCTCCAATCATTGTCGGCGTTTTGTGTGTATTAGTGGCGCCTCAGTAATGTTAGACTTTTTATTCATTCAAGAATGTCCGCTAATGTCCTTCTACGAATCTGTGATTCACAAAAAATACTCATGTTCATATAAATGAATATATGAAGATAGAAAGCAATGAAAATAGTGAATGCATTGCAATGAATTGCAATAAATTGAGGAAAAAAAAAATGACAATAGATATAAAAAAGGATTTTTTTATCGTGTAATTTTTTGGTGTCGACGACCCGTGTTCATGTTGAGAATGATGATTTTGCATTCATTCCACCGGACGTATATATACGCGTACCTGTATATGATGCGCAAAAAGAAAAGCACCGTGATGTAGTTCGTCGGTGCGGAAGGCGAGAATGGTGCAAGAGGGCGAGTATAAAGTATATATATATATGTATACTGTTGGGCTTGGATAATTCGCGCCCGCGTGTGTGTACTCTGTACTCTGTACTCCTCTCTCCTCGTCTATGTGCCACATTGTTTTCGCGATACTGCGACGACTTGTTCTTCATATGTATACCCCCTCAATGTTTTTCTCTTCTCGTCAACATCCCCCGGCCGTATCTTCCTCACGTTCTTTTATAATTTCTCCGTGTTTTTCCTTTTTTTTTTATTTCTCTTTATTTATTTTTTGTTTTCATTGTTTTTGCTTTATTATTTTTGTTTCAACAATGCCGAGTTATTGTGTTATGAAATGATGAAATTTACATGGCTGCTGGCAATCGCCCTCGCTCTCTCTGATAAAAACTACATTCGCTCTCCAACAACATCAGACACTGTGCAAACGTGATTATTATTTTTCTCCTTCTTTTTTTCTTTTTTCTCTTTTCTTTTTTTTTCTTTCAACTTGCTAAGCAGATGCGCCCTATTGTTCTGCTTTAGCGACTACATGAGTTCAACTTCTCTTCGTCATATATTCATGTGTGCATAGAGAATTTCGAGAATATGCTGAGTATGGCATGGGTATGCGTGAAATAGGGGAGAGTGGTTTAAAATGGATTTGTGTATTTTTGAGCACTTTATATGCTTCTCTTTCGGGCGGTCTTATGGTATTCGAATGTAACGTAGTCACTAAAATATAAAAATGAAATTTTAGAACAGATTTTGATGCACAAAATGTGCTATTATATTCATATATTCTTATCATATCTCAATGAGTTATGAGTGATTACTTTCAAACCCTCTTTTTATCCCTATCATATATTTTATTTAACCCTTTGCTGGTATCCATTATCCCTCGATGACAGGATAATGGGGGCGTGTGATGTGTTTTAACGTATTTTCGCATCTTCTCATCCGCAGAATGTTGGGAATATGTATACATATAGATATTTATGTGATATATGGTTCACTCACGTGTGGGTATCACTGCTTCTGTTGAGAACTCTCTTGACTGCTCTCAACGGTCAGGGTGTGCACGCAGGTCATTTTCTCGATGAGGTCGCTGACACCCCAGTGGCGCGCGTGACACACAGACCCTTCTTCATTCTGCGTTTTTCTTTTTTTCCATTTTATTTTCTATTTTTTGGCCCCCTTTACTCTTTCACTATCCGTGAAGTGCCGAGGTCTCTTGGCCTGTCGTCTTTGCGTCAAATGTACGATGTGCAAAGTATGCTGCTTGGTGTATGGTTGTATGGTAGACGTAAGGGAAAATCTGACGAAAGAAAGAGAAAGAGAAACATATTGTCCGTTGCTGCATGCTTTTAGCTATTGTAAAATGTTGGGTGCATCGTCATTTCGCCTGGTTTGTCATATCATGCATTCTTCGGTTGTTTCTTTACTTTCTTTACTTTCACAGTTTTATCTCTCGTCATATTCGCAAAGTAATTCGTAGAACGAAAAAAAGAAAAAAAAAGGGGAAGGAAAAAAATGGAAATGTCATGAGTGTTATAGCATAATTTCTTTTTCTCTCTTCTGAGGTTTGATACTTAGATTATCATTGACATGTATTCATAGAAACAATGAGTTTATTGTTTGGTAACGAAGCGAAGAATTCGTAGAATAGCTTGGTCGGCATCAGAAAGTTTCATAAAATTCTTGGGGTCAATTAAGGTTCAAGAGTGAATGAAATATTGTAGGACATCTCGCAGCTTCTTAGAATTATTTTCCCATACAATACTGCTATCTTATTTTTCCTTTTATAGGCTTGATGAGGGGGAAAGAAAAATAAATTTTTAACGATCTGAGAACAACTTTGATTCTGAAATCTTTGGAATAGTTCACATTATCATAACCATCGACAGAGAATTTTCATCTTTTATTATTTCCTAATTCTTTTTTTACTCTGGCATATCACGTGTGAGAGTTAACCAGAGCTGAGTAGGCATTGCATACACTCGTATATATGAACTTTATGAGTGTTCTCTGATGTCACGTGAGTTCTTTGAGTATAAAGAGAAATGGTGTAGTTTTATAGCTTTTTCTTTCTCTCTCTTATATTCCTCTCGCCTGTTCTCACCCGACCATTTACAATTGGTTGGTTGGTCATGGTCACTATAAAAAAAAAGTGTCAGCACAGATTCTGCCGAATTGCACCTTCATTCACATGAATTAACATTTATGTGTCACCATTTCACTGAAATGATTGAATCAAATATCTTTTATATAATTCTCCATCATTAATGTCTCAATATTTTCAGAATTAAAATGGATATCAAAGCAGAGAGACCACGTACGGCTGGACGAATTGCGCCAACTGGCCGAGTTACACCAACAGTTCATCAAACAGGAAATGGACGAAGAAAAGCAATACCTGTACCACCACCACGTGTTCCAACACCAATGCCAACTGCCAACAATAATCAACAGCGGTGAGTTTAAAATGAATAAATAAATAAATTCATTATATTCTAAGAATTTCATGAATCTTAATAAATATTTTGCAGCATAAATCCAACGGTCAAACAAAAATCATAGAAAACTTTACATAAATATTCTGAACGTTCTTATGTAGGGTCAAGAGATCTAATGTCTCACGTTGTGGTTAGTGAAGACAAATAGTTCCATTTCTATTTATATGTATATATTCGAATATATATACATACATATCACGTCAGCTTCTGAAGTGATGTACACACATTTGCTCACACAATATAATATGTGTAAGCATACATATAAACTCATTGACTCTTGTTTCGGAAGTTATATAACGAGAATGAATGGACGCCAGGTGATCCTTGAGCAAATCGTTTCAAGTAAATCATACTCGAGCAATCCTTCGTGACAATTCTAACATTGCAGTTAAATCTGTTATTACTATATATGTATGAAGACATTGTTAATTCCATTGTCCAAACTCTTGATGTGATATTCGTATTGTGGTTGTTGTTAATTTCGTCGAGAAGCTGAAGAACAATTAATTCATCACGTGTTACTTGACTGAACGATGCAAAGGGTAGAAATGCACAAGACATAGTTCTGATTGTATATGTATATATATATATGAATGTTTGGCGATTATTGATCACGAAATACGACTCAAGCTTTGCCTTTGCGTAATTGCGAGATGGGGGATTGGGATATGGTCAGTTCGAATGTGAGTTTCTAGTTGTATTCTGGTAACATGGGTATAGTTTGAGACCACTAAGTAGGCAGGATTAGTTTGGCGTGGCTGATTAAAGTTGCGGAAACACGCGGCACGGTCACGTGTTTGGGTCCCTTCCTCTCATTTCCTCTTTCTCTTACCTTCGCACACGCTACGAATGGTTGCAGCTAACGTTCATACTATTCGGACAATTTAGAATCGCAACTTGTAGGAAGTTAGCCTTGGGGAATGGTAGATATGACTTCTATACAGCTCATTCATTTCAAGTGATGTATACGCGTGTAATGTATACTATTGTTCTATTACCACAGGGCACAATATCAGACAATAAAATATTTGTTCATCTGTACATTGGTATGGTGGCAATTCACAATCGTTTATGTGTACGAAGATACATTGAACCGATGACTTTGCGTTTAATATAATTCTGAATAATAAAAGTCACTGTAATATATAATATAAAAATATAATGACTGTGTGTGGTGAATAAATGTTATGTACGTTTGGCGTTGTGTGACTTGCCACTCGCGGCACATGTAGGAGTCATGTTACCGGTTCGAGTGACAGCGCGTCACGTTTTATCTTACTGCACTCGATCGTGAAGCAGGCGGGAACGTTGTATAAAAACGTAAAAATAAGAGAAGAAAAAATTGGAGAGGATGGTGGGAAAAAAAAAAAAGATTGAGAGAAGATGGAAAAATTGAAGACGAGGCAGGGAACGAGTTGTTGGGCGCACGCTCGCGAGGGAAAAGAAGCGACTGAGGGACAGACATGAGTGCCCACTTGTCTGGTAAGCGAATGGGTGTTCGATCGTGTGGTCGGGGCTTATCTGAATTTTTTAACGAACTTCTAAATATATGTATTTCATATGATATATTAGAGAACAGGAAAAAATATAGACTAAAAAATGTAGAATGAATTTCACAAACGCATATGCAATGAGAAAAGTATTATTATTATGTTTTTTCTTTCGTAACTCATCGCTGCAGGGCTATTTAATGTGTTTTTTCTCTTTTAATCTTCTTTTTCCGCTGGTGAATTTTGTGGAACTAATTTTCATTCTCTTGCTAGTGCAAATTTCGAATGTCAGTGTGTGCTTGGAGATGGAACATTGTAAAGGAATTAGAGCTTTTGCGTATCAAAAGCATATGTACACGCCCGTATGTATGTTCATTATTCCACAGAATTCAGTTCTGTGAGAATATACCAAATGTGGGTGTGTGTGTGTCTGTGTGTGTAAATATACTGTTTAGCAGAAGGTCTGTCAATGAATGAGTCTGGATATGTATGAAAATTAATGAAATTTATCTTTATCCTCTCGATAACATTTTGATAAAATAATCAAGAGAAATGTTATCTCTTGAATTCCATCAGAAGAAAATGAATGGGATGAACATAAATTTTGGATTAATTCAAAGCAACTTTTCATGCAATGTATTTGCTACTGCTTGGATTTTCATAGATGCATGATTAATCCTGGATTCCCATGCATCACATCAAATTACTAAATTTCAATACATCCCAATGCATTGTGAATCATATCTGATCGCAGTGAAATTATCCATTTTAATTAGTGAAGTACGACCAATGTAAAATAACCTTTTGAATTGGGTGATGAAATGTATGTATGTGGAATCCATGGCTTTTATAGAGTTCATCTGCCCAGCCAGTATTTATTCAATTTTTTTTATCCTTTTCGACTGTAAATTCTCTTCATATGAACATGCAAGTCTCCTGGTTGTTCATAAAATTTTGATGATCCAAATTTTATATTAAAGAATTGATCGAGCATACAATTTGATTGTTAGCATGGGGCTAAACTTATGAATTTGTCTATCTCTTCAATTTCAATCACAATTTTTTTGTGCCAATAATGAAGGATAGAAATAAAAAAATAACAGCGATTGAATGAAAGGCATGTATGGATTCAATGAAATAATTCATTGTCAAGTGATATATGTATGCGTACAGACTTTTATGTTCATGTCATTATTATCTTCATTGCCTCTCATTCAATATATTATAATACATTTTCACTCACTTTAGACTCTTGCGAGTTGCGACTGCGTGCGATAATAACGTTTGATTCAAGCTGTAATCAGCGGTGCGTGTTTCTTTTTGTTATTTATTGAGTCGTTATGATTTAATGAATGACAATTGATTACTTTTGTTTGATACCTATACATATAATTGCACAGACTCAAGAAATACCTTATCGGAATATCGATGCATATGTCAATTGGGTAATCGGGTAGAAGAATAAATTGAAGAAAGAAAAATTGAAAAAAAATATCGATTATAATATTGTTTATAAACAGAACAAGATGAAGCTGCACTTTTGAATGATTACTATGAAGTTGATAGAATAGTTGTATTATAATAAAGAGATATAAACATAAGGATTTATCAACGTGCTCTGCGTTGCCGGCTGAAATTTTCGTTGCCCACATAGGGAAACTGGAGATTTTATCCAATCTCTCTGGTGGTAGAGGTGGGAAACTACCACAGCGTCGCGACGCCAATGTAGTTACGAACGTCGCCGTTTGTTGGCGCCACACTTGATAAAAAAAATATAGTTTTAATCTAGATATTTTTCACCATGTCCTCATTATTCATAATTACATTTTTCCTTTACAATAAAATCATTCCACCATGAATTGCATGAATAATAATGTGATACTATCGAGCTCAATTCGATTTATTTAGTTGATAATTCCGTCAAAGGAATTGATGAATTTATACATATTTTAATGCGATTACCCAAACGAAATTAATTAATAATACAAATAAAGAATTTGTTATTTACGGCTCAGTAGATTATTGGCAGAGTGACATTTATTCGTTTATCTACTGCAATTCATGTTAGTTATAAATTCACTGCTTTTATTACTATTAATTCTATCACGAATACATATGGTAGTTTTACGATTTTCGTTTATGCATAGCATATCGCATTGGCTTTGGGAGCTTTAAGATTTCCCATCGTCCTCGTATATAAATGTCGGGTGGCAAATGCCTCCTCGCCCATTTGCCCAAGCTGAGTGAGGTGCTACGACGTCGATTAAATTGTCATAGAAAAGGGGTATTTTAATTGAGACTTTCATTATCTCAACTTTATGACGTACTAACCAGTTGCCTCCCCTAACAACATTGAAATGAAATAGAGAAGAAGTTAATTTATTAATAGCAATTTTTATTTTCAATTTAATTTCCATTCTTTACTACTTTAACGAGCGTTATAAAGTGTTATTGAAGTGATATCAAACATACTCACATGTACTTGGTTGCAAAAGATTATTTTGATATCATAATGATTCATTAGTGTGAGAGACTTATCGTGACTTTGACCTCAACTTGAAACAATTCTTCAGGGTTGAAGTGCACACTTTCTTATAAACTTGGCCCCTATGACTATCAACCCTTATTCCACCACCATTGCTACTACTGTTCACCAGATATTGTTAGTTGTGCTTGAACGACCCTCTATTACCACATCGCTCACTGTCGTGAAGCTTAATTAATTAGATGGACAGCCCATGTTGAGGGAGGGTGCAGGAGTAGATGCTTACTGTTAATAATCGGACAGTTATATCAGTCTATTAATCGCTTCGAGGTCAGAGGCATTGCGACAATATAACATCCGTCTACAAGTACTTACAATTGTTTATATATATACAAACTATTGTTTCTAGTATTATTTTTTTATATTGTTCAATAATTCATACACATTAGTTTACATTTTTTGTTATCATTGTTTCACAATTTTGATTGACGTTCGATGCTGTGAGAAAAATTTGTCAATATATATTCTTTTGTTGATAGATTGATTTTATCATAAACTGATTGAAAGTTCAAGGTAATGATTTATTGATTTATTTTTCTTGTAGTACAGGTACTAAATTGAAATTACTTTTTTATACTGAATAATAATCAGATTTTTCCATCATAAATATTCAAATCGAACAGCTCTTTGATAAACATTTCTCATTTTGCATGTGACAGTTCGTTGAATATACACTTTTATAAATTAATATCGCGTGTTGCCTTTTGTACAACATCATAGCAATTAATAAAAATATTCATTCATGTTTTAAAAATAATTTCATTACATTCTATTTTCTAACACAATATTTCTGCATCAGTTTTCTGACATAAAATCATTAATAATTCTTTATTAACTCATTACAACTGTACTATCGTCATTTTTGATGTATAAATAATAAATTATTCACATCATCGAACTCACTATTTGCCTCTCACTGATTATATGTATATATGTATATCAATTGGAGTGTAGCGATGAGAAAAGCTAAGCAAAGGTATACTATATGAATGTATGATGATAAAGTTGACATACTTGATACACTTGATACACAGAGAGAACAGGCAGGCAATCAAGAGTTCTCTTTCATGCAGATATGCATATATATATATATATATTTATATAAAGGTACTCCTTTACGTCACAAACATTTGAGTTGATCGTGCGAATCATCTATGGTGCATTTATCTTCACATATAGGTTTATATTTGTTAGTGGTAAATATGCATATTGCTAATGCATGAGAGTGGGTAGTGAAGCAATGCCTGTGTGTCACTTCGTATCGCATATAATCGGTGCTTCGATTTGTTCTTCTTTCAATTCCTCATCATCATATCCATCCGTTTCTATTTTCATTTCACTTTGATATATACGTCACAGTGAGAATTGTCACTGAGAATAAATGTGTATATATATTTATGTTGAGAACGTTGAACTTTGCACAATTCGATTTTAAATTGAGTTACAAGTCTGAATTAGAATTGGAATAGTCATATTTAAAGATAGAATGTTATTTTGATTGATACTTCATTTTCATGGAATTGTATTTTAATATTGAACTGTAGGTATAAAGCAGAATAAATCGATACTCTGTAAGTAGAGATTTAGTTTTGGTTTAGATTGAATGATTAATGTTATAGTTATATTGACAAAATGTTAAATGTAGAGAGACAAGTCGTGAGCTCAATATACATATCGATTAGCCGAAGGCACATTTTGAATCATGCAACTAGAGATATCTGAGCGAATATATAAGATATGACTATCTAATTTTTTGTTGCATAATTTTTTTTTGTGTTCTTGGTTGAATATATAAATAATATACACTTTTATATGTGTGGTATATAAATATATTTATCTCGATTTGTTGGATGTGTCACGTTTGCTGCGAGGTATATATGTGATTTTTATACTTTCTCAAAAGTCGATCTAGCATGATAACACAAAGGCGAAATATAAATATGTATTGAATGATTTATGGATGGTACATTCGTAGTGCAAAACTATTTCATCTATATTTTTATCCATCAAATGTTTATCATCTTTTTCTTGCCAACTATTTTACTGATGTATGTGTGCATTTACAATGTTTGTTGGCAGTATAATAGCATATGTAAGTTGGTGATATATATGGTGAAGATATTATGCGAAATGTAAATACACAGTGGAACTTTTGTATGAATTTTTAGTTTTGAAGTTGAATAGGTTTCAACGTAGACTCTTTCTGTGAATTCTTAAAGTTACAATTATTTTTAGTTCCTAATCATATTAAAAAAATTTATGTGCATCCAATGATGAGCTGTTGCACTTTACAACGCTTTTCTTCATTATATCAATTTTTTTTCTACTCAATAAATAGTAACATACTGATATTAAGCAAACAAAGATTGCAATGTGTCCATTTATGGGGAAAAACCCAATCAAAATAGTAAGATGACACAAACGAGAAAAAAAATAAAAAAAGATCAATGGTGAAACTAACAGAAATGGCATTTCTATACCAACGCGAGAATACGAGAAAAAGAGAATCGGAAAATCCAAACTCGATCCTCACTACACCTCCTCTGATGTCGAGCGCTGAAGAGCAAATAAAAAAAAAACGAACATGAGTACACATATATACGCTGGTGCATTGTGTTCCGCTCAGCGGGGATATCGCTGTTGTATACAACCGTGTATATATCGCTGTTCACATTGGATCCACATGACATCATTCGTTTCATTCACGCCTTGAAATTGCCCAACATTTTACCAGACGTGCGCGCGTCTGATCCCTACTACGATGAATAATGGCTCGAAAATATAATACCGATAACAAAGAATGGAAATAAGCAACGCTTTTATTTATTTGAATATTCATTGATAATCTTAATCAATGTTTGATTATTTTTTATTCGTGTTAGTTCTATTTGTGTTTCTGATTATGTTGAAATTAAATAATACATGATGTTGAGAAACTTGGTTGATATATTTAATGAAAGATTGATTTAGGTAGTAGGCAACATGATATTATTTTTTTATTTTGGCATATGATTGAGATAGATAAGTTGTTGATGGATTTTTTTCGATATTTATTATTTGTCATCACAACAATAGCGATATCACATTCCACGTCATTTCAACATAATCGAGCATGTCGTCTATGGCTGTGTATTGTAGTAGTTGGTTGAGTATTTGTATGATGGACAGTGGTGGGACACGACTCGTTGGATCCATTGTCGCATCTGCGAAGACAACTTTTTCGCTCTTCTCTATCCGATTTCTTCCTTCCTTTTTTTATGTGTTGTGAAATATTGTAGGAAAATATTGTTTGTTGCTGTATACATGTTTATACGCGTGTATATACTACACTTCTGTTGTTTGCCATAGTCCCGCCCTCATTGCTGTCCCGTTTTATAAATCCCTCGCTCCAGGGAATCGCTCGGTTTGTTATTATTTATGGGTCTACGATCTCTCGAGACATTGACTTTACGCTTGGTAACTTGAGGTCACCAATTTTCGTGGGTACTTATGTTTCTTTCTTTCTCCATTAATTTATGTCTATCGTTTAACAAGTTTATTATATTTTCACATATATTGAAATTGATTTTATTCATTGACAATATTTGCAGAATATTTTCATATCAAAATATTCGGCAGTGAAACATTCGGAATAAATTCAACCAGAGGATCAATGAAATATTGGAAAATTATTCAGCAATATGGGTATCACCTCAAATATTATGGGGATTTGATATAAATCGGTAGTATCGTTTCACCCATGTCACTTTCATAAACTCACTCACTACATAATAAAACAATCATCACAAATATCAAAAGAGGAAATGAATGAATAAAAATAAATGCACTTTACATTTGATATGATTTTTTTTATTTTTAAAACGAGTTTGTGATGCAATAAAATCTTGTTTTTCAAATTTTTAACACACAGTTATCGATTTGTATCAATTAAATTTTGCTATGAACGTATATAACACGCTAATTCAGTTCAATGAAATTAAATTAGTTGAATCAATCATTTGTGTAATAAATATGATTCGAATCGTATCATACACTTGATCGAGTTTAGTGTTTAATGTTGGTACATTTGTTCGTTTTTCTCAAGATAATATTGCTCCAGCACAACGTGCGACTGAGTATAATAATTGTACGATTAATCAATCGTGTGTATACACATATTATAGATGTATATATATGAGTATTGGTCACGGTTACGGGTTATCACCTTCGTGATGGGAGGTACACGATCGTGTTTGACCGCTTCAACTTGATTTACACTTATATTCAACAACCATAAAACCTTTCTTCGTAAACATATGTGTCTTGAATATACGCAAGTGAATATAATACAAATACACCGAGTGATTTTGCCTCACAGAATGTTCTTTCGTCGCGCCGTAATTCACATGATAATATACGAATTAAATATCATTTTTTTCTTTTCTGCTTTTTTATTTTTTTCAATCAATAAATATTCCCACGAGTTGGGTGTGTGCGTGTGAATAGCGGACTGTTGTGTATTACAGTCACAAGTGCAATACACAAAAATTGGCGTAGCACATGGGAGGAATAAGGCGAATCGGCGGCGCCTTCACCGACAGATCGTAATGAAATGTCGTACTCGAGTTGGGCTCTTGGCTACAAGACAACGCACTTATGAGATTCGCATAGTGGTGGAAGATCGTGGTGTTGTATGTGTGGGTGTTGGATATGGAGACGGTGGAAATACATCGTGGGAAAAAAAAATTATGTCCACATGTATGAGAGGGAAAGAAGGAAATGGTTGGGGAATATATTTTGTTTTTGTCAGTGGCGATTTATCGGATTTAACTTTTCACAACTTCAGATAAATACTGGATAATTATATCGTTCGTTTATTTATTTATTCATTAGGGATATAGTTGTTAGAGATGTGTAGCATAATTATGTCATCATATATTTTAGTGGAATACAATTAGTGTAGGTTCTTTCTGTTCCATCGTATTTCTTGCTTTCGTTTTTTTTGGCGAATTATTGTGGGATTGAAATAACTCAGATCAACTAACTCTCAGTATTATCCTGTGATAAAACAGCACAGTAGTGTCTTAGAGACACGCAACACCATATGGAAACTATATATGGAATGAGTAATTAACAATCTGGAACGATTTTTAATTGCTGTTAAAACGGTTCTTTATTACTTGTGAAATGAAAAATATCCAGAAAACAAGTCTGTGAATTTTTTTACGACTGTTATAATTGTTATTACCAAATTAAGACTACGAAATTTGCTATTTCCATTCTGGCACCTTTATATCATTCATGTATATTCATTTAGTATTGAATTTATTCAATCAAACAAATTACGGGGAATCGTTTAATTTTTTCTGTGACAAAGTTTCTGTGCAGTAAAATAATTTTATTATCCATTCACGTAACATGAAGTAGTATCATAAAATTCTTCTGTATAATTCTCAAGTAATTATTGAGAGATACTTTTATGAGATTTCTTACTGCAGTGATCTCTCTTCATAAATGGAATACTACTAGCTTTAATTTGTTTCGATCCCAAATAGATTTGATGGTATGACAGGTCAAAGATCGTCACAAAATATCGATTTCATAAAAATGAGTGGATAAAATTTCAAGTTGAATAAAATAATATTTGCGAAAAGAATTCAATCAATTCAATTGAAATTTATCAAAGCCACTGTCAATATGAATATAAATCGCGAAGAATAATTTATAAAAGTGTGTGCAAAAGAGTTTTACAAAGAAGAGTGGGGAACATATTGATTATTATTAATGCTGAAATACCGAGTCGTAGATTCAAATTATATGGCTCGTTGCCTCCGTCGTCAACCAACCCTCATTGCTTATGAATACAAGTGTATTATCGTAATATGGCGCTGAGGGAGTGTCGACTCCTGTTGCTGTGGGTTTTTAAATCCACTTGAACTTCTCTACCATACATATACGTACATACCTATGCGCCAAGGGAATGAGAGAAGAAAATCCCACACGATATCAAAACAGCGCATGGAATTTTCTGTAGTTGAGCGAGTTACCCCAGTACTTTAGCAATCCACCTGGTTTTTCTATCCAACTCGTGAGTTTTTCATCGCTGTCTCACTTTCGTCTTCCTTTTTTTCGTTATTTTTGTTTTTTTCATTTTTTCCCTATTGCATAGGGTGAAGAAAAAGTTAATAAAACTTTTGAACACAGAGTCCTTGTCTTATATGCTGTCGAATAAATCGAGTTTGGTGAGTTTAGCTAACATGTTGAGAAAGGTTCACGCAGCATTCAAAGCCCTGATTTTATATATTTTCAAAGGATCAAGGAATTTTCATGGTGATGAAATAAAAATTAAAAATTACTTACATTTATCCATAAAAGCAATGAAAATAAATGGATTTATATAAATAAATACGATGGATAAACGAAATAAAAATTTGTTGAATGAAAAGTCTTGGTCAATTGTGAAAAACACAAAGATCGGTCAAGATTACTAATTGGACGCAGAGTCTCTCGGTATTTGCCATTCGGTTTTGGCGATATCTCGAAGTTAAAATCTTTCAGGAACCGGCGGCGCCGATGTTGCTCTCGACTGTGCAATATATACGAGGGCTCGTCTCGGTGGAACTCTCGGCTACTATATACTGAGAGCGCGCGCAAAACGAAAACCCACGGTGAATAAAAATAAATTTAAAAAAGTACACGACGAATATCCCGAACACCGAACCCGTATTATACTACTTGTTCTTGTTTTTTATTCTTCCGCATCTTATTTTTATTCATTTCATTTCTTTTATTTTCTTCACATTTTGTTTTTGGTATCGTCAATTCTTTGCTCGACTTTTTTCGGCTCTTCCACTTGGTTGGCTCACAAATGTTTACATATATATATATATATACTGCGTTTTTATAGTTGTTATACTTTATAAAGTCTAATCCGTTGCGAGTACTGAGAACATTGGTCGAGATATTTATGATTAATAAAAATGTGAATATTACTACTGAACCGTATATTAAATTTCAAGGAAATTTCAATGGATCGTTGAATAAATGAAATTAAAATTCGACGTTTAATTAAATTTTGAAATGATCACGATTAATAATTTTCATGTCAACAGATAATTTGTAATTCAGCTTCTGTATATTTATTTGGTAAATATAAAGCCGATGTGTTTTTAGATTGGAAAAAAAAATTTGGGTATTCGAGTGAGTGAATGAGTGTGTCCGATTATATTGGTGATTCGACATTTTGCAAATCAATGGCCATTAGTTTGGTTAGTTTGGGTATATTTGGTATGAACGAGAGTTTCATCGAATCGCGCGCACGTTTATATACATTTTGTACCCTCCTGCCGAGAACAATGGCACACAAATCACCATGTGAAGCCAGCTAAATCTCATCGATGGTGAGAGGGCGCAAAAACCGACCGAGTGCATAAGTTTTAACGACGCATCTCACCACAATCATCTATATACATCAGATATTTTTTATATTCTCAATAGTTTTTTATACGAGTAAACTCATAACGACAGACACACTCGATTTTTCAAGCTTTCTCCAATTGCAATTCGTGAACATATTACTTTGCATCTATATTTATATTTATATTATCTACAACAATTTACGTTTATTGCATCAGACTTGTATACGATGCTACTGTTGGTATACTTTTCAATATAAATTCTCACATCCCCCGCAGGAAGTGTCACAGTATATTTCAACATTTTTTTTTATTATTATCCAAGCAGTATATAAATATTATCGATAATATAGTCTGGAGTTTTTAGAATTTTTTTCCTGCTTTTTTCCATTTTACATTCAACATTTTGACGTTGTTGAAACGTTCCGTGGAATACTTTCGATAAAATTGTTAATTATTTTATCGTGCAGTGAAACCATATATGCGTGTACGATATTTAGATGGAGAACAATGCGCTGGTAAAGTGAAGAATTTTATATAGGTATTTCTATTATAACATTGGAAGCGATTAAAGAATTTTCATTGGTATTTATACGTATATATATAGGTGTGTATTTGTATGTGCAGCATGTGTGGAAAGGCATAATCGATAAGTTCATGATAAAAGAGAGAAGAATAAAAAAAAATTGAAATGAAATAAAAATGGAGGGAAAAAAATCCGATATGCTGTGCGCGAATGGCAACCGTTGGAATGACGCGCTCTTTCGTGCTTCGACCATGGTCATTAAAGGTAACGATAACACCTCAGAAATATACGGCGATTTGTTGGAAAGTGCAAGGATCCGCTATCTTACGTCGTCGATAGATCGTTCTCCGGAGGCGTTTGCACGTCCACGTAACGATCCAATTTGTGACTCAATGAAAGAAAAAAATTATGGCAGATATCAATATATTTATAATCCTTATTTTTTTTTAATGCTATAGAAGGATATATTTATCGTAAAATATAGTCGATGTTTTATATTTTTCAGTGTGATTTTTACGGAGCGAAGAAGATCAATTTGAATTTTTAATATTAGCAAGAATTAGTTAGACAATTTTTATGATGAAAGGACAGAGCACGAAATTTTATTATCGATTTAAAATTGTATTGGTACGATTGATCGGTTGTTAATTCATTCTTTTGACGTTTTAAATTTATTATTGTTTATTATATTTAAGGGAGAAAGAGAGATCAACAGTCGATTGTGACAACTATGACAGGCGGAATATTTAAGAATAAATAAACAATTATCACAAATACATTTTCAATCGTTGTGATGTTTCGTTTTAACGATGAGCACACAGACAGGTAGTTTGCGCGGGCGTTAAATTATCGAGTTTATCGTTCGTTAGACTGTAAAATTCGATAGTAAGTGTCGTTCATATTAAGGGGGACGAATATACGTGTCACATACACCATAAACACAAAACAAATTAAATTGTGTATTGGCATTACCCAACATTCCCATCGCATCATCTTTTCCAATCCTTCTCATATTTATAATAATGAATATATAAATAATTCTCTTCAGTATTAAAACATTTCATGTTTATCTTCGTTTTTTAATTCATATTATTAAATTCACGGTCATTTATACATTTCACATTACTTCTTGATATTAATAATAATAAATAATTGAAGTTTCAAATAATAATCAAAATACTATTTAAGATATCCTCACGTGCCCTTTTCTACACTTATTCAACTCACCTTTTTTTACATAGTATATACATATATATTACTTTACACCTTGTCGGCGCACATTCTCATGCGTTTGCACATTCCTCGAGAGAAAGAAACTGCTGTAAGCACGCGGCGAAGTGAGAAAAAAAAATTAGCTAAATAACTGGTGAAAAATTTTTATTCTTATTTTCCTCTATCTTTTTCACCTCCCTTTCCACGTTAAAGTATATATTATGCACAGCATTAGATCAGGTTAATGTGTGTGTTGCGCTGAGAAAAGAAAACAATGAAAAATAATATGATAGTCATTTCACCACTGAAAATTACATAGTGGAACAAATAAACAAGGAATAGAATTGCAAAAAAAGACGTCATGTAGACCGCATTCATATGTGAGTAGACTTGAAAATATAACTATGTAATATTTGATGCATTATCCAGTGCAATCACAGTAAATTGCCAACATCTCTACGTATGAACGGATTGTTCATGCAGTTACATAACTCGTAAATAGAATAACATGCAAAATATAGCAATTGAAATTGCCATTAATTTTAATTAAGTTATACAGCATGTGTAGTACATTAAGATTTTTTTTTTTGAGTCACAGCAATTGCATTATATCTTGAGAAAAAGAAAGAGAAATAAAAATATAAAACATAGAAGTAAAGGATAACGATGCGTGTACTGTTGTTGTTATCAGTCGACTTATACTTGTGTGTCACTTACAATAATGTAGTTCTGGTAACATTACACTGTGTGCATTGTTGTTACTATTGGTTTGGTGTGCTCAGAAAATCCATGATGGTAAACATTTGTGCGGTATCGCTTTATTCCATTGTATGTTATCCAACAAGTATTACGATGTATACGTTTCATGGTTGTACAATGGAAATCAGTCTGATGCATCGTTGAGACAGGAAAGAGAAAGGGATTGTGCTGTGAGTCCGTTAATTTTGTTGCTTGTGCTCGATAATGGTCCTAAAGTGGCATCGTGATATTATTCAGTTCAATACAGAATATATTAAACAGTTGATAGACATGTTGGACAATCCAAACTTCTATCAATAACCATAGCGTAACCAACTTTGTGTTATGTTATCATTATAGTTGGTATTATGGGTTGTGTATATGAATGTATGTAGATATGGTTGTATAGTTCATTTATTGATTAATATTCATTACATCTATGGGTGCAACAGACTGAACGAGTAGGCAAAGTTGAGTGGATAATCAATGAAGTGGTTGATTAATTAACGAGTAATTGAAGTGGTTAACATTATTAACTTTATTTTTGAATCAAATGGTTCAAATAATTTTAATTGATAAATAAAATGTCAGGGTGAACAGTGACAGAGACTCATTTCCATATTGTATTTTTTCTATTATGAAATAGATGATAAATAAAATTCACCTCTACTCTAAAACATTTTTTTTGTTTGATTACTTTCGTTTGATTAAAATATTTATCGAACATATTTACAATTAATAATAGAATGAAAAAAATGATTTATTAAATGTTTTATTTATTTTATTTTTGCAGGAATAATGGAAATAGTGGCGTTGCATCAACGCCATCGCCATTGCAGAAAAAAGAGCAACAGGAAAATATTGCACGAATTACAAAACGTTATCTGGATGATAATATGCAGCAGGCGTGGATCAATCCTCGACTAATATCAATGGTATGATAATAAAAGTCTTCTCGAAATTTATTCATTGAAACGAATTAACTAAATGATATGGTATTTTGTTGTGGCTCATTTAAACGATGAACAATGGCATTATGATAAAAATAATTAAGCCTCCTTCGCATCTTGAAATATAATGGCTGTTCTGATATACACCATTGTTGAGACGTCAAGTGGCCTCTATACTGATTCTTATAGTTACTTATTATGCATTGTTTGCACAATTAACTTCTCGTTCTTTATATCCATCTTTTACCATTTTTCTTATTCGCGTTTTGTTCTCTTTTATAATTCCCTTTCGACTTTCTTTATAGTTTATCATCATCATATATATATATATATATATCTCCAAATATATATAAAAAAAATCTTATTATACGGTCTAGGTTGCTATGACACCTCATGGGGATATGACGAGTGTCGTCTAATTGAATTTTTTAAGGCAGCAATTTTATTCTCCGAGTGGGTGGCGTAAATTAAAACAAAAGCTGAGAATTTTTAATTATCACATCGCTCGCCACGTAGTGTTACACTTTGAATTCGAGTCTGGTGCATGTATAGCATTGGATATAGATATATATGTTGAGCTTTTTCTTTTACTTTCTCATCCTTATTTTTCTTCCACGAATAAATATGGGGAGACACTCACCCTTGACCATACTATACAGCGCAAGTCACCAGCTCAAAAGATCTCAGTTCCGAAATTAAATAAAGCATTCATAAATTCCTGGAATTAATTCGTCTTTTGGTAAAGAAGTGAGAATAGAGAGGGGTGGGTTAGTATATGGCAACAGGGGTGTTGTAGCGCTAGTGGGATAGTGAATGCGGTGAGCGTTTTTAATTCAACTCTGTTGTCCTGTTGGTATATTTTGCTCCCTTCATACTGTTGCCCATCTTTAATATCCTTATCTTCTGCTACGGCTCGTCGAACGCCACCCTTCACTCGACTTACCGCACTCTTCTTTGTATGTGTGCGTACGCAATATCTTGATATTTCACTACCATAAACAGTCAGGTTTTATGGTGAATTCTCTAGAGAATACTATTTGAGCTCACTATTTTTTTCTTTCTTTAGTAACGAATATTCTCTTTGTTTGCTTGACGTTTTGGACATTTTTGTAGATAAAAAAACAGGGAAGATTAATAACTGAAGTATTGATAAGTTATTTGACTGATTTTACTGCCAATAAATACTTAGCAATGATTAAGTATTTAGTTGAGGGATGTATGAGATTGAGTTTATATCAAAGTCAATCTTTCGGTGGATGATAAATTTGAAATTCATTCAACTAATCATTAGCCAGTTATATATCCAAACTGTTGCGGATGAATTGACATATGTATGTTTGTGCATTGGTCTCACATATTCCCGTAATTCTGGGAACAAGTGCAAGCGATGGTGAATGCGATGGTGTGTGAGTACACCGGATGCTGCGGAAATAATGTTAAAGCGCAGGGCTTAAGGCCACGATCCCATGAGATCCTCTTCTACATTTCGCTTCGATGTTTCCCAAATATTTTAACTCTTTTATATACTTTTTTTCTGCATTTTTTCCCTACATGCTTCACTCGTTTTGCTTTCCAATATTTTAACATTCCACATAAGCATGGGATTTATATTGTGGTTCTCTAATCTCTGGGATTAATTTTGTACATGGAGTGAAAAATGAAATATGAAAATGTTTAATATATTAATATGGAATATTTAATATTGAATATTAATATTACAGTGCAGTGTTCGTTGATGGCTTATTTTTTTTTTTTTCATGTGTTGAAAAACGTGACAATATTTTTCCAATATCCTCCCTTTTTCACAATGAAAATAATAACAATGAATATGTAGGAGAAGTTACAAAGGGGAAAGATGCCAATGGCCCTTGTGGACTTTTTGACTCTAAAAGACATTCTGATATATAGCTCACGATTATTTGAGACTGACTTTCACACCCCTCTTGCAACCCGCTAAAAAAGATTCGGGTCATTTGGCAAAGTGCTACTTTGTGTCGTATAAAAAAAGCGCGAACGTCTTTCATGTGACGTCTGTACTTATATCACAGTCAGCGATTTTTACGAATTTATTCCTGGTGATTCTCATGTCATTGAAGGGATGAATTACTTCTTTTTTTATTTCATTCCTTCATTTTTCATCCCCTCGTGAACTACATAATTTTATAGACAAAAAAAAGAAAGTATAAGTTAGAAAAAAGTGATGTAGCTGAAGATTTTTTTTTATTTGTTTTGTGAACATGTGTGACGCTCGTAATTTAGACTTACATGTTAGTAAATATGTCGGAATGAAGTTGGAAAAAGAAAACGGTGCTATAAATTAATTCACTGGAGACAAAAACATGAAAGTGGACAGTGACAATGTGTGTGTGTACTTTGTGGATGTCATCTAAATTGTATAGATACAAAAGGCACAATATCATGTGTTTATTATTAATTTTATTCTCCTTTTTTATTCTCTGTCATTTTCAACACGTAAAAAGTTTGTTGACGACCAGAGACAATACATTTTCACTGCGTTGACTGATTTCTTCTATCAATTTTGAATGAACTGAAAGTGATTGACATTCGATCATGCGTTCATGTTCAAGATTGAAAAAGAATTTAATTGTCCAAGTGAATGAAGTATTTTTACGCGATTTTATTGACAATAATGGGAATGTAGATAATAAAAATACTTTGTGTGATCAACAGTAAATTTTGATGAAAACGCTCGCAAATATTCCATTATATTTATTGTATAGTTGTGAAATATGAGAATATTCTTATATCTCATTTTTCTCTTTTCCGTTTGGCAATGTAAAATTTTTTTTTCGCACACTCGTGCAATCATTATTTCTAACCTTTAATGCAATGTTAATGGAAGCGAATGTCACCAACGTCGCGACAACAATGGCGCTGATTGATTAACGACTCTATATACATTTATATAGAAAGAAATATGAAATTGTCACAAGAAAACTTTGAGCGGAACGAACTCCTGTAATGTGCAGTATATTTGCTTGTTTCTTTTTGCTCTTTCACTGTCTGGAATTATATACATTTGGAATATTCCATACACGATTTTTGCATTACGGATTTAAACTAATGGTCATCATGGTCGTTATTGCTTTTTCAACCATTACGAATGCCTACAAAATTATAACTTTTCTAATATTCTTCCACAGTTACATATTCATCGATTTTATGAAGTAGTTTCGAAATTGCTATTCCAGACAAGTACTAATGTTCAACTTTCATTTTGTTTCTCTATATATCTATTGATCCCTTTATCCCATCACTCGAAAATATTTTTAACTTCTTTTCTTTTTTTCTCCTATCGTTTATTTTCATTCCTGAAATTTCTTGAGGTACTGAGATGGCAAGTCGGATAAATCGTCGATAAGTATACTGGGCAACATCCTAAATTCTCTCGAAAAATTCTTTATACCATAAATACGTACACATATATATATGGGCTTATATTTCAGGTGGAAAAGTCTCATGGGTAAATCGATGTATTTATATAAAATATATAGATTATTTCATATGACCAAGGTAGATATAAAAAAATATTGTAAAAAGGATTGTGAGTGAGTGAGGATTTACGGTCACTTTATTTCTCATCAGTGAGGAAAGTAGTTGGGAGGATTTCTAACTTGGAGTTTTGCGACTCTGACTCATGCGACAAAATTCCAAATTGGAGGGGTGTTGACTCAATGAATTATACGTTTATGGGGTAGGGAATAGTATCCCATATTGATATGTGTTCGGACGTTCCAGAAGGCTGAATCCCATGGGCATATTCTAATGGTTAAACTCTTCGTCGATAAAGCCCGCACACTATTTGCCCAATCGAATTAACAAATTGATAGCGATAATGGTTATAATACTCATGAATTTATTTATTGCGTGCATTTAATATATAGCAACATGATTGCCATCAGCAATGTTATATATTTATATACAATATATTATTTCCCTTCTTGACTCTCTTGTCGACTTGAGAACTATATACGTTCCCCCTTGTTTTTATTGGCGCCCATGTCTGTATAAATCAAATTATTTCGTGCGGTTGGCTAATTCACAAAACGATATAACTACGCTATTCTCTATCATTTTCGCTCGATATCAACTAATTATATTATTTGTTACAAGAATTAATCTAAATTAGTTCTTTTTTTTTATGTTGCCTATTTACTCATGACATTCTCCATTCCGCTGTTGAATAATATTTTTTTTTCTCTGTTATTTTCCCTTTTATATTGATACCCTTCAAGTTTATCCGATATTCTGCCATGCACCTTGAAGTTATTTGGTTGAAATTCACTGGAATTCTATCTTCTCTTGTCTCATTTTGTGGCGAATTGGAAAATTTTCACGTTTTCCGATATCACCACTGGAAAATTCCACCATGTCGTGTTTATTTTCACTCCCTCTCTCTTATCAGTCTTTTCCCGCCCATATTGCTTTGATTGTGTATTTACTTCTCTTTTTTTTATCGAGAGAAAAAGTTTGGGCGCAATGTGAAATATATGTATATATACGAATATTCAAGTTACGTTTTGTCAAGACATAAAGTCATAAAAAAAATTATTTCTAGCTAAATAATTGATGAATTTCATGTAGTTTTAAAAAATCTACATGAGCACTTTTTTATTTTTTCTCTTCTTCCAATTGTTCGAGTGTGATTTAGTTTTTTCTCGTCCGACAAATATTCATCATGGTATATAATGGCATTTGCGTTTGTCCACCAATGTGACATTGGTGTGCTATAGTTCGATTACAGGATCCAATAAAATATACAAATCTATATACACTTTCAGGGTAATTCGAATAAACGTATATCGCACATTGAAGTTATACAGTGGTAGTAGACGAAATTCCGATACTTTCACACACCCTTCGTTTTCACCACACGCTTGGAATAGAGGCTGATTGAAAAGTTACTACATCCCCTGCAATGTAGAAGATGAGTCGTCAGAATTAAATCACAGTGTATAACCCGAGTGAGGATGAAGTGTGTGAATGTGAGGGGTGGCGATTTCTCTTATTTGCCACATTCGATGGTCGTTTCGTCAATGGGGTCGATGTGCGATGGTGGCAAGGGCACATTGAGATTGTTGCGGCGTTTGTCTCTCGCTCCATTAGACAGCATTTGGCTCACTTCCGCCGCAGGAAAATTCCACTTGGATTCGATGCAATTTGTTTTAACCGAAAGGCGCCACTTGATTTCCTGTTCATTGCAACTGCTATATCCATATATATATATAAAGTCTATTGCAGACTTGATAATCGCATGAAACATCTGGGATTTTATCAGTGTTATATATGTTTGTGGGTTACCACAGGTATTTGTACGCAGAAACTAGAATTCTACGTAGATTTAGATTTCATTCACCAATAAATCTTTATCAATTGTCCTGATAATTCGCAGAAGGAAATTGACATGATTGAAGAAAATACTTTATATCCATCAATGTCGCATTGATGTAATTTTACATAAAATAATTTTTCCTATGGCATTTTAGTATTTCACATAGAGATCTGTTTCAAAAATGTGTAATGAGACAATTGTATTGGTGGGTGAGATGTATCTCACCCATCTGAATTCTGCTCTATTTATTAAAAGTCTCTATTTATTCATTTCGACAATTTTTCCCCGTCTGTTAATGGGAAAGTCGTCGCTATCAACTCAACTGTACATGCGGGTTGCAGTGATGGGGTGCGTGCCAAAGTACGATTTGTTTGAGGTCTTTTCTATTGGTTTTTTTTTTTCGCCAATGAATCCCGCATCAGCCTGAGTCGCTGAGTATTAATGTCATTTTTACATGATACTCTGGACACACGCGAGTTAGAAACCAAATTAAAATGGAGAAATCATATGAAGTGATATGTGCCATTAACAATAAAATCAAAATTTTTAATATTAACAATTATTGATATTAAAAAAAAAAATATAACATGGTGAAATTTTAATTTATCACTCTTGATTTAAATGGAGAATTGCATTTTTTTTTGTTTTATGCTTTTTTGTTTGAAGACAGATGAAAATTAATCTACCATTAATTTTCCCTGCGAGTGTATGCACATAACTTTTTTTTTTACTCTACATGCTTGTCTCTTCTTGTATAATGACAGTATTTCCAGCACCAACGTAGATTGCACGCATGTTAGTCGAGCATAATGTCGCGAAATATATCATCTTGTTCTTGGTGCACACATACATATATTTTTTCTTCTCTCTCGTTTTTTTTTTCCGCTTCCTGTCGCAGTCTCGAGTACAAGGACGCGATAGAAAAACACTGAACATATATATATACACTTGGGTTGGAGAAAATGAAAAGCCAGGCGAACTACTCGGCAAAACTCGTCGTTAGGAAAGAAGTCGTCGAGATTTCTTGCCTGCAAATATCCTCTCTTTTGCTTCAAGCAACAAAAATACATGGAGAAAGAAAAATAAATGAAGACCAACTGTAACAAGATCTTCATAAGAAAAAAAGGAAAATGAAAAATAAAAAAACAGTAAAGATGAAAACGAACAAGAGTGACGAAGCGTACGGAGATTATGGTGCGTTGCAGTGTCGTTGAAAGAAATAACGAGAACTGCCCATTTTTTTATTTTCTATTATTTTTAATTGTTCCTTCATTCATTTTATTTTTTCTTATTTAAAGAAGAGATGAAATAAAGTGGTACGGTGATTCAATATATTTTTTTTTATACATTAGCACAGTGATGATAAATCCCATGACTTTCTTCATATTCATTTTTGTATAATCACATATATCAACTTGTTACAGTGTAAAAATAAATTAATTCGAATCCAGTCACTGATTTGTTTGGAAAAGTAAAGAAATTGTCATCATTGATTCCACTATTGGCATTCAATTAAAAAACATGACAGATTTGTTAATTACAAAAATATTTAAAATATGCGTGAATAATAGAAGAAATAAAGTTAGACACAGTGGTGGTAAAATGAACTACCATATACATTATAACAAGAAAACAGAGATGAAAAGTAAGAGAGTGGGCAAGTCTATCTCGTTAAAACACAATTAAAGTACGTGACGTTACGACAGCAGTGATTTATATGGAAGAATACCGTTATAATAATGGATTCGTTTTCTCAACTAATATTTATTTCACCGAGTTTTAATATATTCTCTTCTGATGGAGTTTTCATCTACAGAGTCAGCATATCGCTCATTCGTCCATTGGACTAACTGTTCGCACCCGCTACAAGTATATATACCTATATGTATTTAATCCTTTCTCACTATTTTCCATTGAGTCTTGGCGCTTCCATCTACTCGTGATCTTCACAACGCTGCATTCCATTTCGCTTTTAAAGGAAAGATTCACTTTTAACAATTCTAAATCATTTGCATTCAATTGTAATGAATATCGGAAGTGTATTACTCATCTACTGGATAACATCAAGCAAAACATTAAACGAAATATAGCTGAGTGCATTTTTATTCATATAGCCTAAAGCCGATGGCAAAATTTTAATTACAACGCAATTTTCTTTTGGCGTCACTCAACTCCTTTGAAATGCTGTTAGGCTTCCACTCGAATACACGAAGCAATCGTATCCTCGAGGCAGAGAGGCCCGACACCACCACCACCACCATCACAACCCTCCTATTCTCCTTCGTTTTGATCCATGAAGATTAAAGAGCTGGCGCAGGCGCGCCCAACCACACTTTTGTTGCAACCACCCCCGTATACGACACGATTTTTACGCTTGCAAATGCGTAAACATCCTGAAGGATTGCACGTGAAGTACAGGGAATGAGAGGATGATAATTTTACGGGATGGTCACGGAAAATGCGAGACATTTTTTTCATGTTTTATTTTTTTGTTTCACCACTGCGCATATTGCAGAATCTTCGACCCCTTAGTCTTTGTCATCAAGTATATATACACACAATCATTGTGTGTGGGGACAAAGGAAAATAAATATCTAGACCATAGCACGATCGTCGTGTTCTTGTCATTCCGTCGTTTCAATCGGAAGAAAAAAAATACAACTCGAGATTATAATATTTCCCTTGACTGCAATTATTTATTGCAAGATGAATTATTCGATCCATTCTCTGTCTCATGGATTTGCTATATATTTATATGGTATGTTGAAGAAAGTTGGTTGGCAATAGTGTGGGAGTTCAAATATAACCACTCAACTGGTCACCAAGATCTCGTTTCTTCTATTTCACTTCAGGCTATATAGATATATATGCAATCATCTATCCAGTGGCCCTTTCGAGTCCACTTACTCTGAGGAAAAAAACTTTGCTCTTTGCCCGACGGTCTTGGGATCTTTGGTGAGAGCTTCTACACTCTACACTCGTGAGGACATTCCAGCAATTGGTCCCACTTCTTTTCTCCAATAAATACAAGGAGACCTAACGTTTTCCAATAAACTATTAACAATTCTGCCATTTTATATTCTTCCATTTGTTTCTCTCATCGTTCTCTATTCTTTTGTTTTGATTATTTCATCAATTTATCGCCAATTCTATTTAGTCAAAAAACACTAAATAGGAAGTATGTGATTTGTTTACGTAGAATTTTTCACGGCAACCAAATTTATCTTGAAGCAATTTTCAAAGTAACGAACCAGTTATAAAAAGTTTTGTTATACAAAGCCTAATTCGTTAGAGTATCCTATTTTTCTTGGTGTATTTTACAATCCTTAAGTAGATTTTTCTTTTCGTTGCTACAACGATATATTTCATTTGTCGACATTTCCATGTACCGAAACATGGGAACCCATGTGTGATGGTGGATACGAATGTAATCGTGCACCAGGTGTCTTTGGATCTCTTCTTAACGAAGGCCATCCCTCCACCAACCCATGTCTACCAAGTCCCCTCATACTGTCTGATGCTTTTACTCTTCGTTCACTCACTCACTCTTTCACCCTCTCATCTCATTCTCTATTCTCTTCAACAGTGAGAGAATATCTTAACGAGCATTGAGCAACTTTGACGCGTCTTGTGAAGGGACTTTTCGCTTGTTAAATTTGTTTGCTCACATTTTACTGAAACGATAAAATTTCATTGTTCTTATATTTATTTATATTTATATTTAAACTACAATTTTTATTCATTCATTTTTTTTTGTTTCGTCAAGTGCTGCAACAAAGCAAAACCTCTTTACACAAATCCCTCGATCAAATATAATCACACACACACACACACAATTTTGATGTGCGTAGTGTCATTTGACTTTGAAATTCTGCTGCCACTAAAGACGACGACGACGATCCAAATCCTGGGCGACATTTGCGTAAGGGATTGTCGTCTTATCCGTGTGGGTTGGTGGCTTTTCCACCTCGACGCCTCTCGCTCCACTATTTTATCGCTCGCCAACATGACCTTTGGCCCCTTGTTGATGTATCATCCCTTCACCGTCAGTCTTGCTTGTTATTCCATTTGGTATGCTCTTCTATTTTATCTCATACACAATTTTCGTATCATTATATATATTCAATAAGGAATATGTATATATATATAATAATATGAAAAATAAATATTCACACATACATTCATGATGTTTTGTGAGAAAATCAACAAGCCTAATACAGGAGCTAAAAGATAAGAGTGTCCATCGGGAACATGCCAACGATAACAAAGGGTTTTAGAAGGTTTTTCAGTACCACCTAGGGTCATTCTGTTGTCTCAGTATTTTTTTTTGTATTCCCAATTTTTTTCGCATTGTCCCGCGTGTCTCTTCCTAACTCTGTAGACACTTGCGTCGGACACTTGTTTAATCCCACAGACATACAGAGAAAAATAAAAAGACAAAATAAAAAAAGCAAAGAAACATTGTTCTTCTATTGTATTTTTGTTTTTTTACTTTTTTATTTTTTCAATTGTAAAAAGTTTCTCGAGATTGTGATTTTAAAATTTCTCTTCGGTTAGATTGCAAGTAGTATTTAAACCAAGTGAATTGAAACAGGCTTCTTATACGATTGCCAAGAAAGCTTTTCAATTTATGAACTGGTTAGGTATTCAAATGGATCGTAAATTGTATTATATGTATATACATCAAGAGCCAAAGCAAGATACATTGCGGAGATTGAAATGGTGAAATGCGGCGCTCTATAATATTTCATTCGAATCTGTTGACGTCGAAGTTTATTCGATGACCTTGAAAACTATTGCGTGATTTAATTTACGGTCAACTCTTCAATCTTCGTTATAAATATCTTTATATATATATATATATATATATATATATATAGAAAGACTCAACAATGTTTGCGTTCATTCCATCGGAGACTTTTCCCCTTTTTTATCATTACTCTCTTCAAGTTTGTCATACACTCGATTTGATTCATTCATGACTGGAGTGAAGTCTAAGTGAGATGAATTCTTTCTCTCGTCTTTTATATCTGTGTATATATGAATGCATATATATAACATTTGCTCTTTTCCAAGAAATTTCATTGTTAACTCGGAAGCCGCTCAGGAAGAGCAATGATATTTGTCCTTGTCATGAGTAGATGTTTTTTCATTATTTATTTTTATTTTTGAGCTACTTGATATTTAATTTTCTCGAATGTACATTTTCAGTCGCTCATAGAAATGTAAATCACTAAATAAATACGAGTGGAAACAGAAAGAATGAGCGATGCATATGAATGTTTCAAGGAAGATTTGAGATGAGAGTTAACTGCATTCACAAATCTAGAAGTTTTCATTTTTATTATCTTATTTTTGTGCCATTTTGTCATTCTGTTCATCTCCCTTATATTTTTTTTCTTGTAATGTCTACTGTCGAGTTCCCAAGGGTTCATGTATATATGTGTATATATTTAATACATATATTTCTCGTTCTTTTTATTTTCCTTCATCCATAATCACTGATGCGTGAGTCTTTCATCGTCACACGCCCGGTGATTATTTTGAGTGATCGAGAACGTTACTCGGCCGAGAGAAAGTCAAGCGTAAGAGATTGCACACAATCATACAAGCTTTTTTCACACACCAATTCCATTGGATTGCCTCTGTGTATATTGAAAAAGCTTCATGCACTGCGGTCTCTTTGCTCTCTACCACACACCGCCATTACACTTTGGCTTGCAACAAAAGTACTCACCCTTTGGACACCCTCCCATTCCTATACAATTTTTTTTCCTCTGCTTCTTTTCTTTTCTGTTTTTTCCTGGCTTGATTAGTGGCGACACTATTGAAATGTTTTTTGCGCCCGACAAATTTTTCTCATTCAATTCACAGTGTGAAGGAATTTACGTGAGAAGTAGTGAGTCTATTTTGTCTGCGGATGGTGCATGTTTGTTGAAACAAGTTTGTCCTAGTCAACCTACTTTGTGAAACAATTTGACTTTATATTCAAAATGGCACCGCCAAAGTATATTGCTACTGTCGAGTGCCAACTTTGTTGTCATTCGCACGCGTAAACTTTCATCTAGCCGTTTTATGTGGTAAGTTCTTTCATTCACACTTTGTGGTTGCAGTATGCTAAATGAGAGAGGAAAAACGTAGTGGCAAACGGAGAGATTAATTTGGGAGAAAAGTAATTAGGAAAAAAAAAATTGATGTGCCGACTTTTATTTTTCGTATGTGAATAAAAATAAATTCATTTCAATAGTTTATTCGTGTTGAAAGAGCTTGTTTTAAAATTATAAATCAGAATTTGTATGTTTATTTTTCACTCATAATTATGATGAAGTGTAGAATAAATATAATTTTTAGTTCAGATATATTACGATTTCTTTTACACCATTAAAGAACTCTTTATAGTGATGATTTCATCATTTTATTTATTCCTCATGCTGGAGACTACTGCAATGAACAATTTAATTAGCCAATAAATTGAATTTTATCGACTGGTTCAGTTATAATAACCGTCCACCGTCTGATGGTGTTGCATTTCAATAATCGTCAATCCTCTATGGCATTTTGCAAATATCCACCAACGACACACTTTCACATTGAGCACAAAATTTCTGACAATTGCATGCAAATACTTAATAAAATAAACATGAATTTGCAATGCAAATTTATAGCGATTAATTGTACCGTCGAAGTACAGATTCAGAGCGCTAATTGTTTGCATCAGAAACGACAAACAAGAAACCTCGACCGGGGTAGGATATACATTTGATAGTGAAACATTGGAGTATATTACACAGCGTTATACACTGTTTCGCCGTAAGGCACTTTCTTGTCTGTATTGAGAGGAAGTTGTATATAACCTGAATGCCAGAAGCGCATATAACCATCCCGAATTATATTCTGTATAGACAAAAGCACACAAGAGAAAACTTAATCTTTGTAGACGACTAAATACCAAAAGTTATCCAGCAGGACCAGCAAATTTCAATAGCCACAAAACCATCCAAACTAATTTCTATCAGCAATTTCACTAACTTGTCAGTTAGCACATCAAGATAGAATTCATGACATTATACATAGAAACTGCCCTCATCTTGAGCTGTATAACCTCATTTTGTCGCTACTATATACTGCCCCTATATCACTTTCCATTGACAAAACACACAAAAAGGTTGATCAATTTTCAGATAGCATCACTATTACTTCCGGCATCTTCAAGCAACAACAATAACTTCTTTTTTATTTTTTTCACATTCTTTTTTTTTTTCTTTCAAAGAAAGTCAGCGCACACTACCGTTCAATCACAAACAAAGATCTCCGATACATATTCCCCATTGAGTTGGGAGCTCCCGCATTAAAACGAATGAAAAACGAGAAAAAAAATAATAAAAATAAATGAAAGAGAGAGAAGATAGTCTTTTGCGCACGTCGTGATGAACGTAGGATGAGAGCGTGCAGATCTCCAGTGCATCGTGAAAGCCGTTTGGGTATCGTAAATCGGTTAGCCCCTGGGTCTCGAAGTGTGAACCGGTTCCCAACGCGTTTTCGACGTGGCACCACAAGCGTCAGCCTCAAACCATTCGCTTTACTTTTTTTCTTTTCTCTCTTTTTTATTTTCGCAAGACGCGCGTGTCTCTCTCACTTTCCTTCCTCTTTTTCCTGCGCTCCATTCTCTTACTTCACAAGTCTATTTAGTTGAGGTTGCTTAGATGCCAAAGCAAGCGTGGTACGGCAGCAGCTACAGCAGCAACAGCAGCACGAGGCACTTTGTTCCGCCCGGCACGAGTAGAAACGCGCGCGCCCGCCCCTCGATGTCACAATTTATTTATCGCCCTCAAGGCTTTTTGTTTCACACTAAATACCCAAGTGCTTAAGAATAAAGATATCCGTCGATTTATGACTGGAGGCTATGTACGAATCCTCCTTTTCTCGATACTTCCTGATGATTCTCCAATGTGAAGAATGATAAATAAATTGAGAGAGAATTGTCCTGCAGACACGCCCAATCATTGATAGCAATTTATGTTATATCTTTTCTTTCTTCTTTTTCTGTTCCAGATAAATATGGAGGCTGTCACTTCAACTGATTATGACTCGTCCAACTTGAGTCGTAGCTTCAATCAAATTGGTTTCAACACATATAATTATTCACAATTTGAAGAAAAATATAAATCACGTCAGATTGATAAATCTCCAGATGATTATCGTGAACGTCCGCATAATCAAATGAAACTTGGTCCAATTGGCCAAACATTTTCACATCATTCAAAGGATAATGTTGAATATATCAATCAGAAAAATCCACGTAGTCTATCACAACCTGAAAAACAACATCATTCGTTTTATGAAGCACGTTCAAAGTCACAGGATGCGCGTGAATTGACATTTTATCAGATTGATGCACCACAACCAATGAAACATGAGAGTCGTCACACAAAGTGTCATCGATCAATGGCAATTGAAAAGACGTTGCACGATGCTGGATCGAATATTCAGGATAAAAGAGAATCAAAGTTGGTAGCGTTAGATAAGAATGAAAAGCGAGAGAAAACAAGTATTAAGCATAATCACGTAAAATTGGAACCAAAGATTAATGGTTCAAGTAATAATCATCAACTGAATAAATTGGATACAGTTGAAACACATTCTGCTCACCCAAAACAAGTTGAACCACCCAAGTACCGTCCATTCGATCGACCACCAAAGTACCAAGAAGATCCGCCAAGATCTGAATCGCCACCAAAGTACTATCAAGAACCACCAAAATATTGCGAAGCTACGAGACGCCAAGATGACATCAAACGAGTTCCTCATGTAAGTACATAAATTTCTATGAATTCATCAATCCAATTAATTTATTTTCTCATTTTGTTTCATTGAATTTATTAATTTTTAATATAATCGTACGTTATGAATCAGTGTTGTGTCAATATGTAGTTTATGACAGGGATCATAACAAATGATTCAGTTAGCTGTATACAATTTATTAACTATTTATAACAGTTTGACTATCGTTATCATTGACAGGAGGAGAAGGGACGACGACAAGTGGGGACACGGGGCGGTAGCGTGAGCGGTCTCGGCGGCGAGGCGCCCGCTAATCTAGCCAGTCTCACGCCAGCCGCGCGAGAAGCAACACGAGGTGGGATTACACCACGTCAGCGTCAAACTCACAAGCAAAACGACGTGCGCGTCACGCCGGATAACAATATAGAAATAAAAGATGACATTGAGGACTTGAAAAAACAAATTGAACCATCCAAAAATTCCCATCAAACGCCATCATCCCGTAATAATTTTAACGGTGGTGTTATCCTTGGCGTTAATGTTGGTGGTAGCGGTGGTGTGATTTGTCCTGAAGGAATATTAGGTTGTAATGATGGAAAATATGTTGGTTCAATGGACACTTACATTAAATCTATTGACAATAAATCGGGTTTAAAATTGGATAAAACTAAGTGTGAGGGTGAGAATAATAAAGTAGGAGGTAAATTTTTAGATAAAATTCGTTCGGTGCAAGAAGCAATGCATAAACAACACGATACAACTAAATTGAAGGGTACTCATGAGCCTATACAGCAACCAGTAATAAGCCATGTGGGTTATAAGGTTGATAATCTAAAGTATTATGGTGAACTTAAGGGTTTCAAGTCTTATGGTGTAATTGATAAACCACCAGTACCAATTGTCCATGAGAAAACGCACCAATATGCTGCATCAGAAAAGGCGGCACATTCAAATTCTCATGAGAAAAGTCACGCGCGTTCGTTGCAAGGATATTGTTCGGGTAAAGCTGGTGATAAAAGTGTTTACAGTGATAAATATAGTGATCATTATTATCGAGCAGCATATCATCAAAAGCCAAGTGGGTTTCCAGTGTTTCAAGAGACTAAATATGCGTACAACGTGAATGGGGTACCTGGAACACCAGCGCAGGCAAGCGCAGCCGCAGCTTTCTTCGCACGGTGAGTTAATTTTATCTGCTATTTTAATTGTTAAATTCGAAACTGGTCGGATGGCGGAAAAGAATTCTCCTATATCACACGACATTGCTTATCATGGACATTTTATTTGTGAGAATAGGGTGTTCATTAACCAAATAGCCAGTGAGAAAGGTGAGCGGAATAGACAGAGAGAAAATGCGAAGGATTAACGTTGTACAGACATCAAAGGGAATTTTGTAGAGTCACATTGCCCCGAAGCTTTTCAAAATTCATAACCTCCCCTAGTTGTTTGAAATGTAAAGGTTGAATGGTTGAACGGTGGAAGAGTAGAAAACAAGGGAGGGCTCCTACGTCAAAAAGTATTCACACTAACTTTTTTTTTCCCTCATTGTCAAATGTTAATTGTTATTGAACTGAGAATATTTGAAACTCGTTATTTTGATGAACACTAAAATGCAGCTCGTGACTTTTTCTCGTTTTTCACACTCAACAATAAACTCCATCTTAATATATAGTTTCACCTCAAACATTCTCGTGGTCACGATGTGGCAAAAAATGTTTGAGGAGACACTCGGTCGCCGAAGAGGATGATCTTCTTATTCTCTTTTCATTTATTTTTTCTTTTTTCCTTCTCTTCCGTCCAAACTCGTATCCGCTTTCATCTCTAAAAAATTCTTTGAAATCTCAAGCACGCGGAGTGAAGTCCTGTATCCGTTTCGTTATCACAAAAACTCCGGAGGGTATAAGATAAAATGCATTGCATTTTTATTTTTTTTTCTCAACTTCATACATATATGTGTATATATTTTCTTGTCACTTCGTTCAGAGTATATAACACATGTGTTTCTTAACCCTGTTTTGTGGTGAAGGTGCGAGTGGGCGAACCAAACAGATACTATACATACATTTACAAATACCATTTAACCGAAGAGGTACATGTAAATAGGTGGGTATTCCCATGAGGAATTGCATTCGCGCCATTGCATCACCAAATGCAGTTATAATGTATATAATATTTATTTCCTTACGTATTAGTGATCTATTGCCATGATCGTTTTGTAAATTGATGCCATATACTTAACTACATTCGTTCAACTTATCTCCTATACTTGAAGTATATTCTCTAATTTATTCAGCATTTCCTTCTTTATCACTGTGTTTTTTTTTTCTCCAACATTTCATTAATTCATTTTTTTTTCCTTCCTTTTATTTTCAATCGGTATATTGTGTCAGTACAAACATGGAGTGTTGAATAGAGAGTATCGAGAATAAATTGCCGTATTGCATCAGTTCTGTCTAGACACCAAACGGGCGCCGTTTAACGAGACATATATTTCTGTTTGTCTTCATGCCACTATTCTTTTGACAATAGAGGTGTACATGGAGAGTTTTTCAATACACTCTTCTCAACTTTTCCATTCTTCTACATATAGATATGATATGAAAATATTATTTTCAGTTGTGTTGAAAAATTGTTTCCTCTTATTTGGGAGGGATATGTGTGAGCGAGAGTGCTACTCTGTACAATTTTCATCAATGGCTTCTACGTGATGTAAAAGAGAAAACTTGCAAGCTTCAAAGTTATGCCTGAAGCACAACATGGTTTTCAGATGAAAATTGACCTGACTGCGAATGATAAACCGGAACAATGGGAAATGAAGATCCGGTGCAATGAAGAACAGTAGATATGAAGGGAATAAATATTCGTGTATGGAAATATATATATATGATCATGAACAAAATCTTTTGTTCCATTCTAAAAACGTATGGAACCATATTGTTATATAGACTTGGTGATTTTATTGCGCTCTTATATTGCCTCGTGTGCTCTCATGCTTTGTCGAATTCAATCTCATTTTTCTTTTTCAACGCGTTCAATTCATGCAGTATAAAATCGTGTGATGCTCGAGTTCTTCACGTAAATTACTTCAACATCTAGACCACATTGTGCTTTCCATATGTGGTTGTGTCTTCATTTTCTTTTTTTTCTTTTTTTGTTATCGATGTATTTGATTTTCTCAACAAAATTGAAATCACTTTGGTGAATGAATGTGAAAAAGGGTGTGAACATGAATGCAATATCCGTCATGTCGAGAAAACTCACGAGATTATATTGAAAGTGAGAGGAATAGACAGAATATATATAAAAATTCACAAGTAAATTAATATATTAAAAATAAAAGAGTTCATAAATCATTTATGAAATAGTAACGATTAATTTTTATGGATTTTCAATGTTCCACCATTGACACACCAACTGTTATCATGTCATGTTATTGATAACGATGATAACCTATAGTTTAAAGACGTCTAATAAGCTATCATGGAAGAGTAGAAAAAAAAGAAGATTACTTCAAATTGATTGACTAGCCGGATGATAAAAATAAAAGAATGACGTTAGGTTATTAGGACAGATGCTCTTGTTATCCTAATAATATGTTGGAAGCGAATGGTAGTCGATCCGATGCATCATTTCTTTTCCTTTTTATTTTTTCTATTCATTGATGCTACATAGAATATTAATGGAACGTGCTAGCAACATATGGAACAGACCAATTCGGATGCCATTAATGATTGTATCTACTCTTGATGAAGGTCTCATTTCGGGTGGGAAATTCATCGTTACTCGAATGTATATATATTGTGAGATAGGACATAAATATTTGTGTTGGTATGTAGGCATAGGGAAAATGTTTTAAAGGATCCTTTTTCCAGTGAGTGAATCCTAATGCTCTGCCTCTGCAATATATATATTATACTTTTGAAATCTTATTAACTTTCAATTGATGGAGTATAAAAGAGAACGAGAAAGATTTCTTCAAGCGTCAATTTTATTGTATAGATTGTACAGGGTTGATCTTCATGGCTATAATTATTGACGAGTTACGATGTGAACTATTTTTCTAAATACCCACATTGTCAATTTTTATTCCTTACTTATCATTTATTATCTTGATGTATTCATACTAAATTTAGGTGAATTCTTTTATTGATTAATAGATGCAAATAGTCATTTTCTTCGATAATAGAATCAATAATAGAATGTGTTGATTTTAATAATTGAATTGTGTTGCAGATTATCGTTGTGACAGTGATATTATTCTCTGATTGTAGGTTTTGATAGTGGATAAGGTGATAGAAAATGTTCTGTTATGGGTCACCAAGGGTTTGAACCCAAACTCCTGTTCTCTTCCATATTCTCTCTGTTCAACAGGTAGCGTTCAACTGTGGGTCGCGTCCACGAACGCGTTCACAGCCCTCTCCATTATATTCATATCATGTAAATGCGTTGCCCCCATCTCACGAGCCCATTCGCCCATTTTACCATTGCCTGACGCACACACACATTCATTCACAGTTGGGGGTTTTGCTGATGGTGGTGGTTAGATGTAAAGCACGACCAAGTTAGGATGGAAGGGTGCAGAGGTGAAGGCCATGTTGAAATTTATTTTGGATTTATTATTTGAATGAAAAAGGAAAACCGGTTTTAACTAAATAAGAAAAATTTCTCTACGGTCATAAACATGAGCATCAATTTTTACCTCTTTTCTCCGAATCTTATTTAAATTACTCCGGAAATATGTCTGCTGCTGTTGATGTTATCAATGACCATATTTTTCTTGAATTTTTCCATTCTAACCACACCCAAATTTAACACAACAAATTGACTTATGTATAGGTGTTAACACCGCGCCCTCTTTCTAATTGAAAACTATAAGCCTTGGTCAATTATTGGGTTCTCAAAGTGTCTTAAAATCCTGATTGCTGATTTGTTGATCAGCAAAACTGCATCATCAGGGTTAAATAATGCCTCGGTATTTTAACGAGTTTTGACGTTGTGTATTATTACGAAAAATTGGAAGTAGATCGATGGAATGTTGATTATAGCTTCCAATTAACTTAACTCGAACTTTATCCAGCAATTTTATTCATTTTTTTCTTCTTTTTATTCTAAATTTCTTCTTGTTTTCTTCGTCTTTCTCTTTTGACTTATATGTAACGCCGACGATGCACACGAGCAATTATGTCATACTCATGTTTGATTCGTTGCTGTAACTTTTCAATTGCTGGAATCTTTGCTGGTCTTTTTGTGCTCAATGACGCGGAAAGATATTATCTACAAGGCGGACCGCGTGCGGATTAACCGGTCGGTAGTAGGGGCTCGGGTATAATCGATAATCGAGATTCCATCAGGATGATAATAAATGTTGCACCGTCATTAAGTTAACTCTCAAGTATAGTAGCAACGTTTCATTTGTAATGTCTTGGTTGTGTATCTTTTGCTTTTTTGTTAAGTAATCATGTTGAATTATTTACCCTCCTTTTTATTCTTTTTTGTGGTTTTGTTCTTTTGGATTTCTCTACCGTACGTTTTTCCTCATTGGATTGCGTGTCCACACCTGTCAAAAAATATAACAGGCAAAAGTATCATTAATAATATCGCATTATTTTAGTCTCCTAATGATTCAAATTGATTTGAGGGATTTCGTGCGAGGCTCATACAGTTGTTCAAGGGAGATGTTGGTTTTCTTGTTTCATATATCAAATGTTGCACATAATGTCACACGATGTGGAAGAAATAGAATGACGAGGGTGGATTTTTTGATACTGAGTATACGATATTTGTTATTGTGGGGATCTATGTCGTTGATGTCGTTTAAAAAGAAATCATTTTTGAGATTAATATTTAGTATGAGATATTAATATTTAAGTTTGTTCCAAGGGCTTTTCCACTGATTTGAATATTAATAAACTGTTTTCTTTTCTGGGTTTTGATTTTCATTTCATTTCTCACGTGATGCTTTCATTCTCGTATATTGATATTGTTTTCACATCGTGTACGTGCATTATTGAATTTTAAACTGCTCGACAGAGCATTTTTGAACGCTGTGAGCGCTGCCATCGGGCATGAATTTAATCCGGTTTCATTATTAAAAAAAAATCGTATTTGTATATTTTTATTTTCGTTTTTCGATTTTCTACTCGGTTGACATGTTTGAAAAAATTTTTCTCTTTCATTTTTCCGTTCAATTTTTCCTGTTTTTTTGTTTCCCCTTTCCTTGCTTTTCCATTTTTATCCTATTTTTATACATTCATATGACAGTCTGGCATTCAACACAAACGATTCGATTGGCAAACAAAACTCTCGAACACTGAACTCAGTATTTCCATTTTGAATTGACTGGGAAATATATATTTATAGATCCACTCAATTGAGGTGGAATAATTTGTTACACCAAGCGCGTAGAAATGCATTTTTTAATTTAGTGAAATGAAAAAAAAAAGAAAGGAGAGAAAAAAAAAACTAATGAATGATAACAAAAATATCTATAAAATAAAGCGGATACGACGGATTTCTGTATACGTTTCGAGTTTTGGATATTGTCAATTTTTCATTTGTATTTCATTTTCTTTTTTTCACCAACATTTTTTCTGTCTACTCCAACAATTTCAAATTATCTTCCACACATACACATGCCCATTTATATATATCTACCAATCAATCTCTATTATACTCAAAATAAACTCTGCATTCAATGGTTGATGCATCGATCGACCGAAATGAAAGTTTAGCAATAGTTTACGTATGACAATTAGTACGAATATAAAGAAACGCGACAGCAATACAATTCCACTATTGAGCGATTGGATCCCATTGAAATTTATTTCCTCGTCTAAATTAGCAGACGATCCGTTGTTGAAAGAGATTCTCACTAATACATATATATATATATACATACGAACAAGAGAAATACGAGCAATAATGCGTAACTGGTATTTCAATAGAACATGACTGAGATTGTTACTTTGAAGCTGCTTGTAATGAGTTTCAATGACAAAATTAAATGGTGAGTTCATTTGAAACTGGACTACTATCCAAATTATGTTAACCATTATATAAATAGCAATTTTCATTTATATTTTGTCGCAATAGAGACAGTCAATTTACGTTTAATAGTTCCAGCTATGCAACGATCTTCATGGCTGACGAATAACATATATATACATGAGTGAATTTTTACTCCCTTTAGATCCTGCAGAGTCGTTCACTGAAGAGCATTCAATTTCACCGTGTTTCTTACGATGAACTGTACGATATAAAGTATGATAATAGCTTTGAGATTTCCCATGTGCCTCAACCCGATTACTCTTTCCTTTTTCCATACTTTCTCCCTTTTATTTCACATATATGTATCTATATATTTATTCATTCTCTTCTATAACCATTTTCTTGCTTGGACTGCGGGTTGTAAAGTCTTTCTATATGTATATGACCATATGTAAAATGTATGGCGAGTCTCGAGTGAGTCTACTGTAAAATTGCAAATGAATTTTCCACGTGAAAACTTTTGGCACGGGTTGAGCAATGATGCAGATGTAGAATGAGTCTGTATATATTATTGTGTTAATAGTGTTTCTTTTATGTCATTGGATGACAAAAGGTTAGTTGGACTGATAAATATTTAATAATCAGAATGATATTATTGGCTTTTGTTATATTGTGGTGGGTTTATGTTGTGACGTTGAAAGACATGAGAGGGAATGTATGATGGCAAATGTTCTCTCAACAATGAATAAATATAATGAAGAACGATGAGATGTCTATGAAAATGTTCTTTGATATTATTGTCGTCTGGTGAATTCGTGTCGGTTAACACAAACATTTGTTTGAGTTGTTGAATTGTGTGTGTATGTGGATGTATACATGTTTCTTTTGAAGTGAAAGGCATTTAAAATTATCTTCATTAATTTCTTAATATATACATTGCACGTACATTATTTTATATGTGTGGATGGTGGTGTGGGTTTTCCGTTTCCTCTCCTGGAAACCCTTTTTTTATTTTTTTTTTTACAATTGTATACAAACGAGATGGACAATAGTTTGAATAATTGTCTCCACCTTTCTTTTTTATATTTTATATTGCTTTCTTTCAATCTATATCGGATCTTTGATCATTATTTCACTCCATTTCCGTTTGTGGATTTCAGATTCAATTATAGATTCTGACAGGTGGCCGTGTATTTTATAGCTCGGGAAATTTTCTGAAGAATATCACATTTTATTTTTTATTTTCTCATATTTTATTTTTACTTTTTTTTTACGTTTTTACGTGTTGTGTGTTACACTACTCATTGATAATATCTTTCATCGTCGTATGGTCATTTAAGTTTATTTTCTGGTCATCTGTGAGTTGCATCTTTAAGATTCAATTATAGATTTGGAACTAGAGTGCAGCTTAGCTATTTTATTTTATTATTATTTTTCGCTCACTCTTTCTCTCTTCTTGGAAAGGAAAGAATTATTTCATTGGAATAGAGTTGTTGGGTGATTTTACTGTGGCAGTTATTCGATGCAAACATTTTGAATTAATCCTTTGAGAAGAAATGAAAATCACAACAATTATTTTAATGAATAAAAATATACGTTGGAATGACAATAGATTGCACACTTTGAATAACTTGGATACGGCACGCTTTTTGTCCCGTGTGGAATTGTACATCGTATACAAAACCTATTTGAATTCATTTTTTTTTCTCCTGTCACCACGCGACGTGCCACGAATGTTTGACTGAACATCAAGCGAATACACTGCAGTATGTGCGTATATATATATATATATATATATTTACTCATATAACTACACATGTATAGGTTTAGCAAATTGAAGCATTGCATGATAATCCGAATGTGAGAGCAAACGGAATATCGCGTTTACAAAATAACCAACAGCTTCAATTAGTCGCGTCGTAAAATGTAAATATCTCTCGGCGTATAAATTCATATCTACGCCACTTCATGACGTGCTGAATGTCTTCCGGGCAGCAAACATGTCATTCATAGTGACAAGTTGAGTTCATATTCACTTAATAAGTTGACTTATTGAATGTAGCATTTAATAATTAATATTAAATAAGTTAATGACACATTTTACGAATCATCGTTGGGTTTGTGGGGAGTTGGTTATTGTGACGATATTATTTTTGTGATATTGATATTGTTGCCATAATTATTAATTAATTCAGTCTCTTAATTAATTTTATTTACTTCATTTGGTAATTATTTTAAATGGTTGTCTCTTCTACGCTGTTTTGTTTTTGCTCAGACACATGAATATTATTTGATATTTTCGTTGGAGGAACTTTCAAAATTTGTATTGTGTATTGAATGTGAAGTTCATTGTGAAACTGACAAGAAATTATACCAATCAAGTGAACCAACTGAATCCTTTGGGATTTTGTTTAAAGTTATATCAAATGGTTTCCATTGAATTATTTTATCAAGATTATAACAAAAGGAACAAAGTTTATTTGATGGTTTCAAGTCTCAGTTTAGAACACTGGGTAATTTCTCGAGTGCATTTTCGTGACGTTGATGTTTTGTGTATCATGAAACTTATAACTTTCGTACAATACAAAAGCTTTCATGTAGATTGAAAGTAATTATAATTTCACGCCATAGAATATTCACAAACATTTTTATTTTATTCTTTATTGTTAATACTTTACTTTCCCACATTTGTTCACTTGGTTCTCTATGAAATTGACAATTAGAGAATGTAAAAATTTCTATTTACAATTTTTTCATGAGTGGAATGATATCATTAGTTGATGTTAATTGACAAAAATATTTTAACCAAAAAATTAATTTTTTCAAACGCTTTGATGTAGATTGAGAGTAATTATAATTTCACTCTATAGAATATTCACAAACATTTTTATTTTATTCTTTATTGTTAATACTTTACTTTCCCACATTTGTTCACTTTGTTCTCTATGAATTTGAGAATTAGAGAATGAAAAAATTTCTATTTAAAACTTTTTCATTCATGAAATGATATCATTAGTTGATGTTAATTGACAAAAATATTTAAACCGAAAAATTAATTTTTTCTTATCAAAAATTCTCTGTAGCAATTGTCTATAAATAAACCTACGTCAAGATAGATCCATAAAATTTATTCCAAATGCGTATAGCAAACTTTTCTAATACGTAACGTAAGAGAATGAAAAAGAAAAAGAAAAATCCACAAACTCATAAATGTGATATCAAGTATTATGATACACATAACATCATGCAATGTCAGTTGAGCATTATTGGATCAGTACAAGTGGGAAGGGCGTGATTGCACGATGGCAATCGCTATACGCAACTTGAATGTATAAACCTTCTTCAACATCATCCAATGATTGTCAATAAGGTGAAGAATCAGAGCGTGCACCCGATGTATTTCCAGTGATAAATCAATCGATCATGTTTAAGGCGCCACTTCATCATCGTTGGCACTCAATAGTTATAAGAAAGACATCGAGTGAATGGATGTGGATAATAAAGTCATTGCACAATACATTGCTGTCAGTCTTCAGACAGATCCCCATTTTTTTTTTCATGCCTTATCTAACATGATCTGATGCCTCTGTTATATCTGATGAATCATAATTGAAATACCTGGACAATTTGTTTGATGTTTTATTTTTATTTTGTCATTTCAATGTCTATCTGTAGATCGACAAATTCAATTTGTCATTGTGTATTTGTATACGACATATAACCTGCAATGATCTATCGATTTTTCGGTAGCTTTTTTGTTGAAAAAGCAGCAGTTCACTAGTAAAATATCGTAAAGGAACAGTCCATTGAGTTTGAGTTATTTTGTGCGTATTTGGATGTATAAAATTCGATTTCAATGGGTTGTGTGTAGCATTCTCACTGTTATGAGAAAATATCCATGAGCTCTCCTGCTACTCTCTTTTGTCGCGATATAAAACGCAAGTACTATATATACGATGAGAATGTCGAGTGCCGAATACGGAATGCGAATCTCGAACGTGCATGGACTTGTACAGGTTATCATTATATGTAGTTTGCCATTTAGGCTGCGTGTGTAAGGGCAAGATCGTACGTTGGTATCTATCTCGTGTTCTTTTGCAACGACATTTTCGCGCACTGTCCACTCTGATGAAAAAGTATTGAGGGAGAAGAAACAAAAATGTGGAAAGAAGAAAATTGAGAGGAATGGGAATTGTGGAGATGAATAAATGGTGAAGAAATACGATGACTTACGATTATCGTTGGAATTGGTTAGACAGAATTTTATGGTGAGACTTTACTTGGGCTTTCAACTCACGTTAGGAATATTTTTATAAAAATATATTTATTCAGAAGGGAAGAAATGCTTTGAATTGCTATGAACAATCATTTTACTAAAGTATTTAAAAGATGAGTTATAGTTGACTTCCAATTCTCTTTCTGAATTGAAAGATATAAATCAATTTTCTGAGTCTTCAATTGGATTGAAACTTGTTATATTCACAAAATTCAAATCAATTTCAATGAAGTGAATCAATGGAAACCAGAGTATAATTAAATTGCATTTCTATTACACTTCATTAAATTAACCAATTACAATTCTCAGTACATAATTACATTAACTGTATCTGTTGAAATCCTCTTAAACAAAATCAATTAAATTAATCCAAATCATTTTGTATTTGTACAGGGTGAATTGATGTATTTATTTTGTGGGGGGAATAGGAAAGAATGATGACAGGTAGGGAAATAAGGAAAAAAACTGAGATTTGTTGAAGAAATGAATGGAAACAAGAAAAGTTTCTTTTTGTTTCACCAGCATTTATATCTATCGGATAAATATATTGTATATGTATATAAGTCCTCGAAATATCCTAATGCTCACAAAATGGAATAAATAATATCCAAGTCGATATATATATATTTTTTTTTATGTAGATATATGAACGTATTGATATGTATATAGGGACAACTGGTGCAGAGATACAACTTTCTCTGACTGCAGAACGATCGTGAGGGAGTGAGACGGTGGATAAATCTATTTCCTGCGGTTGTAGAATACGTTATAAGAGTCGCTGTCAAGGGGCTTTGCTCCTTTTTTTTCCATGACTTCTTGGTCATCATCCATCTCTCGCATTTTTCTTTTTTTCCAATTCCAACCTGATGTCTCTTTCATATTTTTTTCTTTCATATAATAATATTTTCCCTCACTGTGAAACGTTGAATAAAATAGAAAGAAGAATGAAGAATGAATCCACGCGAATTATTTTCCTTCGGTGGAGAGTAAATAAATTTAATGAATTTACAGAAGAAAGATAAATTTATGCACAGCGCATTGTTACTTTTGTAGATGATATTAATTATCACAACGAAAATATAATGCATAAACAAAAGGACTAATTGTTGATGGAAATTTTTTATGTGCGAATATTTGTTTTGATGAAACTTCACGATATGAACCCGTGTAATATTAAAATTATATTGTCGCGTGTCACAAAGAGAATGTATTGAGTTAATTCCAAAAGAGAAAAACAGAAAAAATAGAGAAATAAAATGATGAATGCAGAATAATATAGGAGTAATTATAATAAAGAATAAAATAATATGTCAGTGGAATTCATGAAGTTATGAGTGATGATGTTGAAGCGTAAGATCGATCTTTTTGTTCAGCTACCATGAATTTTAATATTTCTCATAACATCTACTTTTACCATATATAAATCCCATACATACAAATATATACGAAAAAGGCCTTTTACTTAATATGCAAAAAGTAAAAGATGAATTTTATGATTAAATTAATTTGGCCATGCAACATAAATTTCAGTTCCATCAAAGAAATAAAATAAAAAATAATTGCATAAAATATATCAGCTACCATTAATAAGTAAAAATAAATTTGAACAGCTTCTGCTTTTTATTCAATGTCTTTTTCTTTTTTACACATATACAGAGTTGTATATATAGATGCATTTATACATTCATATTTATTTTATACCGGTGGCTTTTATCACGTGACAACTACGAAGGATGCGTGAATGAATATGATATACCCCCCGCAGTGTTTGCACGCGATAAACGTATATTTCATGCACGAAATATTTATGTTTACTTATATTATGCCATGGGTAATTGTTTTCGCAGCGTTCGCCAGCTGATAAAATTAATATTGTGAAGTTTTAATGAAAACAGAAGAGAAGGGAAAAGAAAAATAACAAACAATAGATTTGAATAATAATTAAAAATACCTATGGAAAATAGGAAAAAAAAATATGTCATTTATATCGCACATTCGCGTTGCGATTTTTAGTGGTTTTTATTTATTTAAATTAGTGAGACATTTTTCATACTTGTCGTTAGATATTAGTTATCCCTTTATCTCATATCGTGATTGGCCTTGGTCGTGTTTGTCTCGGACTTTGACAATATTATGGATCACCCAGATGCGTGCACGGACGTGCAGTTCTCACTTGGATTGCATGAGATCGTGCATAGAAGCGTCACATTGCACTTCAGACACACTACATACAATATCCATATGCATAACCATACAGTTATGTATATATTCTTCGTCTAGGGTGTAGTTTCTCATGTGCTAGCAAATTTCCATCGTCTTCACCCTCACTGATCCAGCAATAATCTCCAATTTGCGACAACGATGAGACAATTTCGTGGTTGGATTATCGTAGGATTACTTTGGTTTACCAATATGTCAATTTCATCGTGATTGAAACAATTTTACATTTTTATTGCGGAAATTAATTAATTAATTTCATCTTGTGGAGGTTTTGGGAAATTTTTGAAAGCATTTTTATTGCAGTTCAAGTGCTTAGGGACATTATCGTTAGCGCATATATGCGCTTGCATTCAAAAGCATTTGGATACGCGACTTGCAAGTTCGCAGTCTGTTGATAATGTTGATAAGTAACTCTCAGTCATAGTAATGTTGGGCTACAGATTCCTGTTGTGGTTTTATCGGCCGAGATGCTGTACCGACGTAGAGAGAGAGGGAAAGGGAGGAGGGTGATTTTGTACACTTTCTGCAACATCGCGATTCTAGATGGCGCCAACGAATAGTTTGCAATTTTTGTTCAAATTGCAAACTCAATATTTAGCTATGAATATTGGGTTTATTGTATTGTTTATAACTTGATGAAAAAAAGTGGAAGAATTTGGGTCGAATGCTCATTTTGTGCGCACAAATCTGCTCTACAATTTCATATATATATATGTATAGCTGTGACATGATCCAACATCGTGAGAACGCTAGAAAGACGAAGTGTACAAATGAGAATGAAAAAACATAATCTCTGACGGGATCATGTAGAAATGAATATTTATTACAGCAGTTAAAGATAAAAAAATAACTGTTTAAGTATGTAAAAGGGTTTTACCAGTCTCTACAGATATATATATATATATATATACATATATAAATGTACATAGATTAAAAGCATTTAGTGATCTTATATGTAAATGTTGAATTGTCTTGGCATTAACACCGTTGAAGGTACAACACAGGCATCGATCGCTCGAGCCAAAACACAACGCCCGCATGTTTCAAGCATCTACGACATTTCCATAATTACCATGCCCCGCAATCCTATCGTTCGAAATCATCCAAAGAGAAAGAAGAAGAGAGAAAAAGTAAAGAATAATAGAAAAACGGATAAAAAGATGAATATAAAACCGCAGTGAAGAATTTTGCCAATATAAAAGAGAGGTCGAGAGCGAGCTCTAAGCAATAAGGAAATCGAAAGTCGTCTCGAGCGTTCATGTGGATGTAGAAAAAAAGGAAGAAAATGAGAATGAAACGTGAAAAAGAAAGGAAAATGATGCCACGTTGATAAAAGCTATATAAAATAACTATAAAAAAGTAACTGAGCGTGTACTAATCGACAATGATCGTATATTTACCTCGCGGAAATACAAAAAGGAATTAAACAACAACGATGATGATTCGCGAGCTTACAAATAGATAGTTTTTGAGCATTCGTGTGGATATGACTTGGTAGTCGACGAGGCAATTTCGGTTTCGCATCGTTGCTCAGTTTCCTGCAGAGATGGCAAACCCCGTATAAAAAAAAAAAGTATAAAAGAGAAAAAAATAAAAGTAGGAAGTAGCAGATGATAGAGACGACGAAGAAGTCGGAGGGCATCGCAGTAGACGTTATTTCATCGTTCGCCGAGAGACAAATATTATTGGGGGTTAGATTAATCGTTCAGGCGAACTTTTATTCCCCTTCGTGCTATTCCAATCTCCGAGTTTCATTCACGTGGCTCGCGATAGTTTGCAGACGGTTGTAGAATTGCAGAGAGGAAAAAAAATATTAAATACTTATATATTTATATATTAAATATAATTTTATATTTTGCAAATTTATAAATGACATTTAAATATTTGGGCGTTGACTAAATTAGAATGGTGATATTATTTTGTAGAATGAATAATGGTTATGTGTCATTGGTTGAAAGGAAGTGTGATGACTGTTGGCTCTCATCAGTTATATGGTGTGAGTGAGAATATTCAAACTATTTCGTTCTCATTATTTGTTGATGATGATGATGTAGAAAGAATGAGAGACGGACAATTTGGAATTTGTGTAGAGAGTCTGCGGTAAAACAGAGATAGACAGGAGGTTGCACTCACTAAAATTGTGTTAATCCCTATGACTATGCGATATTGCATGGGATTGAAGCCTTATATGTAGCTGCATTGAGGGTTGAGTGTGAGTGTATATTGGCCTCGTGCCAAATTTGTGGATTAAGTGTCGTACAACCTGGTGCCTATCGCCGAGTATTCAAATCTCGTGATATATTTCATCAACTACGAAATATATATTCATATTTTAATCTGTTGGGAGGAAATAAAAAAAATATTGTCTTTTCATTTTAACATTTGACAACAATTTTTTATACCACTGCAGATATTCGTGAAGTAATTTTTCTGCGCAATGAAATATTTAACTGAAGTAAGTTCAGTTATTTTAATTGACAGTGATTGATGACAGTGATTATTTTACAGAATATAAAAAGCTCAGTATTTGTACATTCTTTATTGTTTTTATTTTATAACTTGGTTTCGATTTGGTTGAATGAGTTTTTTTGGGATTTGTAGTGGAACAATTTTGTGTGAAATGATAAAAAGTTTGGTTATGTAAATAATCCTACTGCTGAAGAACCTCATGTATATATGTATGCATCTATTCTTGCGGAGTGACAACCTGTCAGTTTATAAAATCACGTTGACAACCCCTTGCAAATCGTCCCCAATTTTTGTGCAGTAAATAAAAAAAAATATGTATAGATGTAGATATGAATATGTATGTGTATGTTTATATGTACATATCTTTCACTTTAGTCCCTCTCTGGCCAACAAATTATATTCATATTTGAGGGATTATGTTGGCGATCCTACGGATCAGAACCTCAGTGAAGGGCTGATGGTGGTGCTTTTGGGTGCGTTCTAATTATTTCCACGCGCCACTGCCGCAGATTGAATTTCGCGAAAAGGGAGCGCATCAGAGAATATAGTCTCGACATTGACATGAATGAAGGGCTTTTATGCAATAATATCAGCTCTATACATTTTATATTTCCTCCTCAATTTTTTTTCTTTCTCTGGGTGAAAGTTGAAAGTTGAATAAAAGCTAAAGTTAAATAAATTCACGAATAAGTATTGTTTATAATATAAAGTAGGATAATGTTGTACTGTTGGTGGTTGCAACTCAGTCAAACTTTTACCAAAGATTCTCGTTTTTATATACATTTATATCTTGTGGTATTAACTGTCTTTTAGTTTATAACAGGAGCAGAATTTATATATTCCTATGTACGAATTGTCAAGTTTTCAGGTGGTGGAAAGTGTTTGTGGTTGTGAGAGAAAATGCCAACTTTTAGAAGTAATAATGGCAGGAAGTTTCAATACAGTAAAATTTCCTTGCCACTTTTACGACATTATCCTACTTTCCGACAAGTTTTTCGTTTCCATACGCGAATTTTTCGGCTTGAAGTGCTTTAAGTCTTCAACATTGATAAAGAAACAATAAAAATAGTAGACACGATTTCAGTGTGCTTTTCCCACAACAAAAATGAACATTATTGAAAGAATCAAATTTTATCAGTATTAATATTACAATTTATCCAGTTTTAACTTTTAAACTAAATTGTTTTTTTCTTTCCTCTCAACACTGGAATAATCCACAATCATTTGTTGCTCCTGGCGTTAATATAAAACGATGATATGAAATAAAATTCAAATATGAAAAGCTAATAATGATTAAATTTATAGTCTTTCAATCAATATATCTATATATATGCCAATATAAATACATATAATATATATATTTTCATTCTTTATGGTTCAACTAGCGTATTTGCATGTAAATTGGCAAAGCCATGTGTGCGATGAAGCCACTGGTGATGCGCATTTCCTTATCTTATTATTACAAGTCCCGCAACCGATTCACGTGTCCTTTGTTCGGTAACAAGAGAGCGAAATGAGATGATTTTCGATTTGCAAAAGTAGCACGAGGAAGAGAAGTATTTGTACGCGTGCGCACGCTGGCAACGCGACATCCAAACCGTTTCTAATAACTGCATTTATATTCCACACAAGTCGGTACTGAACTCTGGGAAATCCCCACATATTGCCATCAACTGCTTCCACCGATCTACATTTTTTATTTTATGTATATACAGATACTTTGTTTTCTTTTATATCCGCCCTGCCAATCGCATTTGGATGTTCTTACGAATTTTTTAAATTATTTGACGTATTTTATTCAACTCTTGTCTCGTATTTTTATCGACTGACACGAATTATTGTAAGGGGGTGTAACATATTTTTTTTTGTTCAATCATCATTTTTTCCTTCAACATTTCGTCAAGTCTCAATAAAATATAATTCTACTACACCCTCCACATTTCACTTTAATTTCTATGTCTCCTTTTTAAGTCAAATATTTGAATAGTATTCACTACAAATGAAGGAAACAGGAAAAAAAATGGAATCATAAATAATCTCCTCTAATCCAAAAATAAATATTCTCCTTCTATGTTCTTTTTTTTTTCTTTCTATTCGGTCTCCCCTTTGTTGTAAAACCCAAGAGATTTTCCAAACTCTCTTTGGCAACCGATCACGGTCGAAATGAAGTCACGCGCGAATTTGCATTCGACAGAGCGTTTTGGGCGCGCATGGAGAGCTCCATCACTAAAGAGACAGAGGGCGAGAGGAAGTGAGAAAGATTCGAAGGGAAAGTTAGATAGGACAGCTCTCGTGTGAGCTGATATTCAAGACTGTACGAAGGTTAATTTATATGCGAGTCATTCACCCGGATCGCGCACTTGCAAGAGTATACTAGCGCATATATATCTACATTATGTATATATATACATGGAGAATCCCTTTTCTCTCCAATGCCAACGTGTATATATACCTGTTCGCAACTGTCGCCCTTTAATTATTCGCACATTGACGCCACTGCGAGTAGATCACTTACCTTTGGGATTTGTCGGCTGATGCAAGTCTCACGATTTTCCCCTCCGTCAAAGAATCAACCGCGACACTGTTTGCGAGATTTCCTGAGTGTGATGGAAAGTGTCTCGCAACTCTTCCAAACATAAATGCGAGTGAAATAGAGATAAAAAGGGTTCATCGACATCTTGGGTGAGTGTAGCAGAATGAAGTAGGTAGGATTTATCAGAGTACTGATTATGTGAGCATACAGACACAGAGACACAAGTCAATGAATTATTACGGTGAAATGGAGCAAGGAAGCGCACAGCTATAAAGAGAATATCCTTCGTGTCATTGTACGTCTGGCCGACTTAAGGTAGTTCTATTATGCAGGATTGTATTAGAAAGTTTCATCAAGAAATCCCAATTGCGTTTGTGAATAAAATAACTTGTCGATTTACAAATTTTATTATGATGAATAATTAAAGGTATAATTTTTTTATCCAATCTTTGTTCTAGTGATTTTGTAATTATAAAACTGATAAGATTTTTATAATCTTTGGATTTAAATCTGATGGCTGAATTGTATGAAATGAAATTTTTATCTGTGATTTTTTTATTCAGTAAAATAAACTTTTGATTTGAATGTCTTTCATGTGGGACCGTACTTCACGATCAATAGCTGAAGACGCGCACGTACATGGCTCTCAGAGACTTATATTAGTAAAATACCGACCAACAAAACAGGGAGAGTTGTAGAATAGAGTGAGTACGGGGGTGACAACGGGATCGTTTGAGCGTGCAAAAGAGCGCAGGTTAAACCACTGCAGTCACTCGTCATGGCGACATAACCGGTGCGGTCTATAGTCGTAAACAATGTAAGGGGTGGTATCGCGTTCCTGGCACGCATTGTGCGGACGACCCCTAACGACGAGTCATTACTATCCACCACTGACTCTTCTTACTCTTCTTAGTCGTCATATAATTCTCAACCTCGTGAATAAACTCACGTTCAGATGATTCATCTCATCATTTGAGGACAAAATAATCAGACATGTAGACTCGTATCACTTATTTCTTGCCATGTCGTTAATAAATTGTGAAATCGTTTGGAAGAAATGTTGGGAGGATTTCTTCTTTTTTTTTTCATCAAACAAAAATGAGATAAAAGGAACGTTGGTTATCCATCACACTCATTGATAACAATAGAGAAATTTAAGAACAAACAAATTTTTCATTCAAAACTGCAGTCACAATCTTTGTTATGATCTAGTAGAACATGAAATATTTTAGTAAATGTGACATTCTAATGGAGTTCAATATTTTTTTCGGACATTTCTCTTAGAATGCACTGTCATAAATAACATGAAGATACGCCACAAAGTGCACTTTTGAATTTAAGAAGATCCCAATACTTTTTCCGTCACTATCATATTGAAACTGAGGTATAAAATTCAATGGCTCTTCATGGTACCATTGTCTTTTTTTGGGATTTATGAAATCAATAGCACATACGCATATTCAAATCTCTGTCTATCGTTGGATTTACGGAATCAACAGCGTCAGGCTTTTTCCCTGGAGAATTACTCTACATATATTTTTATATATTGATTCAACTGTGATACTTGAAGATTTTCAACAAGACTTTTACGAGACTCTCTACGGTATTTCGTGATTCCAATCATTCTTGATACACCCGGACTTTCCAAGAATTTTTTTTTTTTCACTGTCTTGTATGTGTATTATATGTATATATATATACGCTTGCAAGCTTGAAAACAAGTTGTGGGAGAGATAAGAACGCGTACTATGGAAGATTTGAAATTTGTGAGTTGCAAAATCCTCCAGTTGAAATCTGTAGATTCATGCCAGTGATGTGAACATTTCAATACGTAACTCGTGTGTGTTATTATAAATATGTTTCTTTTTCTTTTATTTTCGATAACTGTCATATTTCAGGTTGAATTTTTTTCATGTTTGTAATATGAATATAATGGAAAATGAATTCCAACTTTGAATCTAAAATTTTTTGCAGAACATTACAATTATTTTTAGAGAACATCAACAATTTTTAACGCTGTTGGTTTTATATAAAACTGCGGTTCTTACAACTCATCGGGTTAAGGTTAAATATGGATAATAAATTATTTTTCTTTCAACTAATTTATCTTGACCCTTTTTATCCACATACGAAACACATTTCCGCAAGAAAGATCCACCTTAAATCTCATACACGCTTAAATGTTTTAAATGCGAGACTGACCACAGGAGATTTATTGTTGAGCTTATGGTGAGTGGTCAAGTAACAATCACGATAAAGCTTGATCCTTTTAGGACCAAGAAACCGCTCTCAAGTCTCAATTTGTTGAGCATTGTCATTTGTGTATACATCCTCTTCTCTAAACTCCACTATACCTAATACGATACTTAGTAAAATCCAAAATCTCACTAATTCCACTGAGATTGTGAGGTTATGGTATTATTTTCCCATGAGTTTGAATGCGACTAGAGATATTTCAAGGATGCAAATCGTTATTATGAAATTGAAAGCAAATTCAAGGAAATTTCGCACAAATATTCTGCATTGAATTTCTATCATTTCAAAATGCTACTTCAAATTATTTCCACATGAAAAACTATTGACTTATTCAATATAGACTGATATTAAATAAGAAAATAAAGTATAGATATAGTAAATTCTGTGCAAGTTATAGTTTTTATTTGAGTTTAACTATGGAAATTTTGTCAGATGTCTCTGTCAAAGTTTCCTTTATTGACATTTATCTTTCATGACTAAAATTCCCCAGACACAATCGATATTTCGTCGGAAAATAAATTGATAATTTAGATATATATATAAAGCCCGAATGTATATAAACCATTTCTGTCTGTCTGAAATATTTTATTTCAAAATAATATCCCCTGAGTCACAATTATTTTCATCTATCGCAAAATCTATACCATAAATTCTTAATACCAAAGTCTTCGTTTCATTTCTTCTTCATTCTCATTTCTATTTTATTCTCATTCCTTCAATTTATGGAGTTGTCACCACACATCCAATGAGTTTTCTTCAAGACTAAACGTTTTTCCTCCTCTCATACTTGACTCAAGAGACTATTCCAATTTACGATCTCATCTACTACACAGTCGTAAAAGTGCATATAGAATAAGAAAGTCAGCGAAAGAAGATGAAGAGCAAAAGAGTACGTGTGGTGAAGCGTAGATGATGAAGTCACCAAGTTTTACGAAGTCAAGGAATAAGAAGTCTTGTGCATAAGAGTGTGCCGCGATGTGAACGCATAGTGAGGTTGATCTAAATATTTGCAATGCGAACGTCATTCGATGTCTTGAGAGTGCTTTAGACATGATGGAGGATGCGAATATTCTTCGAAAGGGTGAGAGCTTGATAATAAGAGGTAAACAAAAAAGTAAAAGTCGAAGAGAGCAAGGCAAGAAGGTATATAAAAATGGAGATTGTCTGCGTGAGATGCTGCTAGTTTCATCGCAAACACTGAACGTTGCTTCGATCACCAAGAAAACATTATTAATTTTCTTATTAGTCTGAATTTGCAATTTTTAATGCATTCTTGTTGTTTATCAGCAAGGGTTCTTCAGTATTTTTCAGTTAATTCTCCTAAAAATCATCTGAATAGGTTTCATGCTTGGAATTGAATTGTTACTTCACTAAATTATTTATTTTGCAATACAGCGAAATATTTAAATACTCAATGGAACAAAAACAAAAATAAAAATCTAAAATGTTCTCAGCGGGCAAATTTTTTTTTCTTCAATATTCAAAAATAAACAGGAGTGTGTACAAGCGTCATTCAAAGTCTTCAGGTTGCTCCAACCACGAAGCTACATACGAATAAGCCAAGAGAGAGTTGGATAATAAGAGGCAAACAAGAAAGTAAAAGTGAAGAAGAGCAAGCGAAAGACAGGAAGAAGGAGCGCAGTGAAGATGGAAGTCGTCTGCATAAGATGTTGGTGGTTCGACCGCAAACACCTCACGTAGCTTCGCGCAGATTAAAGTCACTCCCTTCGCTCCCTTCAACTCATTTCTATCTCCCCACTATTTTCACTTTTTTTTCTCTTTTTTTTGTTTTATATACATACATATGTATATATATATTGTGTCTATAGACACCTCTTTTACATGTGCGCATGGTGGAAACACACGGGAAATCTTGGCGATTCGCAGACAAGCGACATGATGGGGATGTTGAGTAGTATAAATGTATATAGACGTGAAAGTGAGAAGATGCTTATGCGGTATACGACGAGGGGTGAAAAACGCTGTGAGCACAACACTGATGCTGCTCTCACTTTCTCTCTCTTCTGCGCTATAACGCAACCCTGGGATCAGACGCACATTCCCAAGATCCAATCCCATGGCTCACCGCTCTCTTCCTGTCGTCAGGAATACGATAGTATATATATGTAAAAACTATTATATATATGTATATATATATATATATATTGAAATAGGTTGTGGCCTCACTTGGAGAAAGGCATCGTGACTTTTGGTATTAACGGCTCACGAGTTTGGAATTCGCGCTGGGCTTTTATTATAGACTTGAAATTACTTTGGGGACGAAGCGATGTTGTATATAATTCTACGACACCTTTTCGTATTGTCGCTCTGTCTTACTCTTGAACTGTTGTCATGTTGAACTGTTATATGGATTTGTTCGCGTCGAGTACGCGAATGATGAACAAAAGTGAAATTTCTGCATGACGTTAGCTCAAATACTCACGCAGTATAATCTTACGCCTTGATATTTCGGGTTTAATTAATTCTCGAGATGAGATGTTGACGATTTTCTGTTTGGTATGTATATTGTGCTTTGTGTGATGGATAATATTGCGTAAATTGCGTTGATGACAATCTCTGTACAATACCGCATATTATTTTGAGAGAAAATGGTGTAAATACAATGGGGGAAACTATGCTGTGGGAATTCTGGTTTTGAATTGTTTTCTGGGTATTTTCGTGATTTTTATTTACGTTTGTTGATGATATATGAAATTTATGATGATTTAGTTGAGTTTAATGATCGTAATATGAGAGGTGAATTGTGGAATTCAGTGATGCGAAAAATTAACTTAGTTTATGTGACAGAATTTTGTGATTTATTTTATAATAAAAAAATATGCTGAAATTTTATGGTGTTTTTTTTTCTTATTCTTTTTATGACGTAAAATGTTTTTGTTCCCTTACTTTTGTAAGATAATCATCATTGAATCAACGTACGCTTTTAAAATCTCTTTATGTTCTTTTTTTTTGTCTGTAATCAAGATAACTATAAAGGTTTTTGTACACGTCAGATCCATTTATTATTCCTTTGTCGCCACGTGGCGCATGTATCATCGATAATGCACTTTAACTATATGGCATATTGCTATTCGATTGGTATCGCGCGCATTTGGATTTGCTTTTCACCGCAGAGTTACGGCGCCAGCTATAAAGCATCGCCCATTATTTTGAACCGTAAAACTTGAGCTACGCCATAGGGTAGCTTAGTTTAGGCTCTCAACTATGTATATACGGGTCAACCTCCCTATTCTCGGTCGTTATCATTTTACTAGCCCTAAACGTTCACTCTATTTCCCTCTGTTTCTCTGTTTCACTCATTCACTACTCTTCAACCCCCAAATACACTACTCGACTGTTTGAAAATCCCCCTCGAGCACTTTTGCGGCGCCCCCAAAAAACTTCTTTCTCACGCGCTCACATTGCTTTCACGACAATCGTCAGTCGTTTCATGTGCTCGCCTCACTGAATATCATCGCACTAACATCTTCTATTTATTTATTTATTTATTTATTTATTTTACGTCTTGAAGTTACATCTGAATTTCACTGAACTTCACTAAAATTAAACAGTCCATTAAATAAAGTTCATAAATTTTATGTTTCTCAACACAAAAGAAAAGGGATGAAATGAGAGATGATGAAGAAAAAATAATAATGTAATTAAATAATGAAATGGAAATAAAAATAATGAAGATTATTGATATTATATTTGTGTATAAATACGTTAGGGGGTTATGACAAGCGTGTATAAAGATAATAAAAGGGATTTTTGGTATGAACAATATATAGAACAAGTATTTTGAATGACCTATAGAACAGTAGGAAAAAATAATGGAGAAATATTACTGTCGAAGGTGAATAAAAATAAAATCTCGGACACTGAATACCAACGTAATGACCGTCTTATATCGTCGTGTATGGACACTTAGATACGTACGTGGTGGAAAAAAGAAATATATAGACTCATGGAAAGACACGGGGGTGACAGAATAGGTAGACGTTCGTAACTAGGGACCTTCGATATATATAAAAACTCGTCCCTCCGTTTTTTCCGGATAATGCCCGCGAAATGGCCGCTTAGTATGATATACGTATCACTTACGCAGCGCGATAATGAAAAGATTTGCCGAGGCTTTATGACTTTTGCGAGCGCTTACAGGGATTTATATATATATGTATATATGTATATATATTATATACTATTCTTTCATTCTGTCTTCTTCCTTTATTTTTCGTTTTTATTCATTCATTCATTCTTCTTTTCTATTTTTTTTTATTCATTCTTTTTTTTTTTATTTTATTTCTTTTCATCTTATACAGGCACTTTGCGCGTGCGGCATCCATACTGTAAAGTATATGTCTCTCTACATATTTTCCTTTATTTTTTTTTGCTCTCGCTGTCCTTTGTCGCGCGCACATACTCTCGTTGTATCTATAGTTATAACTTCAAAGTGAATCGCACGAAATATACTCGAGTCGACTACACACAACGGCCTCGTTATCCGTCTGTACAGTCAATAAAGTCCAAAGAAAGTATATAACAAGCCGTGTATATATCTCTATTGTTTCCATTTCCAAAAAAATGATGGTGAAAAATGAAAATGGAGAAATTGATAAAAAAAATATGGGTTTTGTTATTTTTTTGATTTTCTTTTCGCGTTAGGACTATTCATACAGATAATTTTGTTTGTTATGATAAGAATTTTGTTAGGGATTTGTGTTGGTGTGTGAATTTATTGGGTGTTGTAGGTAATGAGAATTTTAGATTGGTCTGTGATGCTGCTGATATTTTTAAGTATTGGAAATTTTGTTGGCATTGATTGATTATAATTGGTGGTTATTAATTATAGTGGTGTTGTATGAACTGTTGTAATCTTGAGGTACATTTTTGTGATAGTAAATTTACCGTCATTGAGGAAGAAGTAGAATTTGGTGGAAAATTGGCAAGCGGAAATGTTGAGTAAGCATTTTTTTTCTTGAAGGAGTTAAAAGTATAGTCATGATCGATTGATTAGAGAACAACATCAATTTTTCATTTGATTTCTCTTTTTTAATTTAATGATTTTTCTTCATGTTTTCGCTCTAAATTTCTTGCTCTTCTCTTGATAAGATTTTTTGCTACTGACATACTAAACTTTTCATTATAAAATGCTGAATCTCATGGTATTGATTTCACTATCACAATCCCAGCAATTGCGACGATGTAACTGAGAAAAAACGAAAAAGACTCTTGTGGATATAATAAAGAACCGAACAGTTATCACAAATCAAATTAACCATTAAAGATCAATCGAATGTTATTTCACGCATCATTAGCTATTCTATTTCATAGCAAAAATAAAATTCAAATTTAACCATTGAACATTCTTATTCATAACTCTATGAATACATCAATCATACTGCCAACTTTCATCCCCTAAAACCGATAAATAAACTCCACTAAATTTTATAATTCCTAAATAGGAAGAATCATCCACCCCAGGTGTGAAAAGCCTGAATGCATCAGTTCACGAATTCTCCCTAAATTACCCTTTACTCTCTCTCTCCCTATATATATCAAATACTTGATCCGGGTTTTCTGTTGCATTTTCCAAATTAATCTATTTCATCGTTCCATCGCGCGTACGCGTGAACTATCACGAGGGTCGGTAGAAATAAATTTGGCGTGTCGCGACATGGGCGAACCGTCGAAAATAAAGTGGAAGAGAGTGCGCCGCACAAGCTCGTGCACGAGTGCATATAGACATACACTAATATATGTATATACATGTATAAATGCGATAGACAACAGTACAGCAACATATAAAATGTTGGTGTGTGGTAGCAGTAGTAGATGCGTAAGTATATAGAAGTGTGCAGGAAATATAAGCGCAGGGATGGTAAATGGTGGAAGTGAGGGTGGGATGCTTCTGGCATCACCATCGCGCATTCGAATCCCTCACCCCGCTCGTTCCTCTCATGCACGAGAGCATTCCTCGCGCATCGCCATTTTCCAACGAACCGGAATAAAGGGCCATTTGCGCACGTGACTACCGGAATAGTCACGCGCCAAACGTTGTATCCTGGCGCGGGTGTTCTGGCACACAATGCTGCGATTGTAGTTGCGTTGATATCGCGGTTATATACTTTGCCATCCTGACACACATATATATCTAAGTGCGGAATGCGTCAATCTTTTCGCTGCACCGTACATAAGTTACTCTTATTTATTTCCTTATTTTTTTTTTCATTCTTTATCTCTTCTTTTATTTTTCATTACAACACTTCTAGAGCTGCAGTTGTGCTGTTCAGCAGAAACAACAAAAATTGCAGAGAAATTCTTTAGTGTATTTTATTTTCTTTTGTTTGTTGAAAGAATGAGGATTATTAATTCAATTAATTGAATGATGAAAGAGAAAATATTTATTTGATTTGAACTACAGTGCAGTCGTTTTTCCTCACGACCTGACATTATTGTGAATTTTTCCATTTCTATTACCTGACTTCAATCCTCACCAAAAAAAAAATGACACCAAGATGTTCCTCAATATTTTTCTTCAACCTAAACTACTTTAACTTCCTCACAATTCAACATTTACACAGGATATGAAAACATCCATCCTCTATCCCATCTATTCAACTAACTCGTAATGGATCTGTATCCAACATTTTTTATTTATCAACTTATTTATTTCACATGATATATTTTTTTTCATCCACCTCGACTATGGCGATTGTCAAAAGCAGAAGTTTCATTTTCGTATAGAGTTAAATTCGTCGTCGTTTTCGTGTATATCATACAGATTTTTATTTATTTTTTTTTACCACTGTACAAACATATATAATAACTACAGTTCTATGGTGAGTGACCACTTACGTAGGGCGTCGAGTATATATTGCCTTCGTGTGGAAGTGAATTCAGTATATTATGTCCGCAATGTGCACGAGCACACGCATTCCTATACCCCAATGGTGGCGATACTCTTCTAAACGAATCCTCATGGGGTATTTTTCTCGATTAATCGTCACTCGTAAAAAGCCCGTGGGTTATATGTGCAAAAACCATCACAGAGTAATTTTATATATACACAACCAAATGTATAAATAAATATATATATATATATATTTATTTCTTTTTTTCTCTTTTCTTTTCCACTTCAAATACTTTACTCTCCCCTTCACAAAAGGGTGTATCGAAATGTGAATGGGTCATAAACGTTCATCGTATACACTGACGATGAAGTAAATGTGCGATTAAAAGAAAAATGTTCCTCCACACTGTTGTCAAGAACGAAAAAAAAATTTTTCGTTTAATTGTTATTCACGTAAATTTAGATGCAAAATATTTTATAAATACATTTTTTCAACTGTATCTTATAATTCTTCCTCTCTTCTTTTCATCATCGTCATTATCATTATTACTTTTATTATTATTTTTATTATTATTACTTTTTCTCATTGTTGATGTACATTTGTCTGCGTGTACGCTTGTGAATGTTTCTTTGACGTATAGATGTTTGGGAAAGTATGGCTTTTAGCCATTTTGCTTTTAAACGAAACTTGGTACTTTTGTGTAGTTGACGAAAAAAAAGTTTAAACTGAAGTGGCTGCACCTCACCGGCCCATTTACGATTTTTTTTTTTTCATAGCCTTTGAGCTCTTTTTGTTTCGTTTGAAATGTTTCGTCATTGAATAATATATAATGTAATAAAATTGGAATTATTTGTATAATGTTGCTGTGGGAATTTAATAATTGGTTTTTTAATATTTTTCTTGGTTCGATGCATCGTTGTGTGTAGAATAGCTGTGATGGTAATAAATTCGATCGGAGAATGTATGTGTGGAACGTGTCGTTAAAGTGAATGTCAAGGTGCATTTTAGGTTACAGTTATTGTATAACAAGTTGCTAGTATTATAATATATGCGTTATAACACACGCCTCGTCATAAATTTCTTACGAAGTCAACCATTATGTGAACAGCTGGGTGCGTTGTATGCGTGTTTGGATGTATAATCGACTATTACAGCTCACCATGTGATGCTTGTTGCGCTTATTTTGTAGAAAGAACGTGTGAGAGATGTGAAAGCTCAACAAATTTGCTGTATTGGCAGAATTTTTTTTTCTCTTTTAAACTTTATTTTTGTTGGCTTTGTTTTGTTAGGAAAATTATTTATTTTCATTCGTGAGAATAGTTTATACATTTTTTAGTGATTCTGTAGTAGTTCGTTGCAATTTTTTATTGGAGAATTGTTTGAATTGTCGAGAAACTGTTGGAATAGTTGGAGAGGTGGAAAAATTGGAAAAATATAAAGAAAATAAGACAAGTAACAAATTTATTTTCTGGCTATCAGACGTTCTGGATAAATTCGCCAGAATTGTGTTCTCACACCCAATCAATTAACCGCTAATTGGTTTTAACTGTTAATCGATTGGTTGTAAATTTTCCGTTGTAGAGTATCGTACGAGTTGGTTGAGTTTCATTATATATATCTTATATGGCTATATACTGAAACGGAAACAGTTGTTGCCGATAAATTCACGACGAAAACCTTTTATGTTTCACCTTCAACTAAAACGTGTGAACATAAATTTAAAATTTTCCATTATTGTTAAAATTTTTATAGACATGAAACTCGTAAACTATAAACTGTAAACTACAACCGCCACTCAGCAATTTAAAAATTATATCCAATAAAAATTAATATATAAAATTTCATTTGAAATAAATATTAAAACGTTGAAAAATAATTGTGACATAAATTTTTATTTTCAACACAATAAATAATGTTCGAAAAATGTCTACTATAACAACACAACAATTTTAATTCATAACAATTAAATTTTTCAAAAATCATCACCAAAAATGATAGTGAACAATCTCTTTTTCGTGAACAATAGTTGACAAAAAAACCCAAAATTTTATTCGTCACTAATTAAACAAATTCTTTCACTCCATTTCAACGCCTAATAATTATCCCTCTAATTTTTCTCTTTCAATAAATCCACAAATACCATTTCACTTTCCAAACAATCATCCTGTATCCATTAAAAATATTATGAGATTTTGTTAATTGCCAACAAGTACCAAAGCATCAAAACAACTGGTATTACTTCTACTTTATATTTAACTGCTGGTGCATTTAGACGAGTTTTCACTTTGGAAAAGAGCATTGGCCACAGACGATTAGGACGCGTTTATCTAAATGGTGAAATTGAAGTTGGTCATAAAGAGCGAGAAGTGGAAATGTGATGCGGGCTTGGAATAGAGGTAAACATATCTACACATATAAACACACATATAAGACAGACAGAGCTTCAGTGAGAACTATATACGATCATAATGACTTTTGGCTTTTCGTTTGTTCTCTCTTCTTCTCTGTCTCCTCTGCTCTCACCCATATGTGCAATAGCCAACGTGGTTTTATGAAGATTGTCTGAAAGTGATGATATAGCAACGACACTAAAGAGAGTCACCTGCACTATCGTTAAGCCAACATATACATATCGCTTCTTCTAGCTTTACTTCACTGCTCTGCCACTCAACCAATTCTCTTTTCATGTATACATATATATACATATAGATATATTTTATACCATTCGTCCTTTACTGCCAACTCGGCCCCTACCACTTGGACGACTTAATAGAGATTCTGGGAGCTTTCAATTACGATGAAGCTCAGCTAGCTGGGAGGAAGCGCCAGATCGCATTAACCACGTCTGGTGCCCGTTATTTTATTTCATTCTCTTTTGGGTTTGTTTTTTTTTTGTCTTTTTGTTTTGTATAGGACATTCCAATTTTCGTGATTAACGACCCGATTGGGATCTGTTGTATCTATCAGTATTTGTAGAATTCTTGTGGATTTTTAGTGAGTGGATGTGGGGAATTGTGGGAATATGTTACAAATGTGTTAATAATGTTGCTACTTTCGATGGAAATTGGCAAATCTTTTAGAGAAAATGAGGACCAAGTGAATATTTGTGTGAGTGTTTTCTTCTTATTTCTAGTGTTTTTTTGTCTGAAAGAAATGTGTCAGTCGAAGCAGAGTTAGCTCCCTTGATGGCAGTTATTTAGACTAGAATATTCTGCTCTACAGACAAATAATAACTATTTGTATATATATATATATATATAAGTTTGAATATATAGGTGTACATATTTGTCATTTGCACAGTTGCAAAGTTTTGAGATATCAAAGGAGTTTTCGAGCAACTGTAACAAGTATAGCAGAGTAGGTTTCCCTTTGTCTCGATCATCAGTTTGTTAACTTACATTGAAAGGTGGTCCACTCATTAGCTCAACAAACATTCATCCACTCGACACAGAACACTCAGCAATACAATACGTCCATCACCATCAGCGTCTTAACCTGCAACATCCAGTTCTTTTTAATGTTCAAAAGCCCTTCTTTATATATTATGAAAAGAGAAAAATATTGCACATGGAATAAAATGAATTTTAGTAAAGTTTAATTCATATTCCGATGTTTTATTATGAAATATTTCAATAGTCATTGGATTATTTTTCAATTTAAAATGATAATTAAAGTAATGTCAAGAATTGAATGTCCGATACTAAATCGTCTGTCCCTGTCACTTCTTTTAAATGAAATCTCAAATATATATTCAATAATAAATGGATTTTCTTGAAAAATCGTTCAAGTATTGAAAATAAAAAAAAAATGTTAAATAATAATAGAAAAATAAATGAGCTGATGACGAGCATTTTCTCGAATGATTAATGCAATGTCTGGAGTTTAAACTGACACACGTCGTAGTCGTCGTCGTCTTTCTGTCGACAGCATTTCGCATTATCAAAGTCCTTCGTCATTCAGAGGATCGTGGAAAAAAGTGCGACGACCAAATAGACTTGGGAATGGATGCGAGAAATCGGAATATTGCTACGGTAGATAGGAAAAAACGAAAGTATACTCGATGAATATATACATAAAAGAGAAGAGAGGAAGTGGGCAATCTGCGCGCCAACGGATTGTGTCACGTCCGGAAATCGGTTTAATGAAATGGGGCGCGAGCTATCGCGTTTCGGTAAATCGATTTTAGCGCAATATATATACATACATACATATATATGCATAGCAAACACACCAACTCATACAAACCAATGACAAAAAAATTGTTTGATAACGAAAAAATCGATTTAACCGAGAGTGGTTGCGAGCTCAATTGCATTACAATGTTTGATTATTCATTTTTAGTTTCCATACGTTTATATAAAACGTATAACCAGCAAATACATATTGAATCATCTCTATTTTTATTTTTTTTATTTACCCAACTAGTTCTCATGAAATTCACTTTTAAAATTCTTCTCATTTTTCCATTTAATTCTCATTCTGTTATTTCACTTCCAATATTTAATCTAATCATAGCAAAATGATTATTTTCCATTTCACTTAAAAGTTGACTTAAATGTGTGTAAAGAAAGCTATATATCTTGTTACGCTTGACGCCTCGTTGTCTTTCCAAAACAAACTCTCGTCGTTATTCCCTCTTTCAAACATATGGACGTGCGCGTGGATATGTACACATAATACATGGATATATATAGATATATATAAACGTGAAAACGTTCACCCTTATGGTGAGGCACCAGCCGCTTCCCAAATATAGACTAATTTCGACAACCATCCCCGAGGATGCCCAAGGGAGCAATGAGGGGCTAGCTCGAAGTCTGACCGAGTGTCGACATTGAATTCCATTCATTTATCTAACCTTCTTACACAAACTATTATATATACATATATATAAGTGTGTGTGTATATAGGAAGAGCGTCTAATTCTTCTTCATGTCACGCGCGTGTAGATTACATAAGCTACATAATGTTCACCCAACAATTCATACAAGGGAGCATTGTTAATTAGAGACTTCCAAAAATAGTTTGTGAATTTATATAGATTTTTTCTTATACTTTACTAAAAGACTTTACTAAAAAAAATTGTTTATATTCACATTCTTTAAAGAATGCAATAGAAAACATGAAATACATAATGAATAAATTATCAGCATCATTACACAAAATGGTTTGATTCTTTTTCTTTGCAATGGTTTAAAAATCACTTGCTATTATTTATATAGATGCAAAAGCACGTTGTTTTGTTGATGTTGGTCATAAATAAATACTTGTGTGCGGACGCTCGCGCAAACGCCCCCATAAATATTGGCTTCGCAGCCACAGTGTCTTTATATAACTATACAACCATATACTACGATATACCACTAGGTTATACGGTGAGTTCGTGACTTAATCAACGAAGCAACGGCGGGCGAAGACTTCTTCATGTAGATATATATATTCGTGTGCGTGCTTGCTCGTGTCTTTGCTTTGAGTTATGACTTGGCAATGCACGTCAACGATCGCCTACAACAACTTCGTCAATATACAAATTTACCATGTACAATTTGTATAAATGTAACAAGCATTAAATATTGTCTATCACTTTAATATTTATCGTGATATACAATGGATGTGATTATAGAGATGGTGAGAGATATTCAGATTGTATTGAGATAATGTTGAGACTTAAAGACACATCAGTTAGTGGTTTTTTTTTATATATTTTTTCTTTTTCTTTGGTGAGTTTTATCTGGAGAATTTGAAACGGAAATCCGTGCACGACTTTCGACACGTGGGGAATTCGTGGAGTAGAGTATCGTGTTTTGCTACATGTACTGTTGGGTATTCCTCTTTCGTTGCGCTCAATGAAAAAAAGAGAAAGAAATTTGTAGGAAGAAGAAGAAGAGGAAGAAGGAGAATAAAAAATGTGGAACTTCAATGTTGGGAAAGAGCGAAGGTGCGTGAATGTACTCGCACGAATGAAACCCCAAGAAATGTATTATACGATTTATACATATATGGTTGTATGAATGTGTATATATTTTTGAAGACATATACATATAAAAGAGTGTTGAGGTTGAATCGTCAGAAATCGCTTCCGTGTATGCGGCTCTGCTACTTTAGTAAAGACGAAAGTCTAGACTCCAAGCACGTTTTACCCATCTTCTCGTTCATCTCTCTGATGTTCTCTCACTGCACGTTAACTTTTTTATATTCTTCTTCTTTATTTTATTTTTTTTAACAAGTAAAATAACGTGCATTGTTTTCATTTCTTCGTATTTCTGCGGGTTCTACTTTCTTTCTTTTTCCTGCCCTCGTTTTACTTTTTTTTCTTTGTTGGATAATGATATTATTATCCGGTAGTTCTGACTGGAAGACTTGTGGTCGCGCGCCGTCCCGTTGGTAACTTGTAATTCATGTGTATTTTCATGTGTTGAATTGAAATATCTTTAGATTTTTATTTTTTGCTACTAACTCAAGCAATTGTTTGAATTATTTTCTCATAAGACAGTTCAATATGTGGGTGAGAATTTTTAAGGAACAATTAATAATTGTTTGTCTTGATATTTATTAAAGTTCTAAATGTCAAATACAAATAGATACAACAAGAATTTTCTTCCATCATGATCATTACATCACTTTTTTCTCATTCAATCATTTAATTTCTTATCCGTCGAGACAGCAAAATTCACGGAAGAATGAACAGTATCGCCAAATGATCACCGACAATTCTATATCCGTTGAGCCAAGAGAAAAATGTCCTCAATAAACGGCTTAACATCAACGAATCCATCTTTGTCCGATATATATCCTATCCCAAGATCGAGTTAGAACGCGAAACCATCTCCATGAGAATGAACGTTATTGGGTCAAACAAGAGTATACTGCCCCAAACCTTACGCTTCATCGACGCTCAAGCCCGAAAACTTCGTCTTCCACTTGTTCACCCTGCCCTTACAGATCATCTATATAAATGAACGTACTCGTGCTCCACCTTCAACTATATTCCACTCCAATAATTTTTCTTTCGAATTGAGGAAGAGGAATTTTACCCCACGCATTTCAAAGTCAGTGACCTTAATATAAATTATCAGATTTTCACAAAAATTCCACAACGATCGTCATTTTAATTAAAACAACTATAAATAAAATTCAATCATGTGAATATTTCTTGAATATTCAATCCTATCATTTTAACATTAACAATTTATTATTTCTCGCGTTCTACTTTGACATTTTTTGATTTTTATTAGATATGATGATAAAAAAGGGTGCAAATAATTATCATAGACACGCACAATCGAGTGTATGATAATACACAGACTACTCTGTGATTATTAATTTAACATATGTCCCATTAGTGTATAAACTAGAAGCGTCGTATTGTGGCTTATGAATCGTTACGTTTGCGTGTGCATCGCAACATCGAATGGATCTTCTACAATGGATATATCGCGCGCTTTCGAATGGATTTACTACATTTGAACATGCCAACATGCGTAAATAATACAAAAATACAAATATAGATGAACCAATATATCGAGATATTTATATTTATAAAAATAAGTATATTGATAGTATGTAAAATGTGTGGTAGGAATTTCCGCAAAAATAAAAATCTATCATTGAAGATATTTATTTAGTTTTTCTTTTTTTATTTTTGGTCTTTTGTTCACGTTCATTCGATGGCTTTTATTGTTCATTGTCATGCCAGTTTTGTGGGTTGTATATATTTTTGACTCGCATATTTGCTCTGTGATATAAAACACAACAATGACAAGCTCGCGTCGTTCGCGCACAAAACACTACACTATACAGTGTAACATGATGTGTTCGATGGTATATAATAAAGCAATCGACCTTGTGTTTTATAGTGGTAAAACACGATATGGCGATTCGTAGGCACCTTCTGTGCTTTGTTTTCATTGAACACGGCTGAATTTTCCGTTCAACAAATATAAAAATAATTCTAAAATATATATTTATAAATATGAAATACTTCCTGATAATATTTTAAATACTGCGATGTTCAATAAATTTATTTATATATTAAGATTGTCATTGATATGATTTAAATGTGTCTGAATTAATTTTTAACGTTCAAATTAAGTTGTGGATGTGTTAACGGAAATGGAATAATATAAAAAAATAAAAAACGAGATACTGTGGTGTAAATTATGGATTTTGGGAGAATATTTAAACGAAGAAAATGAAAAAAGAAATTCAGGCTCATCCGGTTTCAATTTATCGTGTATATTACAGTCTGTTAAACATGGGACAAAAAATTATAAACACGTAAAAGGGATAATATGCTATATTCATAGTCCATTTATATACTTTTTAACTAATATGTATATATATATGCACAGAGAAGCATAGCACATTGGTTTTGATATACGGTTGGGCCACGTGCTCATTCGTTTGTGGCGTCGAAGGGGAAACTTGACTGTCTCTTAATTTCACGAGTCACAATCCGTAAATAAAGTCAATGTCTCTCTGTGTTTTTCCTATATGAGCGCGTGCGTTGTATGTTTTCACCCCACCTCATAATAATTTCGTTATTGTCGGTGAAAAAAATTATTCAGATGGATTTTAATGTCCCATTTTATGTTCTTCGAATTGATATTTATGCAGAAATGACAAAAAAATGATTATAAAAATGTTTTGGTTTTTTAGATTGATCAGAAAATTGAGTGAGTTAAAATGAAATATTCTTCTGTGGCTAATTTAATCAGGGCTCTATTTACACACCTAGAAAATACGCTCCTGCGTGATAGAATTGCGTCAAAGTATAAATCTACACACCCACACAAATACTTATATAACGTGTCAGTAATAGGAGTAAGAGAAAGAAGAGAGATTGCAACGGTGTAGGGATGGCCAGAACTAATTGAATTATAGGAATTACGGAACGGTGGTATGGTGATGGTGATGGCGGTGGGGTGATTTGCCAAGGGTGCCGAAAGATTAATGAAACGATCTTACTAACGAGAACCCAAACCATTTCGCGTTGGTGATGTCGCTACGTGACAAAAAAAATATCTTTCAATTCTCATTCTCAATTCTTATAATAATAAACTTCTTCTTTTCTTTTTCTTTTCTTTTTCACTCTTCTCTATTATTTTTGCTCTTTTCACCACTTCAAATTGTGTCTCATTAAATTGCTCAGTTTTTACTTCCTTTCATTTTAGCCACAGCCACGATTTTACAAAAGGAACATTTTTTTCCTTCTCATTACAAATTCACCAGTCCCTTTTTTTTTCGCTTGTTCACAAAATTATCAGAGACAATCTTGAAAGTTGCTTCGGAAATATATAATAAATAAGAAAAAAAGACAAAGAGAAAACTGGTATAGATTATCTGATGCAGTGGAAAAAAGTAAAAAAGAAAAAAATGAAAAAAAAAAAGAAGAAACTTCTTACAGTCGTTGCGTGAGATTTATCGCTAGTCGTTGAGGCTTTTGCAGATTAGAAACTCGAGACTTTCTCACTTACACTCTTGTTCCCTTCATACTATTTCACTTTCTCTTTGTCGCGATCTGTGTAGGCGAATGGCTGACGCGTATATACACCCCAACCGCGGGGGTTGGATTTGAAAAGCTCGACGACGAATTCACTTGGATGCGGTGTATTTGTGTGCTTTTATGTGTGAATACATGTTCATGTATACGAATGGGGTTGCTCTCACTCTACTTCTCCCATTCCCTCAATAGCATAAAAGTCTAGTTGCACTCTGGACAAAAACAAGAGTGAATTACGATCTGTGCTGCACCCGCACCCTAAAACCTATCCCTCTACAAACGATAATTCGAACGATACATTTAAATTTCCCGCCATTATCAACTCACCCTTTTGCCAACTACGCGCAGTTACTGACGGCAAATCGGAGAATTCCATTAGCTAATTAACACTACGAACAAAGGCATATCGAGTTTTGTTTAATCGCAATTTTTTATTTTCCATTCCTTTATTTCGTTTTTGTTTTCTGTATCTACATTTATAGTCCTTTCAATTTTTTCATCCCTGATTAATTCATTTAGTTTTATACTAATAGAACATTTAATATTCATGATGGCAACAGTTTTTATTTCTTCTTCATATTTATACTCTAATGTTTGCAATTTTATATACACAAATTTCAAGTGAATAAAATGAATCATATCAACGTGATTTTTATCTTTTATTTTTTCGTTCTAGATTTTTACTGCCAACTAATGACTCTTTAATTATTCCATGTAAACTCGATGCTTTATTCTAGTAATATATATTTATTCATATACGCTTCTGTTTATTCATCGTATCTGCGGGTTAATTAACGCCTGAGGACAGTCACTTAATTTTCATTAGTAGAATTAACGAGTTTGATATTCAAAACATTTTTTTTTCATCATATGACCCAGTTATAGCTGCTGTATGAAGCGTGAAATTAATGATTGCATTTTTTTTTTCTTCCACTGGAAGAAGTCTTCAAGTTCAATTATATTTTTATTACAGTTTTTGTTAATGAAACATTATTAATTGAGAATTTTTGTTATTTATTTGTGTTTCAGGTGAGTTGAATGACCGAATACATTTTATAGTTGGTTGACATTATTGGCGATGAGGTAGGTGAATGAACATTGGAAAAATAAGAAAGACGAAATTACCTTGATGGAGGAAAAAAAATTTTTTTATTATTCTCTTCTCTCGTTTCCTCCTACTGGGAAAAAAGTAATTTCGTAATTATTGAGGATCCGTGATCAAAAACACAGAGACGAAGATGCGCCACATTGCTTGAGGAAAACTAAAAAGGCGACTCTCAACGGTGCGAGTTAAGTAGCCAACGTAATGACCTCTCTCAACGAAGTAGAAAAAAAGAAAGTAGAGAAGAGGGAGAGTAGAAAAGAGGAAAAAATAAAAAAAAATTGTGCGCTTGTACGAAGGTAAAAGGGTCGCGTTGGAATTTCAACTATTCCCTTAGGATTGTCTTGCACAGGGCCGTATTATTTTATTCTGAGTAAATCTTTGTGAGCTACAATATTTCATATAATTTTTGCATTATTTTTCTCTTTCATTTTTTCTATTTTCACTTTTAATATTCCAACAATGAAAAAATATTTATGTTAGAGATAAATAAAAAATGAAATTGGAGAATTATGAAATAGATGACAATATTAAATTATTGTTTGTAATATTTTTAGTCGAATGAAAAGTGTATGAACAGAGAAGAGAATAATTTGCGTTGAATTTTTCTCGACTTAATTGAGTGTAGAGTTGGTCTTAATTGGTATTTCCATACTTACGTAGCGCTCGTTTCGTTCAATTCTTTCATTTGTCAATAAAGATGGGGAAAAAAAAAGGGATAAACAAAATGTTGGCATGAGTCTTCTCCTAATAATCGTGCGACAGCATCGTCTTGCAATGAACAAGGGGTGACGAATGAAGTAAGTTTTCGACCACGGGCAATTTGAGCACTGCCGCGTGCGCCTCGCTTCGAAGTTCTGTGCGCGTTCTCTCGTCGCGACCATCAGTTCCATTTCCTTGTGAAAGTTTTTGAAGCGCGAGGGAGAAATGGGGTGTAGGGTGGAAGAAGGAGGGAAAGACTGAGGCCACAACCTCGTCCCTCTTTGGCTTGCAGTGGCTCAGTTCGCTTTAATTATTGGTAGTAAATCAAAGCGTGTAGAGTCACGCCAATAAATCTTTACGACGAAAGCATTTGGCTCACTTCGACCGCGGGGATATAAATTCTACGGGTAATAATGAGTGTGGTGATAGTGAACTCAAGACATTGGCTTATACTTTGTCTTATATATTTGTTTTCTTCTGATAAATCTGTGATTCTACGTGAATTATCTAATTGATTCAATGAATTATATTAATTGCCTGAACGAGATAAAGACTTGACAAAGAATGTGGAAATTGAGAGTTTGATATAAAAATATTTCTCCTTGATAATTTGAAACAAATAATCATCCCAATTTATAAACAAAAAATATCTCAATAGGTTGAGTATTTGTTCAGATATTTGAAAAGAAAAATGACTGTTTGGGGCTCTAAGAAAAATGAAAAACGTATTGAAATTAATATCTCTAAACGTCATAGACTTTTTAGAGTTTTAGTCACAAATAAACTTAATACAACATTCAGAATATAAAACTGTCAAACATCTGCTCTGGTAAATGTCAAATGTTTCTAGTCATAGAAGAAAAAAAACTCCAAAACAGTCAAGTATATACTTACAGTTCATATTTTTTTTCTGTAAACTTTTTTTTCCATTCGTCATGGGTTGTCGCGAGCGTTTTGAAGAAAACCACTCTTGAGCCACACGAGACTTTCCGTTCGGGTGCGTCACGAAAATGGAAACTCGTTTTTAAGGGCGGGTGGTGTGTGTGAGACACAGCACTGGAAAAACCGGCGTCGAGAAAGCATTTTTGCCTTCAAACACTCGAGCCTGCCTCATTAACACGAAGTTCTAATTTTTCGCCGAAAGCTTGAGTACGATAAGAAGAAAAAAAATATTTGGCACGTGAATGAATTTTTGTTTCACTCACCACCACCAAGCGTTGATTCATGAATAAAATAGAACAGTTACCGTCCTCCTTCCTTTTCATTCTTTCTTTTTTGTTTTTTTTTCTGTTTCTTATCACGTGTTGAGATTGTTCATTATCATATTTCACTGAAAATTCGTTTTACTTATGGCGTGTCATACCGAATTCAATCGTCATTGAGAGAGAAACTTGTTGAGAAACACTTCATGACGCGCAGGGAGTTTTGAGAGAACGCCGATAACGAAGGGACTCTGTCGGCCTGGCTCTGCCCCTTCAAGTGCCTCTCCGTGTACTTTTCTTCATGGGAACCCCTCTTGCTTCTATATATATACATATATATGTATATATAACACTCAAGCTTCAACGAAATAAAGAGAAGAATATCTTAAAGTTTGTGAAAAAGCTTCAGAAGAAAGAAAAAAAAATCGGTGGAAAAGTCCTCAGGCAATTTATTTTCTTCCCATACTTATTTTTTTTTTTCTTCTTTTTTATTTTCCTTTTTTTTTACATTCTGCATAGATTATTTATTTCAGTAACAAACTTTTTACAATGAAATTCCTTCTTCACCTCGTTTTCTTCTTTCTTTTTGTAATTGAGAACGAACGCTTATACGCGATAGAACTTGAATGCGAAAAGTGCGGTGGTACCACTTTTTTTTTCTTAATATTTTTATTCTTCTTCTGCACTTCTTCTTTTTTTTTACAACAAGGTAAAATGAGTTTTTGCGCGGTAGTCGTTATATAAATGTAGACTAAAAGTTTGAAAATCGTTTAGATTATCGGGTATAATAAAGAGCTCACTATTTTACACCCCATATTCGCCCGCATAATCCTTCCTACATGTTGGTACGAATATTTTCACGCTGTGTGTTAATACTGCCACTTAGTTATCTGATAAAAGTCATTTTGCCCAGAAGTATTAGAAAATTTTAAAAGAATAATAAAGAATAACAAAACTAAAAAATCAAATTTCATACCGAAATTAACATCAATAGTTTCGCACTTTAATAATATTGAATAATTCATGAAGAATTTAAAATACCATAAAATAAAAAGAGAACTATATTGAGTTTCCCCTAAGCGATAACCCCATACACAGTTTTGCTATCGACCCTACCCATTATCGCATTATACGAACGTCACACTGGCAATCCCTAAGAACAAAGAGAGCCAAAAACAAACTAAAATAAATGGAATAAATAACAAAACCCAAGAGAAAGAAAAAAACATCACCCAACAAACCTCATTGCAGATTCGTTTTATAAAATTTCATTTACAATCACGAAAATCCTCGTACGAATTTCTATTCTTTCACCATATTCAGCGTGTGAATATAAAAGAACGTTTGCACGAATCACCCAATACAAAGTGAAGCAACCAACGAGTATATATTACATACAGAAGACAAGACTTCGTCCCCAGCTCGCGAGTTTCACGTTCAAGATAAGCCCAAAGACAATAGGGTGCCCACCTATATAGCCAAGTTCTTTTTTAAAGCTTGAACGAAATGACAGTACTTGTACACAGACGTAAAGTGGGTGGTGAAAGCTCAACGATCTAACCCAGATAAAGATGTGCCCACATTTCGCTTTCGTCTTCTTCCTCTTCTCACGTTATTTTATAAACTTTCAAATACTTACAAACTTACTTTCAGCATTGCGTTTCTAACTATATCACACGTAAGAGGGAGAACAGTTGCGAAATTCTTTTGTCATCCAACTACTTAAATACTATTTACAAATATCAAAAAAAAAATTCTACTGCACAAACGAATTGATATTATCAGACAATGAAAACACAAATGAATCGAATTTATTTACCAATTGCTTTCAGTGTACAAACATTATTGTATTTGTATTTAAATGCATAGTGCAAGTGTCGCGCATCAGATGGTCATCGTTCGATGTCGTGACATTGCCACAGGCATACAACTATATCTCTAATCGTTAAACACATACACGCACACACACAAATGCCAATAATGTGGCGCTAATCTATATACATATAACCAGTGGCCTATCTGAAATCTATGCAAATAGAATTACCTTGCCTCACTGATTCGTGTGAGTGTGTTTGTAAGTAAGTGTACGATAGTAGCGCAATGTTGATAATGTTGGTAGTGTTGGTTGTGTTGGTAGTACACTGCACAACACTGTGTCAAAGCCGACTACTCGCGCGCAAACCCATATGGGCCAGTTTATATATGTGGTAATGTTGTATACTACTGGTATGCTGTTGCGTTTCTCTTGTGATCGTTTGGTAACCGCTTCTTATCAGCTCGTTTCTCAGAGTACTTGGAAACGAGACGGGATCATCCCTAGGACAATATGTTAATGCGATGAGGGAAGAAAAGGAATTATTCCGCAGGATAAATCGCACTAAGCCTATATCTACTTTTTTTTCTTTTTATTCTTTTGAAAGATTAAAAATATTTTGTGTATGTTTTATTTATGATTTGTAATAAGAATTGATTTTATGCGAATTAATTTTTGTTCAATTAGTGAATTGTATAAACAAAGTTCACGCTTTACTATATTATTTATATTACTTAATTAATTAATATTCAAATGATAGGTATTGTGCCTTTAACCATCTTTCTAAAATTTGGTTTTCTCTGTGCCATCATTATTCAATTATAATGATAGCACAAAAGCAAGCTAATAAAATAACATAATGCAGCGGAATGATAGAGTAGATGAGATAGTTCATTTCCAAGAAACAACACCAGAGCTATTTTAATTTTACTTCTCTACGATAGTTGGTTTGTCATTAAATCTTCTGTGTGTATAGTATATTCATATAACCAGTCAGCTGTATAACTATATTTGTGTAAGAGAAGATATGTTTGGAGCATCATGCGAAATTGTTTTGGGTAATGCAACAGAGAGAAGCTTCATTTATAAGCAGGATCTCTTGGTCTAATCCACTCATCGTATATATGTGTTATGTAATAATGCAACTAGGATAATACACGAGTAGATATGTATAAAGATTTTACTCTGTGTGTGTGTGTGTGTTTTATTCTTGTGAGCGAACTAGCCAACATCTACTGTGTGCAAGCACATACCATACGTTTCCCTTATCCTCTTCATTCTTCCTTTTGGTGTACCGCACTCGTCGTGAATGTGTTATTTCTCGCATCTTCCTTCGCTATGTATTTATATATATGAAAATATATAAGTTTATGTAGATATATATATATATATGAGTGTTATGTATGTGCCGTAGGACATGTCGAGAATGGAAGTGCCAGTCGCGCTTTTCTCTACGTTTCAAAACTTTGTTAGAAAGACAAATATATATGTGTATGTATTTTTTTATATGTTGGACTATTACATGAGTGGAGTCGAGAATATGTTTTTCCACGGTATTTTCATTCATTCAGGAAAAATGTAGTCTGTTAAGGAGTTGTCTTTTTTTTTTAGTTCAAGAGAGAAAGTCAGTGTGAATGAAGAAGTATTTTTTTTTTGTTGAGAGAGTTTGTGGAGTTTTTACATTTGAATGCAAAACTGTGAGAACAAATAATTCTTTTATTTGATGCTTGTCTATTTGTGAATTTCAATTTTTTGCAATTGAATTTTCGCCATTCTTGAACGAACACTTTGATGACAATGATCAGTAAACGGTCGTGTGCACACAGTGGATGGCATTTAAGTGAATGGAAATGGTACAGAAAATGCAAAAAAAAATGTAGAGAAGTGAGAAAGAGTGAGAATGAAGGAAGGGTAATGAATGCAGAATTTATTTTTCAAAGTGTGAATTATGCACAGAGTGCTTTATATTATTCTACAGCTGTGGCGCGAACATTGTGGGCGCTTTCCGCGTGAGTTTTGCAAAGGAGGCGTAAGAGAGTCGATGAAGCGATTGGAATAACTTGAAAATACATAGTGGTAGTAGTAGTAGTAGTAGTAGGAGTAGGAGTAGAAGTGGCAGCAGTAATAGAATGGGCTTGAGTGAGGGAGAACTCTCGGTAACATCTTCCATTACAGTTTAAGTGAAAAGGGATCTACCACTGTTTTTGAGTCTTAGAATTTACTGATAGTTCTCATGAGACAAAAGCCAAGACAATTGTAAAATTATTATCATTTACAATTGTTTGGATATTGTTGAATATTTCAGTTCAATTTTTCTATCAGTTGTAAAAATTGGTATCAAGATTTGGAAATGATAAAAAAACATGGAAATTCAAGTTGGTCACCAATTCAAAAAATGTAACCACACAAAATTGTACTTATGTCATATCTGTACGATTTTCTATGTTTTTGTAAAAGTCAAACTGCTTTATGAAACTCAATGTGACTTTCGGACTGTTCTATATATGTATATACATTTAAATGTGTGTGTAAGTGTGCCCCATACCATTTTACGCCGAAAATAATAGTCACAATTTCCTGCCATGTCCAACGCAAAAGTTTTTCGTCGTAAAAACAAAAGTTATATAAAAGTAATTCGGTTTGTAAGTGTCGCATATATGTCGTACCTTATCGCGGTCATTTTTGCTTTACAGTGTAACCTTAAATCTATTTGTTTGATAAAAAAAATTGACATAAAATATAGAAGGGAGAGAGAGAGAGAGGGAGAGAATTTGTTATAGGTAGTTAGAATTAAGAAGTATCATAGCACAATAGTGCAATTAAATTAAATTAATCGCAGCAATTATTAAACAGTTTGCATCTTTATTTTCTCAGTAAAAGACTTTTTGCTATTTATAAAACGCTAACACAATCCGATAATAAAAGAAATTGCTGCGGATTCATTTCATGTATTTTTCTTTTTCTTCTTTTTTCGTTCTTTATTCTCACGACCGCGTAAAAATCAACTGGGCAATTTGATCTTGAATGTGTGCGCTATGTCTATGTAACTTCAAAAGAATTGGAAGGTTGGGAATGAAAATCTATCAGATGAATCGCAAGCATTGAGATGAGTACAAGGAAAAGGTTGGTTTTTTCAACCGTATCTTTTAAAGAGAGTGACAGTTCATTGTGTGTTACTTTAAGCATTATTGGGTGAGGGCCAATCTATCAAGAAAGATTACGTTTTATTCCATTCTTTTTTTCGCTTTAGTTTTGTTTCATTATTTTTATTTTAGAGAACTTCAGTTAGTCTTATCGTTGATAGACAGAAGAGATGAAGAAAGTAGTTTAAAAAATTATTAGAGCTCTTTAGAGCGCGTGCATTAACGTCAAAAAAGCTTATGTAATTGGTTGGTGCAGCAGTCGTGGTAATTTCGTATCCACGAATGTGTACTCTTGCGCACCATTGTACAAGTCAAGACTAACGCTATGAGGAAATAATACCATGGTGAAAGAGGGTGAAGAGCTACTACGATTTTGCCGCTAATTTTGCATCTACTCTCAGACTGTACTGCCTAATTGACTGGAAAACACGTGCATTAGCCTTCTCTTTTTCCTTTTTTTTTCTTGCATTTCTACTTTCATTTTCTCTGGCTTTTTTTTTGTGTAATTATTTTATATATAGGAAACATGCTTCATTGTTATGGGGTACAGTTATGGGAATGTTACAGAATTTTATTAATGGAAATAATAAACATGTTTGATATTTCTATCATTTTTAATGTTTTTTCTTCGTTCCATTAATGATTGTGAGAAATACTTCGATTATGCGATGGGAATTTGTTTTTTTTCATTTTTTAAAATAATTATTCTCTCAAATACTTATGTAATAGAAATTTTCATACATTGTCTCAAAAATGCATTGAAAATTCTAGATAATTTTCCATTCTTTCATTTCTTTTCCATTTGTATCAAGTGAGGGGATAAAATAGAGATCGAAACATTATCGAAATCTTTATAAATCCTCTTTTTTAAAATTCAATAACAATTTTATATATAAACCACATTTTAATCTCATCCTATTATATACAGCACATTTTCATTTTAATCTTTCTCTCAGCTCTTATTCCAAAAAATATTTATATTTTTTTTATCATGATTTTTTTTTTCATTGAACTCGTACACCCACGAATTTGCGTCTCACATTTTTTTTCCACGCCCGAAGTAACAATCGATCATTGGTCGCGTTCTATTGTAATATAAAAATATAGTCGAATGTAAAATAAAGAGAAAAAAAAAGAATTAGGCCAGTATGCATATCCAATAGTTTCTACTTTATACAGTGCAATGAAAATACCAGCAAAAAAAAAACACTAACAAACAACAGTAAAAATATCTATTGGCACGTGTATATTTTTTTTTTGTTTCCTCTTTCTATGTATTCTTCTTTCATTTTGATTTCTAACAAAAGACAAAATAAGAGGAGCAAATTGGAAATAGGCGAAACGTGTAGGTTGAAAATAAAAAAAAGGGATTGACTATTCACTCGGTGGACAACACGTTCATACCTTCAACCATTTCTATCATCACACATTCTGTATTGAATTGCTCGTTTGGAATGTCACCACGATGGGTTTTGTTGTTATTTGAAACTCTACGTCATGAAAAGCCAGATGTGGAAACAATATATACATATATATGTTTGGATTTATACACATAGACAAAGAGATACAGATCGTTCATCGGATCTTCCACTTGCGTAACTCCACAGTCGAATCTGACCGCTACATAAATCTTTGGTGGCGATGCTTGCAAGCCTCACTGCACAAAATTCGCGTGGCTCATGAGTGACATTTAACAGCACGTTGTATATCTTATGCTGTATATAAAGTGTCATTGTTCACATTCGTGTTATTCAATTTCATAATATTATTCTTGAGAGAAGTTTAATTATTTATTCTTCGTTCCTATTTTCTTTTGTTTCTTTTTTTTGGCGATAGAGAAACGGAATGTTGAAATACTTCAGCTGTTGAAATGTAAAATTTGTATTCATGTGTTGGAATATGAATTGCAAATATATAATTCATGGTGAAAGACATGTATACAAGTTTTTGTGCATACATGTGCGTGATTGCGTGACGTAGAATGTACAAAACTGTTGTTAAAATCCATTTCCTTCCGATTCTGTTGCATTCTCCATCGATTTGAGACTCTTATGTGAGTGCAATAAGTTTATGTTATGGGATGAATAGAAAAAAATTTACAAGGAGTCATTGCACTTTCTTGGTATTCCAATCGAGTGGATGAATTTTCTGGTGTTGTTTCATTGATGAATGTGAGTTAAGGGTTAAATATTGCTTATTCATATGGCTGTAAGTCATTCACTTTGGTTGAAGAATTATTGGAAAATATTCTACTTCCGGATAGTGAGAGTTATGAAAATAAAAAACTCCTTTCTTGGTAGAAAAATGAGATGTTTTACGTTACTTCATTTATTCATCTTTTTCTTTGTGATTAATTATTAAAAATAAAATTCTTTGTGATTTTGCTTGAGCTTTTTCTGTGTGTCTATAGAGAGAAAGATATTTTCGCTTGATGAAACTAAGACAAACCGGATGTTAAATTGAAAATTCATGCATTAATATTGCCAATGTTTTTTTTTTTAACAAATATCTTTGTAACTCTTCAAACTAAGATGTGATGGCGTACATAAACTCTCACCAATGTGTCAAAGATTTGTATATTTTTACGAGTTTCAACTTGTTCATATATATATATTAATACACCGGATGCAACTACTCGCGGTTTATAAGAGATAAACGGACGCTGGTTCGGACCAGCTGTAACTCGCTTAAAACGCGATATATCCTTTTCTTATTCTTCTATTGCAGCCATACGGCGTTTATTTTTGCTTCACCAACAATTTAACACTGCAAATAAAATCAGAAACGAATAAAAAAAAAAATAGAAGAAACTGACTAGTCAAAAGAAAAACACTCTCATGAAAAAATGAATTACACAAAAAATTTTAATTGTCTGATATTGTTGCTGCATAATTCATTTCACCAACGAGAACAACGCGAAAATAGAAAAAAAATTCTTCTTGCAGGCTGAGATTTCCTTTTTCTTTTTGTTTTCTTTTTTCTTCACCATCCCATTGTGGCTTCGTTAGATGAGTAAAAAAATATATAACTGTTGCGCGTGCGCACGCCGGTAAACGTGAGTACAACTCGTACTTGGAATATCGCGACGCTTGGCGTCGTCAGTAGCGCGGCGTGTGCCGTCACACTCGCATGTTTCTTCCATCTGACATCTCGAAATCTATTATAATAAATCGTGCATGAGTCTGCTCGACAATAATAAAATCACACAAATACTTCACACATTTAATAAAAGCGAACGTTTCAGTGTTTAATAAATAATTCATTTACAATAATTTAAATATTATCAACATAATTATAATTTTTTTCAATTCAATACTATTATCTAATTAATAAATTATTATACAAACTAATAAATAAAAGGAGAAAGAAATATTTAGCACTAAATTTTACAAATTATTCTCCAAATATTCTTCACTTTTTTTATACTTGGCAAAATTTTTTTCGAGCACGTGCGTTTTTGAATGGAACATTTGTGAATCAACAGACAAAATAAAATTATTCAATAGTGCAATTGACGTTTAATTATGGTGGAATAAAGTATGGCAAAAACAGATGTCATTAACAATGGTTAATAATACTGTGTACAAGAATATGAATTCGTGGGATGGAATGAGTTATAATTATTCAAATATATGACAGTGAAAATGGTGTAATTTTGCACCTGGTGTATTTATAAATGCAATGTCCGGCCACTAATATTCAAATATATAATAACAGTAATAATAATAATAATGATAATTTTAATGGAAATAGTATAAATTCCAGCGTTCGTAACTCTTCGTGCAAAATATAATATTAAATTTCCTTTTACGTAGTGAATTGCAGTGCGTAATAATACTAAATAATTGAAAACACTCGTACGTCGATATAACTATTATTATTGTTGCATACATTTTACAATTTACGTTTGTTAATTAACCAATTATTATCTGTTATATTGTAATATAATTAACAATCGATTGTTTATCACATTACAGTTTGTTGAAGCGTTAAAATTTATTTGTTGAGCATTTTATTGTTGAATAGAGAACGTAACGAAGGGTAAAAAAATTTTTTTTAACTTTGTTCATCGTTGATGAAGTTGTTGAAAACGTGCGATAAATTTTTTATTGAACTTGAAATGAAAAAATACTTTCACGTGTTATTATCGTGAATTTTTGAATAAAAATTTATGGAAATTATTGTGCAATACTACAATTTATTATACAATAACTGAATTTACCACTTGATTCTATTTCACTTCACGTGTTCGTGATTGTGGATAACCGAGTGCAGCAGTGCATTGTGATTTGTGTTGGACAAGTGTTTGGAAAATTTATTCCACTTCACAATAAACAAAAAAGAGAGAAGAGAATTCAATTTTTTCAATTGAACAAAAAAGAAAAAAACCAGTGAATTTTTTTAACTAATAATGGCGTCCAGCCAGGAAGGAAAAGAATCATCGCCCAGGTAAATTTATGAAATAGAAAAAAAATTGACTGCGATGAATGGCGAGTCGATATTGGGAAATGATTGAGTTCCGATCTCTTCTAGAGAAAAAAAAAATAGTAGAAAAACACCATCAATTATATAATATGTCATCAAATTGCTATGCGAATTCCCATGCATAGACGCATACACGTGGAAAAATCCCTCGGGTCAGTGCCCAATCATTTTTGCTGGAGCGTTAGAATTAAATGGCCACGTACTGTCGTCATTCGTGGACAATAATCGAAGCACGTCGTTGCGCTGACGTTTTTTGGTGTGTGTCTGAATCGGCACGCACTTGTCGTGCGTTTTGCCTTTGCCAGGAATTTTTTTTCTTCTCTATACGTATGAGTGTATGTATATATAACTAAACTTCAATCGTTAACCAACACGCACAATCTCGTATGTATAACTGCACCTGAATTCACCTCTACATAAATATAAAGTTGACCCTTTGCCTGTATACAGTCGGTAAATTGCGAATAAAACTCCAAATACACATTGGAGAGGTCTGGGCAATATACATACGATGCATAATAACCAATTAAAATTACGCAAATCGCTGCAGGCTGTTGGGAACAAATATAACAACCACATTTTGTACCGCATACTCTCACATATATATTTCTACATACGTACATTTGTGTGTGATACAATTTTTTTTGTTTTTATCAAATTCCATGAATCTTCTCGTGCAGTGAATAAATTTTTATTTACACATTTTATTATATTTGACATATTTTTATTTATTTTTCTGCTGTCTTTCATTTATCAATTTTATGTCATTCACAATTTTATTATCATTATTATTTTTTCTCTTTTATCACAATATAACTGTGCATATGTGTGTGTATGTATAATAACAGTCTAACAGAAAAAAAGAAAAATGGAAGAACTAAAAAATTATTGTGCCACAGGGTTTTATCATTTTCGTGTGAAGCGTACAGATATATTTTTTTCTGTGAGCTTTCTGACGTGGCTCTCGCTTTCCTCTGTGTCTATGTGTATTTTTGTGTGTGTATGGGTGATATACGCTGTGTATTTATGTGTGAGTGTGCATTGGCATCAACTGCCCTCGAGCACACTGAAAATACACGGTTCTCTTTTGCACACTTTTAATTTAAAGTTTCTACGACATTCCAAAAAAATGATACAAAAAGAAAAAAGAATAAAAAACAAATTTCACGCGTAAACGTACGTTTTTCATGTACATGGTGAACACAGCGGTTTTTAGTATGTAGTGAAAATTACAATTATTTTTGAAATAATACAAACACTGTAGAAAATATACAACGCGAAACATAATTTCTTGCAATGAAGAGAATATTTGAAGAATGAAATTCATATGATACCAAGATTTCAAGTGTTATTGTAGAGTTGAGTATAAAGCTATGGAAATTTTTATTTTTTTTTCATTTAGTCATGTGATTGTGTAGATGGGGGAATAGTAACGAAAAAAAAAAGATGAATTTCCACCTTTCAATTCTAAGAATGATGTGACTAGTTTATATTTACAAATTTTCTTACTGATAATTTTGAGTAATATTTATAGCACTGCGTTTTGCAAACATTTTTGACTAGTTATTATAAAATTTTGAAGAAAGATTGAAATCGAATTCACTATAGGTAAACAGTCTTATTAATTAACAGATTTAGTCCATCCGATATGCGAATTGTATTAAAACGGGTTATTCACAGGGCGTGAATGGCCAATGGTCGTTTAGATGTAGTAGTGAAGTAGTAGTAGAGACGTAGTAGTGGACGGCGGGAAGTGGAGATGATGGGAGGCTTCGCGCGCGTGGAAGCTTTGTGCTTTCCACCATTATTTGCTTATCCCACAGTCGTTGGAGCGGGTTTGGAGAGTTTTCCCATTGGATTCGCAGTGTTTGCACGGACGTCGATGCTTGTCGACCCTCACTCGGTGCTTCACCCTGTCTTCGTTGAGTGAGGGACTCCTGTATACATATTCGTCGGTGAGGGTCGTCATCGTCGTATCGATAGGGGCAGACAGGCAAAAAATAAAGACTAAAAAATGGTATGGGAAAGAAAAATAGAAGAAACGTAATATTCAATTGATGCAAGTTTATTTGTGTACAGTAGAGATTGGTGAGTGCTTTGTGCGCTATAACATCGTGGACAAAGGAAAAAAAATTTGATGATTTAACTTAACTTTGTTGAATTTCTTTTCTTTTGTTTATGTGTTGCTGTTGTTGTTGGGAGAGAAAAAATAAAAGTTTACGAAGATTAGATGAATTTATTGAATTTTTTCTTCTATTTGTACATTTAATATTGAAGGATCTATTTATTTATATTGATCGGATTATTATTCATTCCTGTCAAACAATTTAAATATTTATAATATAATTATATTATCCAAATATTGTCAATCATTCCTAATTTATTTTATTTTATTCCGTAGTCATTAATTAAGAAAAACTACGGTGTAATCCACACTAAAATCATTCGACAAAATTCCTTTCATCAAATTTAAAAAAAAACAACCCTATAAATATTGTGTTCGATCATTAAAAATTTCATGACAAAGGGAGCAAGTGAATGAAACACTAATGAACTGATGCATAGACTTATATACAAGAAGAGACGATGAAGTAACGAAGAAAAAAATGACTACACTTTTATAGTACACAAAACTCTCACTTTTTATTCTCATCATATATAGACAAGGTATCTGTGCACTTATATATATATATATAGTCCGTCTCGACTAACGAATGATTCTTCGTGGATGAAAAGACAGTGTACCTGTCAGCTTGATGGTAGAATCTTAAAGCCGACTGAAAAGCTTTGGGAGATAGAAACCTTGTCAGTGCGCGCGCGAGACTGAGAACTCGCGCGGGGAAAATTGCAGAAGCTAAAGGAACGATGGAGGTACGTAATTTGTTTTCCGGCTTCCGCGTGTACTCGTCTTTTCCATCCTCATCCCTTCGTTTCTTTTTTTCTTTTTTACATCCGTCTCACTATTTGCTCGTATCTACAGCTATATTCACTCGCACTTTTTCTCTCACTCGTTCTCTTGAATGGTCGTCGAAGTGCTGTGGAAAATTGAGGCGAGCCAGTAATTCTCTGCCCCCTACAGACAATGATCCTTTCTCTATATATATACAAAGCAGTGGAGATTTTCATTTTCATACATCATCTCATCATCAACACGAGAGATATGAAATAAACAAAAATATATTTGCACAGATAAAACAATTATCAAAGCCCAATATGAAAAAGGAAAAGAAAACAAACAGTTTCTCAATTAAAATCTCATACAGAATCACATCGTTTGATTATCATTATGATCCACTTGATAACATAAATTTCCTTTACTAAAAATAATTTACCTACCAACTTTCATTAATTCCAAAATATAATTTTCCACTTCATACATCCAGACATTATTTACCAAACTTAAGTCTCTACATTTTTCTCCACGAATAAATTGAAATAAAACAAAAAGTCATATCTATACATATTCCTACACTGAATTTCATTAAATTCTTTCCGACCCCCGTCTACAACTTTGTGCGGTTGATATAGCACAAAATAATATTTATTCAACGCGAATGGAAAAAAATTTTACAGATGAGATATGCATAGAGGAAATTAGTAGAGAAAAGCTTGCGGAATTGCATTGTATCATTTCTTTTTTTTTTTTCATTCCTCTCATTTTCACGTTAAATCGCCAGTTTTAATTGAGTTACAACATACAGATATATACACACACATATACATCCAATTACACGTCTGTGCGATAACGCCTTTTACTATACAGTCCATTATACATCTCTTTGGAAATGAGTTTTGGTGTACGAGCAACGAGACCGCTCTTGCGAGTTAGTAAAAAGAAGTTATACTGCAAAGAGTATTAAAAATAAAAAAAAACAACTTCTTATACATATATATATATATATATATGACGACATTGAAATATACAACGAAAAGACATATGTATATACTTATAGATAGTGCAGTGAAGCAAAAGAAAAACTCTATAGTGCTGTAGAAAACGAGGTAGCTAAAACTTCATGGATAATGACGGAAGATTGAAAAACTTTTGTTCCATTTTATTTCCTTCGCTGTTGCTTTCTTCAGATTTCAAAACTGTACTTGTATGCACGACCATCGTCAATCTCAAATAATTATATTTCATCGTTAATTGCATAAAGTTTTACTTGGTTTCATTTAATAAAGCTCATTTAATATCTGAAGTATAATATAACAATATTTTAACACGTATTGAGATGAAGAGTTTTATTGTATTGAATATTGTTGTTTTCGATATTATATTACGTATACAACTATCATTCAGAGTAGTCGATAACTTTGTGAATAGACATCAATGGAAAAGCGATATATGGTGTAGAGTTTATGATGGAGTGAGAGGTTTATGGATGGATATATATGTTTACAGATGCAAATTATGTATTCATCCGTCTGCGAAGTGACGGGGCAAGTTTCGACGTCGAAACGCGATACGACGACTATTATCTCAATGTATATACTCCATATCCCGATGGCATACCCAACGTGAACCCCAAACCACAATGCCTTCCGCATCCCTATTTAATGCCTATGTACCTTTAGTATGAATTCATCTATTGAAAATGAACTGTACACCGTGCCAAAATATTAATAGGACCTTCTTGTGCATTATTATTATTCAGGGTGGTTTTTTTTTTAGTTTATCAGATGAATCAATTTGTGAATTAGTTTAAAAGGTTAAATAAAAGTGAGGTTATTGTGAAATGAATTGGAAATTATTTTGAATTAGAAATTTAAGAGTTTTGTTTATATGAGAAAAAATTTATTCAGGATATATCTGAAATTTATATTTATAGATGCAAAATGATAAGTAAAAACGATGAAAACTTTATATAAATCGAATTTAGAAGAACAAATATTCTTTGTGACCTCAAAATACATATTCTTTCCATAAAGGATAACTTGGATATTTATAGGTCGATATCCCATGGGTAATATCGTGATATTGAGGAAGAAAAACATTTCTATTTTTTCTTCTGTTTCAGTTGGAATAGTCTTATAAATTATAGAAAACATTGCTAGTTAGGATAACTCTAAATAATTATATCACTAAAACAACGAAAAAGTATTAAATTCGACTGAATAAATGCAACGAGTAATATTTACAAATCTAGCAAATATCACTCTACCAATATCATTAATTAATATGATAAAAAATTCACAATTCCATTACCAAATTAATATTTTCATCAGAAAAACAAAATCTCAATAAATAACATCCAATCGTAATGTCATATTCTAATTAAGAACATGAAAAATAAAAATTTCGTGAGTGAATTACTTTAAATATGACAAGCACAAAGCAAATAGAAAACACTTCACCACAATATCTAATTTGAAATAAACCAATTCACTCACAATTACTTTATCAGCATTATTTCCACCAACAAATGACAGAATAAAAACATCCCTTGTAAACTATCCTGGAAAAAATTAAAAATTAAACATCTCACAGTATTGATTGCTTTCATATACCACAATTTCATTTCGCTCTTCATCATCGTGACATTTTTTCTTTTTTCTTTTTTTTTTTCAATAGTTTGTCGAATTTTCTTGACAATAGGCCTGAGGCAAGACGTCACCCTTACTACTCACCTTTTTCCCTTTCGTATTCGTCCCTCTTTTCTCTCTACCTCTCATTGGCATTTCCTCCTGACTGTCCTCTACGTGAGGAGAACGCCGATCGTCCAACATCCCTCGCTCGATATGTACCCTTAGGTTCCTCACCCGTCCTCACCAGTTTTCATCCTCTCCAACAACCTTTCATCTCACTACACCCTCTTTCAACCCCTCTCTATCTATATTCATCCCATTCTATCACCTCAGTTCTCCTTCTGCCGCTTTTCTCCAAATGGAAAACCACAATATGGAAATAAAATCAATACTATTGTTTCGCGGTCCAACGAAAACACTCGGTAGCATTCGATTATTTACGCTGGTCCATCTGATATGCGTTCACTTATTCTTCCTTTCGAGACAATCATATACATACACATACACAATAAGCATGAAAAAAAAAAAATTCACTATAATATCTAAAATGAAATGAACTTTAAAAAGATGAGAAAAACCAGACATGAAGAGAAGCAGAAAAAAAAACCAACTTGGAATTGAAAAATTCTCTTCTCCATTGTCCAGACATTTCCTTATCGTTATGTAATAACTCAAACAAAACCAATCATTTTTCAAATATCTCTTTAGATATACATGTATTCATATGATCCAACCATTTTTCTCCTATTATTCCATATCACTTATTGCAATATTTCATTGATATTCGAAAAATAAAAATGAAAATAAAAATATAATAAGAAATATAAATTGAATATATAAAAGAATCATACATAACTCATATATGAATATACCTGCAGTGAATTCACATCAATCTTAACTTCCAACGTCAATGTGATATCTGGTAGAATGAAAATTATAAAAATGAAAAGAATATATACATATATATATATATATATATATGATGGTTGTATAGTCAGTGAAAATGCATTCCCATGCGTCTGTCTATTACGTTGCGTCAAATCAGACGCATCCATCATATCCAGCCTGATGATGGAATAAAACGAGAGGTAATGGCTATGTATGTATGAAAAAAAGAGAAAGAGAATGAAGGTGAGGGGGGTTAACGCACACACAGTAGGGTGGGATTCAGCACTCATCGGCTCAGACTCGTCGGCGCACCGTATCATGCACAGCAGTGCGTTAATATACCACGAATGCGACGAGATAGATATCAGCGATAGCACGAACACACTGTGTTGGATATATATATGTATACCGTATACCCAAAGGCCTTTACGCACGCATACACACTCATGTCTTGCTTTCTCTTGCTCTCTCGCTTTGCCCGGATATCCTGGATATCCCTAGGGACGCCCATGGCAAGTTTTATATATATATGTATGTGTTGTATCCTTGACGTGACCTCGAGGTGACATCGCGCTACCTTCCAAAAATATTTATGTTTTTTTGTGTATTTGTTACTTGGTTCGTTGTATTTATTTATTTATTTATTCGTTCATTTTTTGTTGTGTCGTCTTTTGTTTTATTTTAGAGTTTGGATGGAAGAGGGAAAGGTCGTGGAATTTAGTGAATAATGTTTGAATATTTGGTGTGGTGTGACGGTGGATTGGAATTTGAATGAAAAGGTGTGAATATTTGGTGGACAGTTGAGATATTGAGAATGGTACAGTGAAAGGGAGGGTAATTATTATTTGATTGTGATATTGTTGAGTAGAAGATGAAAATTATTTAGTTAAGGAATGGGAATTTATTGATTGTGTAAAGAATTTAATTGAGAATGTCGAGAGCATTTTTGTGAATGGTTATTTGGTGTTTTTAGACTGGGATTTTTTTTTCGGCTGGTAGAATAAGGATGGTAGTGTGTTTTAATTTACTTGAAAAATTTTGATGTCAGAGATTTTGTCGTCATGGTTATAAATTGCACACTTCATGAGTGTCAAGTACCAGTGAGAGCGCGTGATATTTTAATTGTTTCAAATTTATTGTCGTCGCGCACACCAAACTTGTCAACGATAAAACGTCGTCCGATGTTCTATATTCTTTGATGATGCATACACGTTTACACCAGACTAATTCCATTCAATTTCTTTCACACGTCGTAATATCAATGAACATAGACACGTACTCATACACATTCATATACCAAAATTCACACATTTTTAATTCTATTTATAAATTATTGAAACACCCAACTGAAAAAAAATGTATCAATATTCATCTTTGAATCAGTAAGAAATAGTACATAAATAAAAATGATAAATATTTTTATATGTTAAACAATTCTTGGCAAAAAATTGTTGGCAATAAAAACAATTTGAGATAAAAACAATTCCATTTGTCAATTTTCCAGAAATAAAAAGCCAGGAAGAGTAAAATAGAAAACCAATTATCACAATGTACACCTACATACACAAATTTTAAATTACACTTTGAATTTACAGTAATATTGCCTCCATAAAAGCCAATTTAAACTACCGAGTAAAAAATGGAAATGTAATTCATTCAATTCTCTGCTTTTCATTGTCGACAGAAAATTTGATGTATTCATTTTTCATTTTATTTTCATGCTTTTCACCTTTTCACTGTCCTTCATTCACATATTTTTCAATTTTAGTTACGTCCTTACTCAACAACAAATATATAAATGTGAGTGTTTGTATTAGTGTATATGTGCACTCCTTTGTTGTTTAGTTTATAACACACTGGATCTGTACGTGAAATGCTTACGGTTTCCCAGTGTACCAACTTAAAGGGAAATACTTTCTTGAAACTTGACGCAGTCCAGTGGTGAGAAATGCAGAGTTGAGCAAAACTGTGCAAGAAGGGGTTGGTTTGCACATATATATACATCCACACACACACATAGCAACTCACTGCAACCTTTAGTTGAGGGTTGTGGCTACCTTTGCGCGGTTTAGCCATGTATATAGTCTAACGTTGACTATAACTGCCAAGTCTCTTGGTCCAACCTTTCTCCCCTCGAGCTTTGTCGAGACTCAGAAAACTCTCTTGCTGAGACATATACAACTATTATATTGTCGTGACTATAAGCCCAATTGTTGCAACTATATGTAATGTATAGTTGCCTCCTATTTAGAACTAATGTGCGACTCCTTTCATCAACATACCCAATAGTTTCCTTACAACTTTATCGAAAATCTATGCAACAATTATTTATAACCATTTACTGAAGTAATTTGTACAGAATTTTATTATTTATTTAGTTCTGTATTCAATTTTTAAGCTGTTTTATCATGTTGGATGTTCAGTAATAAAATAGAAATGAAGAATAATGTAGGGTCGTATTGTGATCATTTTTTTTTTTTACGATCATTGTATGGATGGAAGACGAAGTTAAAAATAAGCTCAGACGTCAACATAACACAAAATCACAAAAGTGTCTTTGCCAGTAATATGCATTAACGTGTGGCTTTTGAAGTCACATACTTGAGTGAATGTTATGTATAGCGACATGCAGACATTGCGTGTCTACAATGTCAACGCCATCAATATTAACTTCTCTTAACTTTCTCAGTCTCTTCTTCACTCTCTTTATATATGTTGAATCTATGTTTCGTATGGTTTATTTGTTTCTTCAGAATTGGGGTATAATGTTCTGCGAATTAACAGTAAACAAGTGAAAAAAAATCATTCTGGAATGTAGTAATGTTAAAAAAAAATATTTTATGGAGACGTAACTCTGGTGGAATATTAAATTTCTGAGTTATGATTGAGTATGAATTTTGAAATAAATATTTTCATGTTTTGTACACATTCCTTGCAAGCTCAAGTACATTCTTTCCATGAAAATTAAGTATTTAAATCATGCGAAGTTATTTTACACATTTTTTAGTAAATTAAATTATTAAATATGAAACTCGAGGTATCCCATTTTGACGTACAAAATTAAACAATGCCAATTAGAAAGAGGCATTTTATAAAATATTACACTTTTATACTCTCACTGCTTTTTCACATTAACAACTATCAGATTCCATATGAAATTCTCTTTCATCACAACACCTAAAAAAATTTGTCTCTATTGAAAAAACCATTTAAAAATTGTATTATAAAAATATGAAAGATAAGACGAGAAAGTAGACTGAGAAAAATATACTCTTCACTTCATCATTTTCCAAATATATATACTTGATCCTTCCACCATTGCCTTTGTTGTTGGTTAAAGCGAGCACCTGTCGAGCTTTATTTGGCCTCGACTTCTCAGAGCCTCAGTGCGGCTGACCGCAACAATGTCTATACCACTAGCCTTTCTCTTTCTCTGACTACAATCGTGTGCGGTCAAAGACGTTGATGGAAGAAGAGGAAATAGAGAGGTGAAAGGGGGTGAAGGGAAATAGAGAGATTGAGAGCGGTATGTGTGTATGTGTTTGTATAGAATAGTGTGCACCAAAGTGAAGTAGATCCCGGATAATGCTGGTTGAGTCTTTAGTCCCAGGATCTTTGGCGAGGATGAACTGCTCGTCTGTGTCTCACCCACAATACACATTTATATATCTCTATATAGTTATATGAAGGTAATTGCACGTAGAATAGTATATGGAGTGCGAGGGCAATTGCATCTACGTTGAGATGAAAAGAATGTGTATTATTATCAAAGGTGAAACTCATTCAACATCACAGAGAAGAATTTTCGCACCATCCCTTGCTCTTCTTTCTTCTGCCACTTGCTTTCTCCTATATTCTATCTACAATTTTAATTATACAACAATCATGATGATAATAAATAATTAAAATGAAATTATTAAAATAGTAAAAAAAAATGAAGAGGAAAATATATGGGATATAAAGTGAAAAAAAAAGAAATTATTATCGAGATTATTCTTGAGACTAAATGAATATATGAGAAGTGTTGGGTAAAATTATTTTACAGCCGTCTGGTGTGTTAGGTTAAAATATATTTCCACGATGGCGTCTCTTATGCTAATGCTAGAGATACAGCGTACGCAAATGCATGAGGTAATTTTTTTCATTTTTTTTTCTATTAAATTCGTATTTCCTTTCTCTTTTTCTTTTCTTTTTTTTTTTTTGGTCTTATGGTTTAGTGTGGGATAAGAGTGACGTTGAATAAAATAGGACAAAGTCGTGATAGTGTGATATCAGTGTCGCATATGGTGAGTTTATTACTTGGTGTAGATAAAGACTGGGAGGTGTGAAAAGAGAGAGATGAGAATTGAGTCAAAAGTTTTAGCGCACTGGAGTTGAGTTACGTTTGTGTAATATCGACGATAGAAAAATGGTAATGTAGAGATCTGACCTGTAGTGTGATGTATAGATACGCGTTGTCTTCTGCTTATGGAATAAAACGGAGATTTTCATGAATATATATAGGAGAATATCGTGATATTACACTGTTGAAGTTTATTACTTTATATATTATCACATAATGTGTATAAATTTTTTTTTTAATGCAATCCCTGTGTTCATCATTGCAGCAAAAATTTTACAAGTCGTAAACTTTTAAACAACACAAACTTCCATCAACAATTTGTCATTTAAAAAGTTTATGGGGTTATTTACATTGTGGATAAAAATGGAAAACATGGCACAGAGTAATAAAATTGTCTATAAAATTATTTTTTCTCTCCTTATTAATTTTCTTTAGTGTCAGAAGCGAAGTTTTTCCTATCTATTCATCTACGAACATCCTTTATTCAATTAATTTTTATGTATATTAAAATTGATATTGAAAAATTGTTTTTATGCTTGTTAAAAACACTTTTGAATTCGAAAACTATTTTTTGATTTAGCTATTGCATTGTAGAGTCATAAAAAAAATCTTAGATTGACGTTAATACTATAAAGTTGTGAGATTTTCTATTGTTCCATCATAAAACACTTAAAAATATTTGTTTGTTTATCAAAATTAAATATCTCCCTGCATTGAATGAAAAAAAAAAATAGAATGAATTATGCACAGTTGATTTGCCATTTTATTACAAAAATAATTCCATACGATTTTCTTTCTACACAAGTTTAATATATATCGTCGTTATACCCAACTCTCATAAGTATTATCTCGCATTTAGATTTTGCGACAGGTCGAAATTCACACTCCAAACTGTCAAGGGACCATAGGGAACAAAACCACGTGATTGTGCCAGACACACGTGCGATTTCAGTAAGCTTCAGACTCTACACTTACACAATATACATAAACAGAGATTTTCATATGCATGTGAGGATATACAGTAAAGCGTAACCCCTGAAGGTACTCGACGTTATAGTCACTGACATTTTTAAGAAAAATTTCTCTTCGTCTTCTCATCTGTCCCGTCGCACAACACTTCCCTTCCCTTTACATCTGACATTATGCTAACTAGAGAATGAACCCTGGTATTTCACAATACCTAACCTCACTCGTAACCTTTCCCTACTCATCGGCCACACGATTTTCTACTGTGCATCCATTTCAAAATTCACACTTCTATATCATCATGTTGAATTCTAAACACCAACACCAAATCCTTAGTAACTTTCGTTCAACTTCTGTAATTCCATAACTTGAGACAGCTCACTCCCAATTTTCTTCAGTTTATTTATTCTTTGAATGAATATATATGCGCGTGATTCAGAATATTACAAAGTTTATATCAAGTTTTGCATCTGTACTGACAAATTTGTATTGTCTACGAGTAAAAGTCTTGAAATACCGTTCGATTCTCACTGTCACTTTGTATTTTCCATCCTCCCCGTGGCGCCATTTTATGCGTCCAATTTATGTCGAGTGTTGTCATGAATTTATGATATCTTCGGATAAAGAATCGAGTGACAAGTTTTACGACTTTATATGTAGAAAAATAGTGAATTTTATTTCTTTATGTGTTTGTTTGTATAGACAAATCAAGAGATGCATGTCATGTCGCACCAATGCAACTGTCTCTGATAAGCTCTACAATATCTGTTTTTCCTGTCAATTCAGTTGTGAAAATCACATTATAAGATACATAGATATATATGTCAAGAGTTATTCGCGTGAAGATTTTTTTTATTTCATTTTTATTTGATAAAAAAGTCAAGCATCAATTGTGAAGAAACGACATTTTTTACACTTTAACAATCGATTGAATAGTTTATTTATGTGTTGTGTAGATATTTTTCTTTTCAAACTATTTATTGATTTCATTTTATTTATTCTTTTGAACTTTTGAATTTCCCTCAATCCAATTATTCTTTTGTATTTTATCATTCTTGATGAATATTTGGAGATAGGGAAGTATCATTTTTGCGACGTATGACAGTTTGGATTCGATAGTTGGTATACGTGATAAAACGACCGAAACAGAATAGAAAAAAAAACAATACATGTCGATGAGCACAATTTTGCAGAGAAATATAAATGGAACATGTATATGCATCATTTATATATATATATATATACATTTTTTTATGAGTGATTGAAAAAGGGAAGCATTTGGACACACCGCAATGTCGTTACTCAATTCTGCGTGAAAAGTGAAAAGTTGTTCAATATAACGAGCAGATTAATGGTTGGAGAGCCATCAAATACGAGTGTCACACTCGATGTCACACACTCGACAACATCCTCTTCAATAATATGGCTTTGTGTCTGGCAAGTCAAATATTTTCATTTATTTATTGGGTTTTTTTTTCTCTTTTGTTACATCCTTGACAAGGCTGTATGGATAATGAAATATTTGATGTACAAATTAAACCGCAGACTATTGGAAAATGATGAAATTCTTTTTTTGAGAATCAGACTTGTAGTTTTCATTTGATTTATTTATCTATAGAATTTTTGTTTTGTTTTTATGTGTTATATTTGGGAAGTAAAAAAAATTGTGTTTATTTGATGTTGTATGGGGGACAGCGATGAAAAAAAATCACTGGTATAAATATGTGAAATATTGCATTTTAATTACAAAAATTCAGGAATATGTTGAAGAAAAAAGAAAAAATTATTATCCGTCAATGATAGTTCCATTGAATGAAATAGTCAAACTTTTATGATCAAATAATTAATTTTCTATTTAGTCTGAAGTATTTTTTAAACATTAGTCGACCTCTGTGCACTGAACTATAAACTCCAATGACTCCCATCATCCTCAACTTCCTTAAGAAATGCTCTTCAATATAGTCATTCAAAAAAAAATTCGCTTTCCCTGTCATGTCATTTGGGTAAATCCCCTCTCTGAAGAATGACTCAGAACAATGTTAACCAAGAAAATCCACAAGAATTTAATTCTCAAGCGCACGTAACTATATAAACTGCTCTGACTTGCAAAGATTCCACCCTCTTTGTATCCAATGTTTAAGATAGGAAGTTCTCTTTCCAATTAAACTTTTACCGTTCTCTTCTACCACATCACCAACCTTTGATATTCATTGTGAAATGTTCTGGAAAATATTTAATATATAATCACAAAATAAAAAATACTTTTCTATTACGATTTACCAATGGCAATAACAATAACCCCATGAGTGATATTCTACCATATCAGAGTCATAAAAATTGCAAGACAATATTTTTCACAGTTCATGTTTCATATGCCAACGTATTTCTCCATCAAAACTATAAAACAAAAAAATAATAAAATCGTAAAACTTCATAATTTAATATTAGTCCATAAATCGTAAGTTTATGAATTTTCATTCTTTCTTTTTATCAATAAATAATACATATTTCAAAGACTTGAATTTCATATCTATCAGGTTAAAAATTCACAAAACACTTTTGACACGTACAACAATAAATCAAAAAAGTATTCAAAATTACCCAATGTAATGCGCTGTAAAATGAACACGATCGATTATGTCACTGGCGTGTGTGCGTAGTCTTGCATTACAAAAGGAGCGCATAACCATATTTCAACATTTCACTGGATTGCTTTTTCCCTATTTCTTCATATTCTTCATTCATATATAACTATTTATTCCCCTTTCATTTCCCATTTTCTTTCTTTTGCTACTATACATACACACATACATTCAAACATGTACATATTTTTCCTTCATTTCACTCTGCTGACATTTACAGAAATACGTAATAAATATATTCAGTAAATAATACCTCGACATTTACAGTTTCTCAATATGTAAAAAGACATCACCGATTTCATTTCAGCTATATTAATATAGAATTTCTATTCAATATAATTTTTTTCATCTCGATTACATTTTCTATTCTCACAATTTTCATCTTCAATAACCCACATAATTTATTTTCACATTCTTCAATGCAAATATCTACATCAAATCCCGATTTATTGATTCGATGTTTCGTTTATCAGAGCTTTTGTCGACTGACACATTAAATGTTTTTATTTATTTTTTTTCCATCTATTTTATATCCATCGAATGTATCACAACATAAAATATTCGAATGCATCGAATACATATTCCATGCATATATTTCTTTTGTCCTCCCCATTATAATAAGAGTAGAAGAAACGATGGAATAAAAAAAGAACCATAAATGATAAAGGGACGATACAGTTGAGACGATACTGGAAAGCAATTCAATCAGAGCTCGTGAACAGTCAGCAGCTGAGACCAGCTGAGGGGCGTAGTTCTTCCATACATTTTGTTTTTTTTTTCCCCCCAAACATCTCTCACAGTATACATACAAATACACATATGCACATGTGTATTTATATGTTTATGTATATATTGCGTTGTACAGTAAGTTTTTCTTGTATATTCCAGCAACAAACCAACCCACTCGCACCCAACCACCCACTCACACACACGCTCACACTATCAGTCACGTTTTATAGCGTAAAATTCACTGCTAAAATGTTTGCCGTCTGTATATCCTCACTTCTTCGATCCCATCTGACTTTTTTTCGTTGTTGCATATATACATATGTATATATATATATATATATGTCTATGTACAGTGTCAAGTCGATTTATGTCCGGCACGTGCGCGCACTCCTTTCCTAGGCCGCCACCCACTTGTGAAAAGCCAAAAAAGAATGAAAATATTGTTGAGAGAGGGTAGATGTTGTTGTGCACGCGGCAACACAAAATACGTGTTTGGGATTAAAATTTTTTTCTATATTATGTTTTATTTCTTATGGTTTTTCACTTATATTCTTCTTGTAAAAATTCTTCACGGTTTTTGTGCGATGGTTATTCAATCAGGTAGACTTTTTTTTTATCCCTGAATTTTATGATCAATTTTAATTTATCTCATTTTTGTTCGAATTCATTTATTAATGTTTAATATTCAATTCATTTACTGACTCAATTATGAATTACACTTGAGACTTTTAAATTCAACGTTAAACATAAAAATAAATAACTCTTTTTCTTTCTAAATGCATTTCTATATATTGGAATTGTGAATAAATAGGAAACGGAAAGAAAAAAAAGGAATAAATTGATAACAAATCGATATGAATGACTAAAAGGGAAAAATAATCACTACTACCACTAGTACTATTGTTGTGTTGAGTTGCATTCGCTCAATCCGTCAACGAAAATGTGTATAGATACTAGAGAAATAGTGCCGAGGGGATATAACATAAGAAGCATACACAAACACAAACACCCCTATACACTCTTTTTAGTTGTGCGCATCTGGTGTCGTCTGATTGACGCGTAAATTGCGTATCTGCGATACGCACCTGTGTCTCCACATATCTGCAGCACTTCGATTTTGTATTTTCTCTTTTTTCATTTTTTTATTTCTACTTTCTCATTCACAATACTCAAGCGAATATTGCTTCATACATACACTTTCACATGAATATAGTTGCATATAAAAGAGAGTCTACAGTTGCATAGTGCAAGTAGAAAAATATGGAAATTACTGGCAACGGTTCGTCTTTCATGCTCAAAAGAAGAAAGCACTCGCCCCGGGCATACACGCCCCTGTCTTTTCCAGTATCATTTTTATTTCCATTCTTTGAATAGTATAAGCGATATATTTGCGATAGTATATGTATGTGTGTCGATATGTGTACACTTTTGCTTATATGGACTTGTATGCTTTATCTCGACGTCAAGGTAACCGCTTTATGCATATATATGTCTATATTGCTGCTGGAGCGTCTCAATAATTCAAAGTATGGATTTTGAGTTAGGAGAGACGTTTTTATATTTTTCTTATTTTTCTTTCTTTTTTTTTCTTCGTTATTTTTATTTTTGTATTTTCGCCCTTTCTTTTTCTTTTTCGTCGTTCGTATCATGAAGGCGGTGAGACCCCAAGGGGATTCTCCGTGCAAGAGTTCGTCGGCGACGTTTCTATATAAATATAGTGATGGATGTCATGGCGCGTCTCGCTTTTATATATGTGGATGTGAATTTGTATGAGTATGTATATATAGAATTGCCCTGTTTCACATTTTTTTTTTCCTTAGAGTATTCTTCTTTTTTTTTTCTATCAAATGATGACACCTGAATGTTAAAAAAGAAAAAAGAGAATAGAAAGAAAAAACAACAGAGACTGTCAATATTTATGGTTTTCAATAATGTTGGATGAAACATGCGTGTTTGAATTGAATTATGTGAAACCCCTGTTGTGAATGAAAATGTCGTTAAGATGATTCTTTATGGGGTGTATGAAGAGGGCGGGATTAAATTAGTAGAGAGATAAATATTTTATTTGATACAGTTGGTGTTTTAGTTATTGGTTGATGAAAAGTTATGGTGAAAGTTATTAAAATTTGATTTCTTTGATTTGGTGGTAAAATTAAAGGAAAAAAATCATTCAAATCATCCAGTCGTATAATTTTCTAACGCAATAAATATGACACAATTTTGTAGTGGCTGAAAGTTTTTATGAATTCTCATGTCTCACAGTTCTGAACTCTAAAACGTAAACAAACTCTCTAATTAAGTATTTTTTATTTTTATTTTTTTTCCAAATCCTAATTATGACAAGTAGTAAACTTGGCTGTTATATGACTGTTAATGTGCCATGTATACTGTGCGGCATGAGTATATTCTAAAAGTTAAACTTTTCATTTAACATGTTGCTTATGGTGACTTTGTGTTGCACGTTTAGTCGTTAGGACACGTTAAAATTGAGCGTGTGAGGTAGTCAACACCCTTTTGACTTTTACGTACATTTGTATATGCCCACGTAAACCATTAATTTAGTGACAGTTTTTTTGCTTACTGGTCACAGTGAAATTCAATGAACTTCCAAATTATTATTTCATAAAAACTAAAAATCACTAATCAATGTAAAATTGTGCAATTCTAAATATTTAAAGATCTTCATTAACTATGAAAATGTTCTAAAAAGTTTTCAGTAGATACACTAAATTATTTCTAACAAATTTTTGTCCCATTTTTTGACACATAAGTTTGTGATCTTTCCTGGTATACGACAACAGATATGTACACACGTTGAAGGTCCGACTAGCACACGACACGTGAGAAAATGGATGCTCTGAAATTCACCACAACGCGACGAGTCGCGCAACCGGTATTTCCAATTTCACAGCGCGTGGGTTAACGAGGCCCGTGCGAGTTGGTAGATATAGTATACATTCGCAGTATATATCGCGTTCGTCGGAGCAGCCATCCCGCCCTTAGCTGTCTATATCTATCTGACTCGCTCACACTTCCATCTCTTGATAGTTCTCTCATGGAAGCATTTCGCGCGAGAGTTGTATACATACTACCGTTTCACAGACACCCCCTTTAAACTGGCAGAGCTGGGTGAACACACGTGTTCCGGCACATTACCTGCGCTGATTACCGGTTCTACCCAGCGGAGTATGTCACCCAGTCACCCTCGGGGCATATGTATATAACATGTATACTATCAGAAGAGTTGTCTAACACTCTTATATTTTATATCTGTCCGAATATCTTCTTGATGTTGTAAAAATTTTTAAACTGTCTAAAAACTCAATTTTCCACATTTTTTTCGCAAACTTTATGCGGAACATCCGAATTTATCACTCTGTATTGAGATTGGAAAATATTTTTATAGTTAGAATTATAATTTTAATACGAATTTAGTGAAATATTAAATGATATAAAGTTTTGTATTTGATTGTAAAATATATTTAAAATTTTCTTAAGAACAGTTAGCTAGATATTCTTTAAAATATTCTAAGACTTATATAAAAATATAAAACATTGAACTCATTGTTATGTGTTGGCTTTAAACTAATAATTCTAAATTTTTCTTTATCAATAATGTTATAGAGCTGCTCAAAAGTGGAACCTCTCGTCGAGTCCACATCGACGACGTCGTTCAGGCGATGAAAATATTGGTGCAGATGAACAGCCAATATTTCCAAATGGTTACGCGGCGTTGCTATTAAAATCACCTCCACCAGCACCACCAGCGTTTTTACGACGAATTGGAGTCAAAGAGTTTACGGGTGTGGGAAAGGTAAGTTTAAATAATGCAAAATGCAGTATAATATATTACGTAAACTATACTTACACGAGTAAATATGATAGAACAATATCGTGAATGCTTTGTAAATACGTCAGCTTAATCACGTTTGTTATACCAAGTGCGTGTTGAAACGTGCAATACATATAGACAATGAAGTGTGTTTAACACCATTAACTATCGGAGTATCTGCAATTCCAAGTTGGTTCACGCTGCATAGGTTAGTTGTCACTGGTAAAGTCACCCGTTTACATACAAACGTATCCGTATTCCACTAGTGCATTATTTGAAATGCAAATGTGTGTGTGTGTTACGAATTTCTTAAATTCTATGGCGATTCATTAACTATACAGTTCTACGAAAATCGAATAATTTAATATGATTAAGAACAATCTGATGATCTGAAGTAGACGAAAAAATGACATCGAAGCCAAATTTATCATTTTATTAAAGTGGTTTTCTCATTAAAATAAATTTCAAACGATTGTTCACCAACGTTATCTCATTATTAAACTCATTATTGATATCTATTGAAGTGGAATATTAATTCAGGTAGATTTAATATGAATGAAGTTCTTCTGAAGTCGATAAATCTACAAATTCGAAGGAAAGAGAAAATTATGTGTTGAATATGAAGAAGTTTCTTCTGCCAATTTTCCAAGCTTCTTGAATTATCTTTCTTCATGTTGACTCTTACAACTTTGTATATAGTTCATGATTATGAGTGCGCGTGAATTTGTGAGGAATATTTATTTTACATGAAGTGTATTTCATCAGTATAAATTAATTCAGTTCTTCAACGAAGTTCATGTTAAAATAAACTGAATTAATTTACACACCTAATCCGTACAATTTACTTCTCACTTTAACTTCATTTCACGAATAAGACGAAGGTAAATAGTGTTAGGTATTATCCAACCCTGGATGATTGTGTAATATATAATTCTCTTTCATCTCATTGTTGTTATTCTCATCGATATTCTCAATAGCCGCAAGTAGATTTTGTCTTCGTTGAAGTGAATCTTTGAAAATAATCGCGCATCTACTGTTCACTAATGGGAAGTTCACGTAATATATTTATAAATATCTCGTTTATGTAACGGCCAATTTGTCGTTAAGTTCCTGTGGCTCTTCATATTATGAAAGACTACAACGAAATTGAGAAAAAAAAATATGATGAAGTTATATTCCTATTATTTCTTAATTTTCTTTCTAGTTTTTAATAACATTGAAGAAGAAATTTTCTCATATAATGGAATTTAATTTTGCTACATGTTTTTACGACCAAGGTAGCGGTGAAGCTTATTGAAAAAAAAAAATATGTATATATATATATATATATATATATATATAAGAAGAAATAGAGAAGAAAACGTTATAAGAGGATTAGAAATGGCTGTACAACTATTAACGAGTCCTATTAACGTGTCCAAGAGTACACTAGAAAATTTGCAAAGGTTTTTATATTACACAGAGTTGTCGTTATGCATATTTTATTGAAATTCTTCTCTTTTTTTTTTTTTAAACACGAGTGAGTGTTACAAAGTCATCAGCAATTTACTTTGCGAAAAAAAGACAGTGACTTTGTATGATGTAACGAGAAAGGTTGCGGGTAGTTAATCCGTAACAAATATAAAATTTATTGTTTTTTCATTTATTCCTACGTTCTATTCATATTTTTTTTTATTCATATATATGCTTGAAGAAATGAGAGGGCTAATTAAAATTGAAAGAAAACACTCGCCAAATAAAACTGTGCATGCAAGAAAATTAAAGTAAAATTCTTGACTTGGTGCAATTTATATACATTTGTTTCATTTCTTCTTTTTCCTCTCTCATGACTTTTGTATTTGGTCATGCACTTCAAAGTTACATGAGTGGGAGTTGAAGTACTTTTTAGTGATACATGTGAATGAATTTGGTAAGAAAAGAAAAAAGAAAGGGCAACAGCATCATCCAATTTCATTATATATTTTTGTTATTTAGCATTCTTAAATATTTACTTTCATCTTTGAAATTAAAAGGAGAAAAAGTTACAATGTGGGTAGTTGATGCAGTAATTATACACACACGTGTTTTTAATTAAATTTTGTTTGAAATATTGAAGAGATATGAGTTTTCCGTTTGTCCCATGTCATTTCTCTACCAACATTAGACCCCGCCCATTACTTTTGTAATTCAACACCGAGAGAATAGGACGTGCGCATACGCATTTCACTAATTTTCAACGGGTTCGTATTATATACACTAGTTCTTCTTGTAGACACATTCATGCTTGTGCAATGTGCACTTACCAGTAACCATTTTCACTAAACATTTTTCACATGTTCATTGCCATCTTAGTGTCTGCATATATAGCAAGCATTTTCGAGAAAATGAAATCGCACGTAAATGACTGGCGCGACTTTGAACGTTAACTAAGCTCATACACATTATGAAATGTGCAAATATCTTTAGCTAAATGAATCATGTGAAATGATAATCAGCATAGGAGTTTGTTGAACTCGTGAATTTACATCAAGTGGAATATTGGAGAATTACAAACAGACTATAATTGAAAGTATTTTTATGGTTTCTCAAGAGAAATTTAATTTACTTACAGTAAAATTATTCAAACTGTTAGATAAAAATAAATATGAATTGTTTTCCTCATCATATCATCAGATTCTGAACAATCTATGAATTCATGATCCGAAAATAAAAATTCTTCCATATAAAACTAATTTCCTCTACTTTCATCGAATGAATAGAAAAATTTAATCGAAAAAAATTGAAAATCGCAATGCGTATTGGTCGTAAAGCCATACGAGTTATCAAGAGGAAGAAGCAGAAAGAAAGGAAAAAAAAATTCAGGAAGAACCAAGTCAAGAGGGTTGATGGGTCTCTGATAAGAAGTTGAAAAAAAGAAGCAACATATACTATAACATCTTGTCTCTTTTCCGGCTATTCTTTTTCCTCTTTCTCGTTAGTAAATTCTTCTGGTCCCTACAACTCCAGACGAGAGGTTGCATCGATTGCTTTGCCCTCCGATCTCGATTCATCTCGATCCAATAAACGACCCGTGACCTCAATGTGATCTATACAGTCGGCCACAACTAAAAAGAAAATCCTAAAAAAAAATAAATAAAAATTGAAGGAGGGTGGTGGGAGAATAGACGATGGAGTATGAGCGCCCTCTCCAAACATCGTCAATATCTCAGAAGCGAGAGCGTGATTTTTATGGGCTCGTACAGGCGTGTATTGGCTATTTTCTTCTTTTTTTCTCTCTTCCTTCTTTCCTTGCTGTCGTGGGGAGATTTTTCGGTACAGAGAAGACGAATGTTAGGTTCAGAGAGAGAGAGAGAGTGAGGGTGAAGAGACGAAGCAACTGAGGCTTCAAGCACCAGGTCGGTACGTCCGAGCAAGTTGGTAAAATGAACCGTGACCACGACTGGACGTTCCCACCCACCGCGTCACACACACATCTATATATATATATATATTGTTTCAGCACTCTCGTAACTTCCTCAGTTGCTCTTCAATTTTATGAAAACGAATAAAACGCACCAAATGAACTTTCACAGTGGGTTAAACTTTTCAGTATATAATACGTGAATGAAAAAACTTTTGGCAGGATAATTATTTATCGTTTCAATGGTTGGACATTAAATGTCCAACACAAGTTTGAAGTAATTTTTATTATATTCATTCGTGATATTCAAGTAGAATTATTTTTATGTAATTTATGAGGACAGTGAACAGTGCAGTATTGAAATTGTTAATTTTTTTCTTGTTATCGATGATGAAGTTGAGAACCGTTGTTATATTTCATCGATAGTTGAGTTTCCGGTGAAATTTTCTCTTAGTCCGATCAGAGAGAGTGGATATATATTCCAATATTACCAGACCATTTCATGAGAGAATCGAAGGAAGATCGAGTTTTCGACATCGAGTGTATTTCACTCCCCCTCTATTCTCTTCATGTATATATAGATATTCCTTGAATTTGGTGAGTGCCATACACCGAAATCGAATTGCCAGGGAATTTCACGTCCCCTCTTGTTCAACAAACGAACGAGTTCGAAGAAAATGCCTGCTAAATGTCAGCCAATCAAGAAGAGGGAAAGTAGATTTATAGTTAAGAAATGAAAGAAGAAAAGAGAAAATAAAATAAATGGAAAAATTGGTTAGAATATTATTTTAACTAATTTAAAAACTCATGGGGGTGTGAAATTACGATAATTTATCATTCTGATAAGTTTCTTAGTGGTGAAAAGTAATTTATATTCACTCAATGAAGAGAGGAAACAGAAATGGAGAAGAAATGAAAAAAAAGAAAACGCAATATTGAGAAAGAGGAATAAAGAAGAAATTCTATAGATTGCTTAACAATAGATAGAGTGAAATGTAAAGTATTATCGGAATAGACAATCGTATTTATATATAGCTTCGCTAAATTCAACTTGGGGTAAGGCTTTGCAACCACCATTCGCGCCGAGGTGGTCAACGCGGTTCACTCGGCATTTGCCAAGGTTTATTGAAATGTTCGAGGTCTTATACGACCCCGTGCGATTGTTAGGGATGGCAACATACATATATTTATTGTATCTATGTGTATTTCTGTGTTTTTGTGTTTATATGTGTGTAAGGTGAGAGGGAAGAACCGCTCGGCAATCCCTAAAACTCTCAGGACCCTTTTCCACTTCGGAATGTTAATGATTGCGCGTGATTTCCCATCTTTTTCACATGGGAAAAAATAATGAATTGGAATATTTCGCATATTGTTTTAGGGGAGGAAAAGAATTAATAATCATCGACAAATAAGCTCAAAATCTTCAGGAACTTCAACTTCAGCAACCATTTATGTAACATCATTCAAACGAATTAATTATCCTCAATAATTAAATTCAAATTCTTTCTGGTCTCATTATTTTGCTCTTCATTACAAATCTACTTAACAAATTAAATCATTCATTTCAATAGAATGCTTTGAAGCTCGCATTCCAACTTGTTCCACCATGTCTCCATCATCCACTAAATTGTCAGATACATTTGCAAAATAAAATCTTTCATATAAACTATTCAAAAGAAGTGGAGGAAAATTGTGAATATTCAATTTTGAAATGGATAATAAACTTAATTTTTCATGCTTTTTTTTACATTCTTGAATGTAGAACTATTCTGTAGATGGTTTTAATTTATAAATAAATTATCTTATCGACTATATCAATCCGATATCTATATCTTTAAATATACAATCACATAATTGCATCCATTTGCAAATATTGCAAGTAGCTCTCGTGTGTCAGTCAGTCAGTCACTGTATATACAACCGCGGGACACTATGTATGATTTATGAGCTTTAACATCCCCACGCGCGCGCAACTGACACATACGTTTCCGATGATATCTGTTACGTGTGGTGGAGTCGGGTCAACCATCGCATATACAAAGTTCATGACTTGTCTGATCAATATCACAAAGTTTATACACATCAGAAATGTAGTTGCACTGTTGGTACATCATTCGTCAAAGTATTTCACTTTAAGAATCTACACATAATTTATTTTGTCCACTTCCCTGATGATGTTGAACTTTTTTATTTATCTATCCACGACTTTTCATATTATATTTAACTTTTATGTGAATACAAATGTTTATATCAAGTATATAAAAATTATTTTTTCAAACTTTGGATCCACCTCTCTCTAAATGTCTTGTCTCACCATACTATTTATGGTGTTTAGTTTTAATTGGATAATATACGAGCGTAGGGTAAATTTTCGCGAGGCAATAAATATACTTGTGACTTTCAGGTATATTTGAGGTTACGTTTCAATGAAATTAATTAAATAAAAGAGAAAAATATTTCTCCTTTTTTTGAATTAGACAAATTCATTTTCCTATTCTGAAATTATTATTACAATTCACCGAATTATTGATATGGTAAAACAATTGTTGTCTGATTATTAATAATTTTCCAAAACACTACTAATAACCAAAGTTTTTATATAATTAAAAATAAATCACAAAAATTTTCTTTCCAATTTCAGATATTTAATGAATTTAGAAAATTCGTGAAAACAATTTCTCTCCCCACAAGACTTTTCCAACAAAATTTCGTAAACTTACCCTTTACTGAAAATATATACAACAACGACATCCCTTAATGTTGAATTTCACGGTACTACAATCGTTAATTTGATGTTCACCACATTTTCGCGTCAAATAACTGTGAAATTCGCACGACGTTGTGGTTCGTGTAGGATACGCATACACAACTAGCAAAAGGGGGTTGTTGCAGCATCAGTAAGTTGTACTACTATACCTATCTGATATTCCGACATTCAAAAGCCTGTAGCTATGCCTGAGATTTGTAGCTTAAACTATATTATACATTGCAAATATATATATTGTACCTTACACACAAGCGAACAATTTTAAGTGCATACTCTCTTGTTATTCTCTCTCTCTCTCTCTCTCTCTCTCTGTCTCTCGTTGTTTGTTAGATTCTCAAAAGCGCGCCCACTTTCGATGGTATCGCTTGATTGTGCCCACGGCGCTCGTTCTCCAAACTTTGATCAAATTGTCTATCCTAAATGCTCTAATGGAATCCCTTGACTACCAACTTTAACGTATAATCGAGCTTACTGGAATTTTAATGAGTCTCGACTTTGGTGGAAAATAACTTAGGTAAAATTATTATTGCTATGGGAACATACTTAACTATCTTCGAAACTATACTTTATATATGGTGACATTTTAACATCGTCTTAGACATTATATCTTCATTATATCTAAAAACCCATTCATTTTTAACCAAAAAACCAAAAAAAAAAAATAAACTCCCTCTTAAATATACTCCCCAACTTTACACGCAAATAAAATATCTAAAATTTATAAAACAAACATGAAAGTTTAGTTATCCTCAAAATAATAATCCCTAACCCATCCAAATATTATTTTAATAATTCTAAAAATTGTTCAAAAAAGCCGAGTTTAATCTAAATATCGGCAACAGTTTGTGTTTCCAATGACTGTATATTCCTCAGTGCAAACGACCCCCTCGGGTATAGCCACGATACTGTTCAATTTCACCCAACACGTCACGTTTGCACTGTTTCAATACATCCATATAAATACCTTCACATATATTCATTTAGTTTCGCAGTTGAATAAACGTTACACCTACGCCAAACTATTCTCTATATGTTCTTAATCCTATAAAAACAAAAACACTGCAAGTTTTTGTACGTTCATACTGTGTATACCTATGCTCACTATGGAGATGAATTGTATATACAGCTCCATTTTCCCATGAGCTTTGAAAGACCTTGTATATATACATACACATACCATATCGGATATACTCTAACGCGTAGCTTTAATAAATGTCCCTGACGCGTGGTCGGCAAGGGGGTACAAATCGCTTGGAACCGCAGACACAATGCTTAGTAATGGTGACCGACGGGTTCGTGCTCGACTGGTTCGGGTTATATAGAACATGTATTCCTGGTTGGTGCTGCTGGTACTCTCGCGAATAGAACATTTGTTATATATTCCTTGGCTCTCGCGTATTCAGCACGATTCGACTCCCTCGTTGGATCAACGAACAAACGAGCTTAATTAATCGCCCATCCGGTTTACTCAATTCATGTGTATGTGACCTCATCTCTACGTAATGCTCTCGCTTCCACCTTAATTGTTGTCCAATATCTATTCTAATAATTCAATACGAGCCGATTATACAGTTGAAAATGTCTTTGTTTCCAATATTTTCAATTCTTCTTGTCAACTCAAACAAAATAGTCCCATAATATTCACCACAAAATTCATTTAAATAATCTTTTTATCTCAATTATAAGTAAATTAAATTTCACAATCAATTATTTCATCTCACAATCACACACAAACAATAATCCGCACATGTGCTGTCTATCGTTATAACTAAATTGCAAATCCTATTCATGTATATCGCAATAATTACTAAACAATTATTATTATTCAATATAAATTCGCATTCATCCATATAATTAAATTGGACAAATAATATGGATATGCTATCAGTGAAATCGTGAAACGAGTAATGAGAGTAATTTTCTCGTTTGTCGCGTGTGCATGCGTCGACATGTATACGTATTAAATTATGTATAACTTTGTCGTTGCGTCGCCCCATAAATATATATATATATATATATATGCATTCAAATGGTTGCTCGAGAGGGCTTTAAAGGATTCATGCCGCGGGATCTCACATTCCCTTTGAATTTCACGCTTTACAGCTCGTCCTCTTCGAAATTCGTCTGCTGCTGCTTCAACTGTGCGCGTGGGCCCGAGCTACTGAAGTTTATTACCGGACCAACTGTGTCAGTGTCAGTGTGTATATTATATGTGTGTGTATGCAACAGGAACCGAGACAAGGCTGGAGTGTCTCAGAGGAAGGATAAAATATACAAGGACCTTTCACCTACCAACCCTGTCTCGCTTTCTCTCGTTTCTCCCTCCATTTTTTTTTTTCTACAGTTCACAACTATACTTTTCCACCATCTTCACCATTGGATATGCATAATGTGCTCGTATAAGAGCACATCTACCCTTTTTTCAACACCCTCTTACTATGGTGAGACCCCATCACCATTTTTATGTATTGACAAATCGAAAGAAATGCGGTCTGCCAGGCATACGCTATTTACATTCAACTAGACACAATTCACAAGTATAAAATGTGTCAAATGGAAGAGAATGGAGTGGGAGAAAAGAGATTTTTTTTTATGCTCGAAATCGTTTTGGTTGAAGAATAGAAATGATAAATTTAGTGGTGGTATTTTAGTAGTATTTTTGGGGATTTGAATAGTTTCAGTGTTCTTTTGTCTGAAATCCCCAAAAAATCCATCGGACGCCACTGTAATTTATTCTTATTTTAAAATTCAATTCGTTCATCGAAAATAAAACAAAAGTTTTGTCATTGATTGGAAAAAAATTAAATATTGAAAAGTGCAATGGCATTTTACGAAGAAAAATATAAATAAATAAATGTAAACTTCGTATAAAATGGCACAAAAATAAAAAAATCCTTCTACAATTTATTTATTTAACAAATTTAGTTGAATTCATTTTATCTTTTACTTTTCACAAAACTATATTGTACCATGAGACACATGGGATCGCATTCACATATAAATACACACACAGAGTTCTGTTGATTCAAGTGTGCACGTGATAAAAATGACAATGATGAGTTAATGCAATAACAGTGTAGCACCCCAACCCCATTGTCTCATATATAGATATATAGTTTATATAACATTTTGGTTGGACACAGACGGGCATTTCGCAATTCGTCGGGTGGCGTCGAGACCCCCCGGGGCTACAACGTGCCATACAGATCCGCCGTTTTCAACCTGGGACAAAATTGAGGAGCACACGAGAGAGAATGAGAAAGGGGAATTCGACTCTGTATATAGATATATTTATATGCAACGTAGAAAAGGGTGCAATGGAAACTGTATTTCGGTATTTAGTGTTGGGTACCAATTTATCCATGGTCGGTGCCGCAATAAACTGTGATAAACGGAATTAATGCATCCCTATTGTGTATATATAAATATATTTCGACCTATTTAAACCAATAGAGTTTCAGAAGTATCTGTGGCGACTTAAAATTACTCAATAAAATACAACAATAGCGTTCGATTACTATTGAGATTGTCTGGTATTCGAATTTAATATAATGAAATTAAAATAACGCAAACCCAAAGTATTCTTTCAAATTTTACAGTTGCTCATTCCCTATATCACAATATTTTTATTCAGCCCCATAGTACACAAAAACCATAACTCAAAATTCATACACAATTTCACCAACCGATTGGCTATTGATCAAAAATAAAATCCAATGAAAACGAATAACTAACAAAATAATATTTTTAAAAATGACACAACGTCAATATCAAACTTTATGTCACAGCAATATCAAAAATCAATTCCAATAAAATCTACAATCTCACTCCACTACCAAATAATTCACCATCAATCACAAAATTCTCATTTTAAATAAACCAAAAAAAAATTTCTATCCAAGTATTCTCATTTCTTTCGTCTATTTCACGATTTCTTTCCAAAAATAGTGAAAAGTAGGAAAAAAAACTCTGTTGAAAAGGTTCTCGCGAATGAACATACATTGAGACTTGCTGAGATTACACATCTCTCTACATGTATATCTATGTACACACGATTATTTATATCTCTATATATACATATATATGTCTGGATACATACATATATATGGTAACGTTTTCCGAGTTAATTGGTTGGTGGATAGACAGCACACCGGCTGAGATCCATTGCATAATTAATCCACTGCCGGCTGACCTCTCGCGGTACACCCATTGCTACCACAGCGCATTCGTGTTTGTGTATTTTAGCGGCAACGATACGTTCACATCCCCCTACACCATCACTACCAAACGCAGATATTCCATCGTGTTTGTCCCCATTGGATATATATTAAGAGAGACACGCGACCAACCAATGATCATTTTACAGAATGCACTTTGCATTACACATCAAAAAAAAGCATCAAAGAATTTTACTTCATTTTTTATTTATTCTTTTGTTTATGTAAGCAGCATCTCTTCAAGACTGAAATATTCATTTTAATTTTATGAACGCGACTGTGAAATATATATAAATGCACTTTGAATAATTTTAATCCCAGACTAGACACTATTGATGTACTAAAATTAATAAGTAAATGAGAGTCTGCTATAAAATCACACAGTAGAGAGAATATTCATAAAGTCAATGGGATAGGTGTATATAGTGCGTTAAATCTCAGTGAAATTGGAGAACATGAAGTAACTGATCTGCTTAAAAGTACATCGCAACTATAGATGTATTCTCTTTTTGTTTATGCAACGTTGGGAAAACCTCAAATTTCCATTTAGTTTTGGTGTTATTATACAGGTATTGAGTGAGACATTTTGCTTCTATTCTATCATGGTAATTTATGTCATGAAAATCCTTTTGTCACTTAAGACAACGAACTGGGGATTTGATATATTTACGTATAGAGGGGTGTTATGAAAGTATTCGCATTGTTCGTTACATTATCAACTTGACAGAGTGAAGAACTGGAAGAAAAAAGCAAAGACAAAACCAAAATAACTTTGCTTTTCAATGCTTAAATATAAATTGCGTCGATTTTATTTTTTTTTCACTACTTTCAATGAATTAAAGTGAAAATAAAATGTGTAAATAATTTGAAAGTAACTCAAGTAGCAGAACAAAACCACTTTTAACTGCACAATATATTTTTCACGAAATGAACAAAAATGGAAAAAGTGAAGTAACCAAAAAATAAAAAGAAGAAAACACTACGCAATAAAGAAAAAGTTTGAATCAAATTTTATCGTCTCGTTCGCTTCGTTGTTGCTTCAGGGTATTCGTCGTTGTCGTCATCGCGCACTCGCGCGATCGTTCGAGTATACGCGCCCTAGGCCCTTTGACTGTTTTACATTTAAAACGCATTACTGAACCGGCCGGTTCGAATCCCGCATGGCGATAAAATGAAATTAATGGTTGAACCAACCGATTTCGTGATATATATCGAGAGAGTCGAAGGATGGTGATAGGAGGAGGATAGAGGGTTTCGTTCACAAAACAGCAGTAGAAAAGTTTGATACAGAGAAACTTTGTAGTCTTATCGTGATTATACGAGAGTGCAATTGTCGTTCAGGTTTTAACGTATACACAACTCTATTTTTTTGCACAGAAATAGTCACAGTCATATTCAACGCCAACTATAAAGTCGAAATTGGTCAAAGCAACTTCGTTTCTCGCCCACTCTAACGCTGTATATATATATAGTATCAGCGAAGGGTAAACGAGAGGATATAGGAGAGCTCGAGCTGATTCCGCCCTTGCGACACAATCTCGTCTGTCGCCATCTCCATCAATTTCCGGCGCTATCGGATATCGATTATATGCGGCATACGCGCTTTGAATTTCTCATTTATATTTTGGTGGAGTAGATAGAAAAAGAAATAATAAAAAAGAGTTGAAATAAAAAATTACTGATGTGTTTGATGGATGTGTGAATTGGCTATGAAATGTCCAAAGCTCGACACATGAAATCTTTCCTTTGTTTTTCTTTTTTTCTTTTGCAACTAAAGTCTATTTTCACTCGGCCTTTGCAATGTATGTATTTGTACATGCAATTATTCTTTTGTTTATTTATAGAATTCAGTTGTTCAGAGGTCTATGACCTGACACATATTTGTCTCGTGCAATTGTGGATGTTGTGTTTTGTGCTACTTTTACGTGATGTTGTTGAGGAATAATTTTTTTCTGGTTATTTATGTAACAGACAAGAAAAGGGGAAATGGTTTTGTTTAGTGGTTATGTCATTTTAGTAATAATTTTAAGATATTTTTCACATCTTTTATTTATAATTTAGTAAGAAAATTGAAATGTATTAATGAATTAATGAAACTAAATTAAAATCTGATATAAAATCAACTTTTTGTCTTTTAATGTTGACGAATTTAAAAAATCTCAACTAATTCTCTTTCATTCATATTCACAAAAAGAAAAAAAGGTCCAGATGTTGACCTGACGTGATGTATCAGTGTCAAAGAAAAAAAAAAAGAAGACAAACTTCGCAAAATTCAGTACATAAATATGAGATATGAATGATACTTTCCTTTTTTTTGTTAGTTATAATTGCTATGAGCTAACGCTCTATGTTACCCTCTAGAGGGTCACGCTCGCGCTTTTACTGCAGTTGTATCTATATCTATATGTGTATACGTATAGTGAGAGTGCCTGAAGCTAAACACGAAGTAGAAAGTGGTAGAGAGAGAGAGAGAGTGAGAGGAAGCTTGCAAAATGTGAAGAGGCTAACGACGATAATAGACGAGCACTATTAATTAAGTAGATTAAACTTCAAGTGGCCATCATTAATGTGTAGTAGGTATAAAGAGGTGGGATAAAGTTTCTTATCTTTTATAAATGTATATAGATGAAGAAAAAAAAATTAGTAAAAGTAAAAAAAGCAAAACTGAGGACACCACATACTCATATACACGTTGACCACTTGAATTAGAATTAAAATTATATGAGTGGTATAATAAAACACACGACACTACTCTCACTGTGTTCATAAATTATTTTTTACTACCAACATAAAAGACATGTTATGAAAAATATTCTATACTAAAAATATTATTCACTCTTTTTATTATACAATTTGGCGATTTTCATTTTGTTTTTCTGTTCCTCTTTGTACTTCTGCTTTTTTTTTCTCTTTCTTTGGTCGTCAAGTATTAACGGATTCTTTTTGCACTACCTATGTGAAACTCTTGTGAGACTTCCGACAGCTCCTAATGGATTTCAACAAGACCGAGAGAGCAATCTCTGGGATAGTGAAAAGTAACAGTTCTAAAAGAAAAATTTTTATTTGACCTCGCATTTTATTTTATCACTGCTGTTACTATTTTGTTTCTTCTCTTCTTCTCTATCATTGAATTTTCTTTAAATTTCATACTGTCAATTAGATCAGTACTTATTTAATTCGATGCTTGATCTGATGGACGTGTTGGGTAATTGATTGATAAATGATGATTTATTTGTTTGTTAAATGGGGTATTGCGAAGAGATAAAAATTATTAGTACAATAAATGACGATTGATTGGAAATGAAAAGAGGATTAAATGATAAATAGAATTGGTAATGGTAAATGTCTGTCATCTAGAAGTTTTTGACTCAATTTCTCACTATGTATAAGATCGTCAGGAACTCTTTTTCTTCTCCTTCCCTTTTATTGACGTTAAAGAAAAAGAAGTTGACGACTCCCAAAAAGTTTTGATCCCTTCTCATAACGAAGAGGGAAAATAATCTTGAACAATACTGGGACGTTGTGGCATCAAATTCTTTTTCTTGGTTTTCTTTCACTTTCTTTCATACTCTTTCCAGGACTTCTTCTTCTTCTTCTGCGTACATCTTTTACGTTGATGCCTGTCGGCTGTCATATCCCATCGAAAAATCTTTTTCCTACTTTCGTACATACAGATCCAACCCTCGTCTCGCTCAAAATATACACTTATTATCGAGCACTCGACTGTCCATTCACGGTTGCATCCCACATCACAAAATACGATGCTTATTAAATACAACTAAAAAATGAAAAAAAACAAAGCAAAAATAATTGGAGTTTAAAGAATTCACCCTTTACTGTTTAAATATTTTTTGTATTATAGAAAATTTATTTGTTCTATACCACAAAAAAATAAACAAACTGAAATATAAAATTTCCATTTAATTATTTCATTTGCAATTTGAATTCAGTAGTTGTAAACAATTGTTGTGATGTAAGTCAGTTGCAATGTTGTGTATTATCGATTCAGTTAAATTGTCGTTGAACGTCAAAATGTCCAAGCTCACCAAACACTTATCCCTCGAGAATAGTGGGGAAAGTCGTCGGAAAATGTTAAGGGTAGTACTACTAGAAGTACTATTGGATGGTTTATAGTGGTAGTAGAACGAGTGAAACTCCGATAACGCGCTTCCGACCTCGTGCGCGGACCATAGCGTCTTATTCTCCCAACAATAAAACGATCGGTATAGACGCGTCGTGTCCTATCAAAAATGTCCGTTGTATACACTTGGGCTTATCCCTTCTAGTTTCATCCCTGTTCTTCCGTACATTCGTTCGTTCACTCGTTTCTCTATCTTCGTTTCTTCTTCCCTTCATTTTTTTTTTCACTCTTTTTATTTTCCCTTCACTCTTTTAACATCCGGACTATCGCTAGACTGACTTTCCATTTTCCGAGCTTACCCACCAGACCGTCGGACGACGAGAGTAGCGCTCGAAAATCTGGGCATCAGGGTTTACTCTCCACTCTTACTCCAGACTGCTGGTGATGGTAATCTCGAGAGAAGGACCGTCGTCTTCCACTTGCCGAGAAAATTCGACTTTTCGCTCATCTCATACAATATTTCTCCAATTTTTTTTTCTCCTCTCTTTTTTTATAGTAGTAAATGATAAAAAAAGATAGCAACATTATTTTTTTACTTTCTTATTAACATGAAGATTAAAATTTGTATTTAATTCTTATGAATTAAAATTTTAATTAAAAAGCCACGCTCTCATGTTTTACTGTTGAAGAATTAGATTTTTGCTTTGCATTTTCTTATTTTATTCTAAATCTTTTTAGAGTTGGCAACTGAATTAATTCAGTAAGTTTTATAATCAACCGAGCGGATGTTGATGAATGTAGAACATTCAGAAGTGTCTTGTCTTCAAAAATAATTTTCTCTGTAAATTCTAACCCAGTTTTTATGAAACTGATAAATCGTTAAATTTATTGGAATTTTATTTGAAACGTGAAATGGTCATCGAACCGAATGTATAATTATTTAATACACTGAAAGCTATTTTAAATTCTGCCATCAATTCAGAGTTGAATATCTATATCTTGAGATCATTATTCTCTCTCGTCAATTTCAACATTCCCACTTCCGATTAGGTTCAAATATCGATTATCAATAACTGAATTCTATTGATATATAATGGAATATGAAAAATAACCATACGAACAACCATCGATTTTCCACAACCTCTTAACCCAAATAAATAATTCATAAATAAAAAAACAAACCATTAATTCCAAATGAAAGGCTTGTGCTATTGTCCTATTCCTCACACAATGCACATACCCATACATTGAAAAGAAAGGAAAAAAAACTACAATAATAAAATAAATAACAGCTCTGGGAATATGATCGTTGAAAACGAAGGGTGTGGGCTTCATAAAACTTTTAAAAGGTGTTTCGACTACTTAATCTCTAACCCCTCGAGCAACCGCCACTCGACTCGTGTCCCCAAGGGATATGCAGCGTTAAGCGCACGTCCAATATGACCTCATACCCTTCTCCACCCTCTTCATCGCCACCCAAATATACATATACACATATCTATATCCTCCAGAATTGGGGACCAAAATATTTGATTGCAAATATGTATAATTGTAATCGCACTGACGTAGTTTTCCACAGGGAAAAGTTCATGTATACAATATATAATTAGTGACACACCCCTTCTTTTTTTCCATCCCTTTTGCAAATTTCATTTAAAAAATATCTTTCCGATAAAAAATTCTTCTCGATTCATTAATTCATTGTATATTTATATATCCCACTACTGAGTATAATGAAAAAATTTCCAATTATTCGCCTTTCGGAAACCCAATATTATCTATCGAACTTTTAACCGTAAATTATCCACCGAAGTCGACACGTTAATTAATATTCACTGGCAATCCAATAATTTGATACTTAAAATACAATGAAACAGAGAAAATGAAAAAAAAAAGAAGTAAAATTTTAAAAAGCATGAGAAAATAAAAAACTTCATTTCTTAAAGTACACAAAGTGTATGATAATTATATATATTGGGGGTTGAAGCAATATAGATTAATAAAAGAATGGCAGAGGGAAATGCAGGATGGAAAAAAAATATAAATGAGGAAAATGAAGTCCCCGAGGTGTTGGAGTAAGTATATTTGACCCACTCGGCAATTTCATCAACCCTCGCCGCAAGGTTCGTCAACCCCCTCGAGTATAAGCGCGTCTGTCAGACGTCTTGTTATACTTTATACGTAGAATAGAAAAGGGCACATACATATACATAAAACGAGACTCGATCCACGCGGCGATATTCTTTTTCATTTTTATATCTTCCATCTCGTCTCCAGTTTTTTCTCTTTTCTTCTATGAAAAAACGAAACCCTCAAACAAAATTAGCCAAAATAATTTACAGCCGACAGGTTTATACAAGCGAGACACGCCTGACAGAGTATTTTAGCTAATGACAAGAGAGAAAATAAAAAAATTGATTAATATACCACTTCAACATAAATTAGATATTTTTTTAAAAATATTATTTGTCCGACCATGAGTATGATCTATCTACTTTTTTCTTTATTCAATATTTCATAAAGCCACTCGTTGATCAAACTAAAAATTCTGTTCGATGGATTGACGTATATAATACTTGGCAAAATCCCATCAAAGAGCATCCGGGCTAATTCCACGGGAAAAATCGTCACTGACAGACTGAGCGACAAGAGAGCTCTATAGGTCTCTTGCACTTCGTTTCTCACTCGCTTTGTCTCTATTCATTTTTTTATTTTTATTATTTTTTTTTTCTCTCTGATCTACTCGACGCTCTTACTCCGTTGGACATTTTTACGTAAAGTAGCACCGCATGTCTCGATAGGGGCGAGGCTCACCAACGTATTATGAGACTGTGCCCAGTGAATTTTTAATGGCCACCGGCTTAATTGTACTTTGAATTCACCGGCTGGAATGAAAGCTCATGGAGTATAGTATATATGTATGTACATGTATAAATATATATAACAGGAAAAACAGCGACAGATATATATTGTCCATTGACGAAATGTAGCGCGAGATGAACGAAGTTGTGGCTATTTTGTTGTGTCTGTTTTAAAATGGATGAAACAAATGGAATAAATAGTGAGTGAAGGAATAAAAAAAAAATTTATAAACCTGTGCGATTTTTATGATAAAGAGAAGAAAGAAATTTAATTGACATGATGGAAATTCGTTGAATAAATATAATAAATTGATGAGAAAATGTATAGACAATTTACTTCGATTAAATATCACACGAAATAAGTCGTGCAAACAGAAGATTTTCAAGTTGGCAAACAGCAATATAAAGGTCGCGGAACAGCGGTGAAGACTCTTATTGTGCATAAAATAGAGAGAAGTGGGGTGGAAGTATAGTTACACCCTCAGGTGCTATTCCATAGGGTAGTATAACCCTTTCCGGGTAATATTTGTGAACGATGCCCATGAGAACAGACTTATGACTCGTTGATATTAGAACGGATGTGCAAATAGTATAACACAGCGGTATTGCGCGTATACTAATAATATTTATTACTCTTTGAATTTCTTAGTTTATGAATAATCGCAGTAGTTTTTTTTTATATCAATTTATCGACTAAGATATAAGTTATATTTATTTACAATCAGATCTTTCAAGTAGTAAAAATTTATATTACGGTTGTCATTACTTTTAATCAGATTTATTTGTGCTTGAACTAAAATTATCCTCCAATTTTTTTTTGCCTCACAAATCAAAAGTGAATAATTCTAGAATTATCTTTACATTTTGTATCAGCTCATTTCCACATAATAAATTTTCACATCATCTTTACATTAGAGATGTTTCTCATAAAATTTCACATTGCCCATGAATGTTTAAACGTTGGACAAGAATGATATTCCCATATAACGAGAATGGTGTAAGCGTCGTTAAACTACATATTTAATTTGAATAGGCAGACGAGGAAGAGTGAGAGTGTGATGAGAGAGTGGCGGCGAGCCATTGTAGCTGGTACAGCTACAAAGCACAACTGAAACCGGCTTTGTTATTTCGTGGCTAACGCCATTTCCCTTATTGTCTCTCTCTCACAAGCCCACCCAACCTCCACTGCTTCCTCTTCCCCTGTTCCTTTTGGGCTTTGCCATGAGCTCGCTTCGAAATCACTGACTGACGCTCCGTCAGCCCCGCTAATCCTCGGGATGCTTTGCAGTCGACAGACGTTTGGAATGCTACGCGCGAATTCGCGCGGAAACGTCATTGGTGAATGAATCTTTTTGTGAAATTCTATCCTGCATTTTATTTCATTTATATATCATCTCATTTTCACTATTCACCAATGAAAATATTCATTAAATTCTGTACAAAATTAAATCAGTACCTGCAATATTGTATTTGTATAACATAAATGTAGATTGAAGGAAAAAAATTAATGAAGAAACACAAAATATATTTTAATTAAAAGTGACGACTGGAATTTTCGATTCGAGACTTTTATTTATATTTCTTTTATTCTGTTTCTTTTCTCAATTGTAAGCTCGTATTGCTCGTAACACAGAGAGATTCATTAGCTTTGAAATGTAATACTCTCGTGATGGGATTCAATTTCTGATAGTCAAATGTCAAATGTATTTGAAATTTATTATTCATTTATCAGTTATAAATAATTGAAAACTCATTGAACATATTTGTTTTTTTATTCGATGATTAATTAACACGAATGAATTATTATTCATTATAGTGGATGAAATATTGTTTATAGTAGAGAAATGTAAATATGTAAATTCATATATGTAAAAAGGTTTTGTGATGTTGCATATATATATCGGAACATCAGCAATGCACCCGTTAAATTTGCGTAAAACACATTCTCGTGTTCACAGAAATGTGAGACGTGGTTGTGCGCGTGCGTATTGCTTTACTGCTCTACAATGCTTTTGTTAGAATTAATTGAAACGCGAAATACCATCTACATACACATAGACACATAGACAAATGCAAGTTAAAGCGAGTGGGACTCACCACAGTTTGACGTAAGCATTCTATTTCATTGTTTTCAACGCATCTGTCAGAGCTACTATTAAAACGACATGGACCATGGCTTCATATATGCATATAAGTGTAGATATACAATGTTATCTATATCAGTTAATGTGCAATGCGAATTGGCGAGCAAAAGAAATGAAAAAGCAAATAAAAGAGAATTTTATTTAGTTACAATTGCGCAGTAACATTCAAACTATTTAATTTAATCTTTTATAATTTTGATTTTCATTCTACAATTGTTCACTCTACTTTTGTTTATAAAAATTGTAGTAGAATAGGAAAATATTATAATACGGTCGTTAGCGTGATGCGCTAATGAAGATAAGCAACTTGTGTGTGTATAAAAAATAATTATAAATATAAACTTGCAAACGAATTCCACATTCACAATTTATTAACATTTACGATTGGTTTTGTCCCATGTGAGTTGATTAATTTTCATTTGTCTCTAGTGAATAATTTTGTAGCTTTTATCTTGATCATTATATTGAGTCGGATTAAATAAATTGGATTTCACATTCAGATGTTTGTAAAGAAAAAAAACTTATCTGCAATTATATCACTTTATCACATTTATATCAATTCTAAATATTCGTAAAAGAATATTTTGTCTACCCACATATGGTATTAAACATGCGAGTACGTATGTTGCGAAATAGAAAAGAGAAAAAGAATAGAATAGATATGAAGAATAAACAGGTGAAAATATTGAATCGATCGGTAAGGTAATAAAATAATATATTAAAATATACCTTCCTGCAAAAGTAATAAACTTCACTTATATTGTTATTCGATATCCGACTCTCATATACGAACGTATGTATTCATGCATGTAGCAACGGATTATTTGTACATATAGATATATAGATGTATAGATGTATAGACAGATATATATACCTGCATGAGCGCATACGTGTTACAAGTGAACGAAGAGAAAACCGATGGAGTCGTTGTGCGTGCCAGACATCGCCCCATAGTATCTCCCATAAAGTTGCCAACACCGTTCGCGCCGCGAGTTATTTATTTATTTTCGTTTTTATGGTTTCGCTTCGTTTATTTTATTCAGTTCTTCTTTTTTCTTTTGTGAAGCTATCACCATACGTGATACTTATGCCACGATAGCTGGGTGGTATGTGAGAAACGGCCGTTTAGTAACGGACAAATGGAAGAGTGCACTTAACAAATTGAATTTCTTCTATTTTGTTTTCTTTCTAAAAAAAGCCAAACAAAAAAAATATGATGACAAACTACGAATGAAGAAATGACAAAATGAGAAATTGGATGTGTTGTATTGAATTTGTGAGGTTGATAAATGTGATAAACATGTGTAGACACAGTGAGAACATAAAATTCCAAATTTTATTCAATAATCACCAGATTAAAAACAATTATTGATATTTATTTTAATATTTAGTTTGCAATTATATTTTTCTTCTAACAATTTATATTATTTTTAATAATTGTAATTATCAATGCACTCGTGGCTAACACATACACATAATAATAGAATTGATTTTGGTATGTGTGGTTGAAAATGATACACCATAGGAAAGTGAACGAGTCAGATAAGCTCAGTGAGCAAATCACAACGTAAATATGTATAATGTAGTGCCAATATAGTGCACGCACGTCGCGTGCATCGTCAAACTCAAGTTTCTCATTACATAAACATACCTTCTAGTTTTACATGTATAACTCAATATTATATATACATATATATATTTATATGTATATATGTATTTCTGTGTATACATAAAATAATACACCCTAACAGACGCCCAAAGGGTGTTTTGTGTGTTGCCTCTACGCCTTGCATTTCCGTTTACTTTACTCTCCCTTCGTCTTTTTCACCCCTTACTAACGATACCTAATCATATATATTTGTGTAAAACATCGGCTGATCTGCTGTTGTTTGGTCGCACGATAGTACCAATAACAATGACATGACATGACAACTAGACGAGCGATCAACTTAAATTGTTGATTAATAGAAATTGAAATGCGATAAACGGCTAAGAGAAATCACGCAATTCACACTGAGAAAATGTCAATTCTTATTAAATCGAGTCAATTTTATTTGACGTATTTTTTTGTCTGTTCAGAAGTTTCCTGTTATATTAATCCAGAAAAATTTTAACATCGATAAATATTTTATTCATTGTAATAAAACCACATGGATATTCATCCTCTAGGGATCATCACATATTGATCTATATCACTAAAAAATTAAATCCTCTACAAAAATAAAATCAGAATAAATCTCAACATTATTTTTTCTGGTATTATTTGTTCAGCAGTGATCGACACTCTCTCAAGTCAGACACTGCTCGTATAAATAAAAAAAATTCTCTTTTGCTTTGCACTGTTACAACCAGCTTTTATCGATACCATAAATTCAACTATGATCATTTTTTCAACTCTGTGAATGTATTACGTTGCAAAGTATCTCATTTTACCTCCAATGGTGGATAGTATATACCTATAATGAGGTCGCGTGTCCCATGGCATAATGCCACAGTCACATAACAATACATTCACCCTCTGTTTCCTATTCGCCTGCCCCACAACTTCACACACACGAACACAAACCATCGTTCTATAATAATCCTCAAGACCTCCATCGACTTCGAAAAATATATCAATGATAAAAACTCCACTCTTAAACGTACATTATATTACACAAACACTTGCCCAAGTACACACACATATATATATATATATATATATGTATATATAAACCATTACCTACCTCCTACTCTTCTCCGATTTCAAATCCCATAGAAGGAAATATATAATATGATCCCATCATTTAATGGCTCTCATTTCCTATATACTCCACTTTTTATACCATCGCATTAAAAGCTTCAAATTTAAGATAAAATCAATTTCCAATTCCAATTAAAAATTAACTCAATCTCAGATTTTATACTTGGAATAGAGAAAAAAAAAGAATATTCTAATTATCGTCAATTAAATTTATCTCATCGTCAATTTCATTATGGTAATTTATAAAAATTAATTATGATTATCATAAAATTATACCGAAGGATTTGTTCTTCAATTTCATATCATTCAATGGAGTTATTATTGATTCTATGTATGATTTTTACTTGTGTATTAATTAAAAATGATTATTGATTAATTATTCGATTGAAGTTGCAACAATAGAGAATTAGTGAAGATTCAATGGGTTTCTATGTTTAGCTGTGAATACGGAAAAGCATTAACTGTACAATGTGGCAATGCATCAAAGCTCGTAGCCAATGGATTCTGTTTGTAGTTTATATACCAACTGAATTGACGTTTCTCCTCTGGTGGGGAACTCCTCTCTGTCTTCCCCTCTCATGCATACACCTCGCACGCTCTTTGCACAGGAACTGCGAATTGATCGTTCCAAGTTAGCCCAAATAAATTATTCACTGACATAGGGACTGGGTTTATTGAACATTCAATACACACTTTAGCTGGTGCTAATGATGCTAATTTCATCAATTACCTCCACATCACATACTGTGCTTTCATTTTAGTTATAATAATCGGCATAATATCCACTGGGAATTAGGACAGTGATTAATTCAATTTAATCCATTCCATCATACGTTTTCCTCTTTGGTAAATTTTTAATATACAACAGTTATTATCTCATATTTTTTTCTGAAAAATCATCGGTTTCTGCTGTCATGTTACTGTTGATGAACATGAAGGGTATTTAATATATATATAAATTTAGACATTTTTTTACATTATGGCACTTTGCCAGATATAAAAATAACAATGAAATGAAATAAAATGGAATAACTTCGTACCTGTCTATCAGACAGTAAGTTGAGCGAAATATTTTCAGCGATTAAGTGGTAAAATTGAATTGCTACTGTACCCCATTGAGCTTTCGAGCTGGTTGGATACTTTTGTTGGACTGCAGCCAAAAAATATAACCCATCGGCTTCGGCGACATCCCACACTTTTTCTATCTGTTTCCCTCGGGTTTTACTCCTTTTTTTTCGCTTTCTTTTCTGCGTACATCCTACTACCACTATACCACCATTCAAAGTATCTCCAAAAGTGCCAACCGATAAATATCGAAACACTTAGTCTGTGTTTTTCATACTACTATGAAAATAAATAGATACATGCATAGGAGTTTTTTTTTCTTCTGTCAGCTTCTGTATGGTGATGTTTTATATTTTATTATGCCAATGTGGGAAAAGGAAGTGACTCGTGTTTCCTTAACATTTCACTCCATTGCAATTCATGTATATGCATCAACAATATATTTTTATTCAGTTATTTATTCTTCACTTCTGTGTTTTCGTGGAAATTTCATTGAACTAACTTTTGGGGTGAAGAGAACTTGAATTGAGTCTTCCTCAAAGTTTGTTTCACTTTACGTATAGTTCGATACTAAATCACAAAAGTTTCACGTACTGTGATACAAGTCATTAAATTATTTGAAAGAGATCATTTCTATAATTAATTCGATTAATACGTCAATTATATTACATTGAAGTGAAAAGAATTGACAATTAATTTTTAATCAATTTAGATATTTATTCTTTCCAATTCAATGACAGGAAATTATTAAATAATTATTATTTAGATATTGTCGTTTTCACAATTTTCGAAAAACAGTTTTAATTATTAATTTCATCAAATTTGCAGTTCTCTATATTTATCATATGAATATTCTCCGACACAATTCTAACTGACTTGAGCGATCGATTCCACTTTAAAATTATATCTACATTATTCAACATTTCATACAATTTCAATATGTCTACCTAACTCCAATATCACTCATCCTATTAGTGAGATGAATTTTACAAAACCTGAAAACGTTATAATACAATGAGAAACGTCACAAAAGAAGTAGATAATTTTTTTATTAAATTAACAATGCACATCATTCGTATAAATATTGACCCAAATATATTTTAGATTAAATTTTCCAGATAATTGACAATTTCCTAGGATTAATAATTTCTTGGATATCAAATAAATATTCAATCAGTTGAAGAAAATAAACAAATAACAATGTGAGATGGTCAATTAAAGTTGTTCAATTTTGTATACAAATTTAAAATAGCAAAGAGAGGTTCGAGAGTGTGAGACCTCTCGTTCTTTAATGAACTTTCAATTTGCGTTATAACCTCGAATGAATGATCAACTTCAAACGGCACCTGCTCTTCCTTTATTCCGACAACGAATTAAATGTTTCTCTCCAATTTCAAGTGTTAATCAATATCAAATGTGTATTCTTCCACTCAATCACGTATATTCCATCTAACGATCGCTCCCTAATCCACCCACTACACATAACTACATAAAAAAAAGAAGAAATTCAATCAAATTAATATTTATATATGACAATTATTAAAATCAATAATTTATCTGAAGGAAAATAAAAATTTTCTTTCCGTACAATTCCAATTACCAACGTCTTTCTCACCGCATTATTTATGCGATTATTTGCATAATTATTCTGAGTAAAAGTGCGGGTTATGCTTTCTCGTTGAGTATTTTTTAAAAATCCCGTTTTCAATGTAATAAGAATGCTTGAGAAATGGTCTTCATAAATATATCAGATATATTTAATATACGCGTGAATGAATTCGATTAAACCAAAATAATTTATCACTGGCGATTGCCCACACGCAAAACACACCACTTACGTACGATATTTATACACCTCCCAATAAATATTTTCTTATAAACACCATTCACATAATTTCTTCGACACTTTAGATAAGACAAAAAGAAAAGGTGAAGAAAGAAATGTAGAAATAAATTTTTAATAACAAACATACTACAAATCAGAAGTAATTACATTAATTTTGCTTATCCAGTTACATTCAAGTAAATTCTAAACTCAAATTTTTTCTTTCACTTTCATCAACCTTCATTAACAAATAAACAAAATGAACTCATTTAATCTAATTAACGTGACTTATTTTCAATTAATCATATTCAACAAAATAATTTCTTCCCACAAATTCAAAACCACCTCAACCACTCGAATTCAATTCTTGCTAAAAATAATTCACTCCCATTATTTCATAATCCAAATTGAAAATCCAATAATTTAATTTTACCAACGTCAACGTCAATCACATAGAAAATCGGATAGCAAACTTGATCGTGCTAATGGAGACGATCGCGCTCGGACGGGATCAACAAAGGGGCAAGATAGTGAAGGAGTCGTGTGCGCGCAGATCGTCAGGGAATATTTCGACAGGGCACCCACACACGAAACTACTCACGAACAAACACAAACCCCATTTACTTACACATACCATATGAATTTGGTAGGGAGGATGCTGTGAATGATGGACGCGTCGTTGCAATATGCATAAACCAAACCATGGAAACATGGAAATCCTCTTCGTGCACAGGGAAACATATCATGTTGGTTGAATCATTAAATACTCAAAGACTATCTTGAAATTTAATTGCATCAAATATAAGATGATAAATATTGGCATTGCCAGTGGTTTCGTACTATATATTCCATGCAAATATGTACAACGATGAAGTGCACATTTATATCAATGGAATATTGCACAAATAATTTGCAAATTTATTTACGAGTCACGACCGAGAGTGAACGATGTATAACCCATTGGAATATATATGGCTGTGGGTGACGACAGGACAAATCGATGAAACGGATGGGCGGACTCAGGAGACGCTCGTTATCGGGAGTGATAGGAGAGAGTGGTTGGTGCTTGTGCGGTCGATGTCTATCTATATGTCATGAGCTATAAACCAGGAGTTGCGAACAAATCAATGTGAGTGGCGGACGAGGGTTAAGAAGAGAAGTGAGATCAGAGCTGATGGGATGCTGTGGTGTTATATGTAGATGTACTTCTTAGTCTGTACACGCTCATTTACTTTGCTATTTGAGTACGTTGAGATAAGCTGCCACTGAACTGTAAATCAATGGCAATTTATTTTATTTCTCCTTTTATTTTATTTCTATCGTTTTGTTTTGACGTTCAACTTTGGGAAGGAATAACCAGTTTGATCATTTATTTTGTAGATTAATTAAATGAATAATTGACGTGTGAGAGAGTTTATGAGGGTAAGAAAAAGATTGGATTGGAATTTGGGATATTTAGTAGTAATTTTTCGTGATAGTTACAAGATAAATATCTTGTTCTCAATATGTCATGTACAAATCTTTAATTTACTACTTAAAAAGGAGAAAAGAGTGCAAAATATTATCAACAAAGTGGTAAAAGTAAAACTCTCAGGCACCTCTACACGATCATCAACTCCATAGCCATTTCTATCCTAGACTTGTACACCCCAACTATATTTTATATACGTCCAAAGAAATAAAACTTTTATTCCGATATTGAACCGCACAATGTCATGATATTTGAGAGTGTTCGCCTGCATTTGACAATACTTCAAGACATATATATATATCGCGTTCACCTTTTGCGACCACTCTGGAATAAAACTTGAAAAATGAAAGAGACATCTCTCCTCAAGTCCATAGTGTGCGTCACGTCCCAAAACTTTCTTTTCCCCCCACAACTACATACATACAACATTACTATCACTATCACTATCACCATCACTACTACTACTACAAAACTACAACTCATATCGAGAAAATGTCATGCATAGTGACTTCACATCGACCGTAATCCAAAGAAAAAAATTTATTTCAAATTCTACGATCAATCTTGAAGACATCCGATAATTTAATTTGTCCCCGAAAAGAAAATGAAATAAAAAACTTCAAGCAGACGAAGAAAAGAAAATAATATAAATAAATAAAGAAGTACCAAAGTGAGTAAGATAGTTGACAGTTGAACTGATAAGATAAATTTTCTAAGCAACTTCAATGCGAGATACAGATAAATAAAAATAAACATCAGTGCAATTAAACAGATGAATATAAAATTAATTAATAAAATGAAACATGATATTAATTTTCATCAAAGTTCTGATACAAAGTTTATGTGTAGAAAATAAGTTTGTGTATATGTTTCTTTGAGACTTGAACCTTTTGCATCAACGCGCGAAAATATATAGGAAAACTCTCAGCTTATATATCCTTTAACTCACGGATTTTGCCCAAGCCTCTCTCGAGCTTTGTATATACCTACTACACCCGATGAGAAATTATCATTAAGCCCCGCGGCGCACGTATAGTTGTTTAGTCTGTGCAGAGACAATTTACGAGTCTGTGCTTGTGCGCATAGATATAGATGAGAGTGCAACAGAGAGAAGTAGATAGGAAAAGGCATGGTTTAATCCACCGACAACGAGCGTTCTCTCGTTCGCGGCAAACTCGTGACTTTGGCTCTTCCCTTTGTCACGAATCGAGCTTAATCCTCATGCACGTGGTTTCAAACTCGGCAGCCTCATCCACACATATGTGAGTTCAACAATATATATATATATATATATCTGTTGTACAATATGTAAAGAGATATTGTATCATAACGTACAGGATTTTAGATGCTCTACAAATGTTAGAACATTTTTTTTTCATCTTGTTTTGTTTGTTGGTATTTTTATTGTGTTTCGCTTTATTTCACAAATATTATTTCTACGTGGTAAAAATAGAGAGATAGGACAAGGGTAATTTTTGTATGTATTTGGATTAAAAATGTTATATTTCAATTGGACTAAAATTGTAGACATTAAAAATAATCAAATGGTTGATAATTATTTTTAGTCCTTTCATTATAAAATTATATTTCTTTTTCTTTATAAAAATTTGCTCTCGTGTTTTCTTTGAAATTGGAAATGAGTGGCCGTTCATTTGCGCTGTCAGAACAACCCCAAAAAAATATTTTTCTCTCTATATATAATTTTGCGAGGGTGGACCCTTTTATTGAGTCAAGTTCACAGCATCCTGCTAGTATATACACATACATATATGCACTCAAGTATATGTATGTGTGTGCGTCCAAAATTTCCAGTAATTTTTCATTTACACACCCCTCATGTACTTCACGACCTGGCTTTATATATATATTGGTACATAGGGTTGAAACGCGTGCAGGTACGCAAAGTGGATGGGACACGAGTTATAAATAGGGGTTGAAAGAGAAAGAGAAAGTGGACGACAGAGTTAAGGGCGGTTGATGCCCTGCACCAGCCTACTTTTCAATTCGTCCTGAAGAGTCAATAAGTGTCGAGAGATGATGTATTGTTTCGTGTACGGCGTAATAACGAGTCTCAGTGAAACGAATCACCGCGACGAACTTTCTTTCGTGTATATATGTATATATATATATATATATATATATATGGGTTTTGTACCCTTAGACGAGGAAAGAATGAAGAGAAAACCGTGTGTTGTATAATCCTTCACGTAAATTCTCATCACGTTCAGAACAAAAATTCTTCAACTTCAATTTCTCATTTCAAACCTCACACGCATAACCGATCACTCTTTTACCAACATAAAGAACTTTTGCATATTGGAATTTCATATTTTATCTGTGAATTTATCAGATAATATTGGAGATTAGTCACAAATCAAATATTCATCTGAAAAAAAAGTCGTATTGAAACATGAATTTTCTTCTACCATTTTATTTCAAAATTATCTCCAGGACTTTCATGTTAAATTTATAACCAAGATGATAAATTTTCAATTTCTTTCAATTCTCCTCCATTTGTAAAAACAAAAACGAAAAATTGTCATCCATAATTATATTCAATTTTGTGTCTTTCAAATGAAAAATAATATAATCGAGTTATAATGAGAAAATGTAAATTCAAAAACTATTTCATGTATTATTATAAAATCACATTCTACACTCGGAAAATTATTCATACCAACCTTTAAATTATTCTCAAATCAATTCAACAGTAATCCAAAGAATACAACAATTACAATCAAACTGCACCAACGACGATCAAATTTAAAATCAAATTTCAATAAACTCCAATTAATTCACTTCAATCTTTCACTATAAATTCAGACATTAACATAAAAAATCCAACCTCATATTCTCATAATTTTTCCTCTATCAATATTTTTTTTTCTCTTCATTCATTAATTTCCTGCATTGTGTCATTCCAACCCAACTCCTCTCCAATACTACCCTCATAAATATCTCCAATCCCGGCATATTCAAGTATCATTTACCATTTCCAACCTCTTTATTTTTCCAATAAACGTCATTTTCCATATCAGTATAAAAACCACAACATAATGAATTCCACCAATTGACAGCTCGACTATTTATATCATCCATTACCTAACATATTTTGACCTACAGCAATGTATATTTTCATTTCTCTTCATCAATTACCCCACCACTAGTTTCATCCCTCTTTTATATACATATATACTTAACAATACACATCCCCCTATCTTCATTTTCGCTTCCTTCCTTCCCTCAGCACACTTGTCATAACCCGATAATTTTCCCGCGCAGCTGTCGTGCAACAAATGTCTAAAAGACAGCTTGCAAACTCGTCTGCTTGGGAAAACTTCGTTGTAACTATTTACTAAGTACATAGATATCTATCTATATACAATTCGATAAATCCCACCTGTCGTTAGAACTATTACACACGTTCATTGCTCCAACACATTTATACACAAATAAAAGAAGAAAAAAAAAAAAAGAATCCCCAAGAAAATAAATCATCTTGAAAACGATTAAAATAATATCCAACATTTTCCACCTTTAATAATCCACAAAATGTCACCACAATTAACTACACTTACACACTTCAATAACTGTACTTCACACACAGAATGTCTACAGAGGGTGACTGCCATCATCCACCCTCTCTTCACAGAAGTTTTGACATAGTGAGCAAGACAAGACTCACGTCCGGGCCACTCTCTAACCGTTTAACACGACAGTTCGCGTCAGACTTGATCTACGTTTAGATATTTTTCTCATCAGCAGAATAAAACGCTCGGAGGCAGACGTATATGGTTAAGGGATGTGGTTACCCCATGGATGTAGCCCATCAAGTCAAAAAGAAAAAAAAAAGAAGAGCAAGTATGGATATAGAGGTTGTATATTTGAGAGAAGTGAACAGACAAGATAGCATATTTTTCTTGAAATTTGTCGCTTCTATCTGCCCAAAGGGATCTACCCCTCAACGTTGTATAATTCTACGGTATATAAATCCAATACTCCCTTGTCGCTATTCTCATTTATTATTCTATGTAATACATATGTTTATATATAATAGTATTTACTCAACAGGAATGTATCCAGAAACAAATATAAACATTTAGATTATGCGTTTATTGCCGATGTGTACACAACGTATGTTATAGTTAGTGCAGTGAGTCAGTTGTGCGCGTTTAACTGTACCACTATTCGGTTGTTATCATTCCTCTGGATTTCTTAGTCGTGCTCATGGGACTGAATATAATCCTGTGGATTTGCGAGTGGGCCGTTGGTAAATTCAGAAGGTGATGGCAAAGGAAGGGAGGAAGAACATTTTCTTTGCACCGGCTGCACCCTCTTTTCATATATCAAAACGCACATCTTTGAGAGATGCAACTTTACGACATTTTGCCTTTTTTATGTATATATATATATATTTCCTTTGATACAGTGTTACTTTGCTTTATCTTTTTTAGGAGATTTTTACGCGATTGATGTGGGTGTGATTTAAGGGTAGATTTTCAGTGAGGATCGATCTCAATACAGAATTGCTTGTCAGAATGGGTTTTGTGTGTGAATGTTGGGATATTTCTCTGTCGGGTGCCCTCTACATTCTGGATTTTGAGACGTTTCAGTAAGATTTATTCAGTGGTAAGACGATTTACCGACGCTTTGCTGAACTCAATTGTTATTAAATTATTCAAATCAATCTTCGGAGAATATTCAATGATTTGAGAAATGCTGAAATGATTAACAGTAAAATTTCTATTCTTCCTATTTCTTTTTATCTGGTAAACTTTCCAGTAGTGAAAAGGGTTAAAATAAAATACTAAAAAAGCTTGGAAAAAAAAACCCACCCTGAATCTCTAGAAAACAAAACTATTTTTCGTATTTTCAATACACTGACCCTCTATTTCAATTTCTCTCACATAAAAATATTGAAAGAGAAATAAAAAAGTCTTTCTCAATTGTATATACCAAAAAAATTTGGCAAGCTCACTTTACAAAAACACATCCACACATACCCCTATCTCACTGTATCAACGTTACATTTTTAACGTGACCTCGTTTGAATTATTTATCATTGCGCGGGCGTGCGCTAGCCATTTGTAGTTTGCTTGTTACTAACTGCAATGATTAAAAATTCACGAGGGTGCCTGGCAGCAGCCGACGCGCTCCCGTTGCTTTTTGAGTGTAACGCCCACGTTACTTTTCGCTCCACAGGGCGTCTGCGTATCACTGACATTTTTATATATACATATACTTTGTTGAGTTTTTATACGGTTGAGCACACACCTGCCCGCCAGCAATGAAGAAAAAACTACCGGGTTATATATATATCTATACATATATACTTGTAAGAAAGATACGAGTGGCCACGAGAAAGCTCAGGGACTTTGACTCTGAGATACGAGGCCCCAATCGACCATTCTTATCCCCCATACAACACAATTGCAATGGCAGTTATTCGCCTCTTGTTTTATACAGAGACGGAACAATAAAATTTTCGAAAGGCGAAACTCGCGCACATCCATCTTCTGTCAGACATTTCGAATTTTTTCCTTCTTTGCTCTCTAGTCTTTTTATTATAAACAGTACAAGTTTTCACGTGCACATTGTGTCTGGTACTTTGTACTTTACACAGACTTTACTGTATTATTTGTGATACATACCAAGTCTTTGGAAATATATTTATAGTATATTGTTTCAAGTTTATTACTGATTTAATAACACAATGCAAGTGTACCAATTATTGTTACCTGTGGTGGAAGAAGTTGGTGCAAAAGGGCTGAGTTACACACCTTCGTTGAAATTGAAGCAACATAACGCAAACCTCTGCAATTGCTGCTTTCTCTCTACTGTCTTACATGAAATACCGTTGAGTATACTTTCATATGTATAGATATATATATATAAAGAGAGAGAAACTTTTCAATTTGCACTCAACGGCATTACCTAGTGAATAAGAAATATCATTTTCTCGAAGTATAATGAAGAAAAAAAAAATGGGAATGAAAGGAAGAAATGTTTCAGCAATGTTACGAATTTTTTTCTCTCGTTTTCGCTTTGGACTTTTTTTTTACTTCCTTTTTGAATTTAAAACGAATTTTCCGATTGAATCGTCGAGGGTTAACTCACACACTTTCATATCCCACGATCACATTAGATATAAAGTTCATGAATAAAATCGTAATTTTTCTAGATTCTTACACACCCCTTGTGTGCGTACTGGATATATCTGTGTATATAAATGAGTAGAGAAGAAAAAAAATTGGAAGAGGGTCACACAGAAACCAGTTGTTGAGAATGAGAGTTAGAGATGAAATAGCTTTCGATTTATTCACCCACAGTGGCACATATGTTTGTTTTCATCATAAACACATTATTCTGTTTAACAAACAAATCATTTTTATATAATTAATGTTTGTCATTTTTTATTCCAAACAATTATTAAATGTAATTTGTCGTTTTGTCAGTGAGACATGCTGACCCTTTCCATCAAAGTGGTATGCATAATTTAATATTTGTTCTGTTCACCCTTTTCCCTTTGTAGACTCTCACATTTATATTTATATAAATTAATCTTGTATTGATATTAATTCGAGTTATATTTCATCCCAAATTAATATTAATTGCAATTTAACTTCATCATTTTCATATACATACGAAAACTGCCACGAACTTCCGGTGGTTGAATGGAACCGGAAGGAAAGTGATGGCTCGCTCCGAAAACAATTTCATCCCTCTCAGCACATTCAACCTATGAAATCGCTGGGTGGATTCAGAATGAAACCCAACATAGGGGAATAAAACATTCCAATTGTCGTGATTTTAACGGAAATAAATCATCCACATATTTTCCATTCATTCTTGTTGATAAAGAGAGTAAATAGAAGAAAAAAAAATTCATAGTCATAGTGATTGTGATATGCAGTGGAATTTTCATTGGAACAATTCAGTAAATAGTCATTGATACTGTGTGATTTTTCACGTTAATGTTTGACGCATAACTGCATGACATTTTGATGAAAAATATATTGAATAGAACAAAAATTACTAAACGAATAAAGTTAAAATCCAGCAGACAATGTAAACTGCATATTTTCGTTTGTGCTATATTTCATGCGCTTCCACAAACGCAGTAAAATCAATTTTTCCCCATGGGCCATTCTCTCACTTTGCATAATCCAGGATAGTTGAATTTTAAATTCGAACAAGCGCCCACCCTCACAGGTCACCTATTCAACCACTACCAATGCAAACTTCTACTCTTGAAACACGACCAGATTGTTTTTACAATATTATATAACACATATTCTATATAAATATCCAAAGAGATAGATAATTTGAATAAATATCGATTGGTAGAATTGGAATATGATGCAGGTCATTCACTCTATTGGATTTCTATTTCTATTCGTTCACCATTTCAATCTTCAACGTGTTCGCTGCTGCAAGCTTGTTGCTATGCACTTTTCTCATTTTGCAGACATTTCACGATAAAAGTTAGATGTGGATGTTGAAGCTTTCGCGACGATTCAAATTATATAACTGCATGAAGTATAAAGTTAAAGTTCATTCCCGTTTGCACAGACTGGTTTCTATATTTATCATTCGACATTAAACTTTTATGCCATTTCGTTCTATGCATCAGAATGTGTCGTCGTGATCCAATGACTAATACAGACGTTTATTACTAATCACGAAAAAAAATTTAATATCAACATTGATTTTTAGTTTTGATGTGTTGGAAAAAATCGACATTTGATATTCGTTGCTTTTTATCTGTCAAATAATTTCACATAGTGAATAAATTAAAAATGATTTCTACATTAACTATTGTTGTATCTCATCACTTGATAAATTTTCCTGAAAACGACACAATCCACGATGAATACTCAAGTCCAAACTCAATAAAGCTCATGAATATTCAAATGTTGTGAGACGATGGTCAGACAGTGGAAAACTCTTCGTATATAGTTGCGAGCATGAATATGCTAAGCGTCAAATATGAAGGGTAAAATATAATTCATTTCTATTTCAATTTTTAATTTAACGACCCGTGAGAAAATTCATGTTTATAAACTGTAGAATATATTAATTTATTATTTACAATTCATTGTTGTACATCTACACAAATAATTTCAATTTATTCATTTTGAAATATGAGAGAAAATCATGACAACGATATTATCGTTAAGTATAAAAGTGATTTTGTAGTACAATGAAAATTTATATTCAATTAATAATACAATACATAAACTTAATGCATTTGTGGGTGTATAAGATTTTGTTGCAATGAAAAATACAATCGTCACTGGCGTGACGATATGCAATAAAGCGAAGTAACGTACAATTATTATCCTTCCAGTGTTATATATGCTTTTCTAGCTTGCACTGCGTCAACTTTTTTAGTTCGTTCTAAGACTGAATTTATATATAGAAATACATATATTTGGTGTAATACACCTGTGCTCGCACGCGAGATAATAATTTAACTCAATACGCGCCAAAGAAATTATCCTATGTGTATACGCCTTGCAATTCTTCTTTTTCTTTTCCATTCACCTTCTGAAAAAAAAAAAAAAAAATAACATTAGGAGCCTTGATGAAGCTGAACATATTTTTCTGTTATTCTTTTTTTTGCCAGAGTTTTAAATCTCCATTGAATAATATCATTTCATCATTTTTATCAGAAGATTTAGAAAAAAAAAATGATTTGTTACAAATTCCATAAATTTGATTTACTATTATTTTATTCTGATGGAAATTTCTTTAAGGAAAAGAATGGTTTGTATGAAATTTATATCTAGAGATGTTTTCTCTGAGAAAAACGTTGATATTTATTCATATTAATATCCTCATTGTTATGCAATTTAATTTATTTTATAACACTCAAGAATTTATCAATCTAACAATCCTAAAATAATATCCTAAACATAATGAACAAATATTTAATTGAACTCGAATTCTGTACTCATTGACATCCCTTACTAAAACTTGGCACACATTGAATTTCATAATCCACAAGAAAGTAGAAATAAAAAAAAACCCCAACCTCAATCAAAAGATTCATAAAAGAGATGAATTTCAACTCACAAACTATTTTCAATACTCTGTGAGGGACGTCAATCATTGCGTCTTCACTGGATGCAGAGATTTATTGCATCGGAGCAAGCTTTAGCCGCAGACGTGAGCAATTTACATTCCTAGACTGCGTGCCACCACGTGTTCCTCTATCTATTGAGACTATATATGACGTTGCACTGATCGTACACCATACTCTCAACGTCTCCTTTAGCATATACTTCGTGGTATGTTCACGTTCCCCCAAAATTACTGGGGGATTACTACTGCAATTTCACTCCATCCACTACGAATATTCCAAGTGTAATAACCACATATCTATATAGATCAAAAGTAACAGAAAATTTATCATCACATGATAAAAGAAAAAAATATATATTCATTCATCCAAAAATGCTCGAGACTTCACAAATAATGAGCAACCGTTATTGATATCAATTTCAAATTCAGATGTGACTTTGATGTGCAATGTGAATGTACTCATATGAATATATATCTATATATCAATCGTAATTGAAGAGGGTTTGTGCAGTGTGTACAGTTTGAGAGGGCGAATGATGAAAGGATCGTAAAAGTGAGTGGAAAATGGCGCTGATTTGCATTTTGAGAGTTGTACAATTCTTGTTACTATTGCCAAAAGCATCGTAGTTATTTCCCAATGCCAAAAGTGTAAAATCTAATGAATTATTTCTGTTATTGAGATTATAATTGAAGAAGAAGACAGAGAAATTGGGTCAGGATATTGAGAAAAAAGATTATAATTTTAAAAAATTGTATGAACATGATTTATTGGCTCATATCCGGTACACTACAAGTTGAAGTGCAATTTGCTTTGACATGAAACCAATTTACCGTATTTTCAAGTGCATGTGTGTATCAATGGTAAAAGTGTATGTAAAATATCAAATGTGGAAAAGTTATGTCTGAGTGTATATAGAGAAATAGCATGTAAACGTGTGTATATAAACTCGATAAAAAGCGAAACGAAGCGAACGAAAACTGATAAAATATTTGCAATAGTTATTGGATCGTCATGTTTCTCCCATCATGGTATAAATACATATACAGAATCCGTTGACGTACACCATAAAAAATTATGAGCCATCATATCAAAGTTGGGTGTAATAGATGTGTATATATTGGAATTCAATTTTTCTCAGTTGAATAAGGGTGAGCAAAAAAATCGGAGAGTATAATTCAATTTCTCTTTTAATCTTGGGAAAATTCGAGGGTGCAGTAGGCTGGGAATAACGGAAATTCTTCATCATCAAACACAGAAATTTTATTGGATTAACATCTCAAACAAATTTTATTTCTTAAATCTAATATAAATATTTTATTCAATATAAATTGTGGTAAATGAAAATAGTTGCCGTTTTCAAAATCGTAAATTTCTTTCTTCTAAAAAATTATTCAACATTACAACAATAACAACAAAATAAATTTAAATGATTTCATAATTCAAATCAAAAATAAATTATCCACTCTGTCAATTATAATAATCGTCAGTCCTTGCTATCTAAATTGTAAAATAAAAATCATACAATTTTGATTTATGATCTGAATGTAGCAGCTTCATATATAATATTAGAAGAATCGCACGTGGATTTGACAAGAAATATATAGAAAAAAAAAAGGAGATTATTAAGGATATAACTTCTATGTCTTGTATATATAAATCAGAGTGGTTGTTGCAACATTTTTTTACCACTATACTCTCACCATCTACGCCCCCCTAAGGCTGAGGATAGGCGTTGAGGCTGAAAATTGATGGCGTTCATACTTCACCTCTCAGCCAGAACTCGTCGTTTCTCACTACCTATATACTTTGCGCTCTGGACTGTCGTAATCCTGGTGTTAAGGCGCTGAGATCCTAAACGACCTTGGCTTCTTTACGTTGGAATGATCATAATCTTATCTAATACACAAACATTGTAACAAATAAATATTTTCATTTCAAACATGAACGACAGTAACAACTCACCATAAATAATTGCATTGAGCAAAGAGAAAAACATTCATAATTAATGATTTTCAATTTCGTCTCATCTCCAAACGATTATTAATCTTAAATTAAAATTCTTTCATTTTTCATCCTAAAATAAATCAGTGGCATCCCAAAGTTTACAATTAATTACCAATTAATTAAGTGTTTGAAGTAATGTAGCTCATTGTAATTCAACAGACTGAAAATATACAGTCAATGAAAGAAGAAAAAAAAGATTTAATGGTGTGCAATGAACCATGAACTTAACCTTATGCATTCACAATTATATATACATATTGTTGCTCTTCTGTCGCGCACCAGTTACTTGACACCGCAATATTAAACGAAACACGTACCTACAGTATTATACAGCCATTACGACGTCACATTGTTGTAAAGTCCACGACGCTGTAGGGGTTTAATGTGGCGTGAGGCACGCTCGAGCTGTATATAAATTCCCACCATCCACCCAACCACCACCAACGTTGACTGACAACTCTCATGCGCACGCGTTTCTATTACAATTTATATTTATTTACATAATTTATTCCATTAACTCTGAATTGATGATATTCATACAACTCATTATTTTATATAAATATTTATCATTATTACACGAATTAAACTCTGAAATAAAAATTAATTTTATTTTATTAATAAATATTAGGACAATATTTGATATTGAAATTTTCGATCCCATTGAAATTTATTTCGTACTGAATAAAATCATAACAAAATTTGTTGAAATTTATAAAAACTATCCATGAAAATTTTTTTCTGGGAAAAAAATTGAGAAACACCTCACGCCTCCCACCTTATTCTTAACAACCCCTAGAAGAATTAGTGGTTGAAGGTAACCACTCGCGAAATGACTCGTACTCATCTCACACTCTGATTCAGTATAAATCCAATAGACTCACCCTTCGTATGTAGAATATACACTCAGCTCTGACCCATTTTGCAAATTCCCACAGCGTCAATTCATCCCTTCAGGGGGTGGCTGCGTAACTCGTCATAAATTCCGTTGAACGAGAGCCGACCTCTGTATAGCCACGGGCGACGATATTTAGATACGTAGTGAGATATCGCAGGAGAAGTGAAGGAATATCTGAAGTGTAAGGGAGACTAAAGACGAAAGGGTGGGTTTTCTCGTGCACAGAAACCCACACACAAAGTCTTTCTGCAGCCGATGAGCACGACTTTATACTCTACACACATACACACAAATATATATACACATATAAATATTCTACACTTAAACACGATGCCTCGGGGCTGTTCAATGATGCTGTTACTACCGCTTTAACGAAGGGGTTCGTTTTTTCTCCCTTCATTCCATCATCCTCTTCACGTAAAAACCTTTCCCGCGTCTTATTTTCCCACCGTCTAAAATTCACGCGAAAAATTATTTAAACTCTCAGTCTTTGATATACATAAATTTATTCATAAATTGATATTCTCTTTTTCATCTTTTACAGAAGTGTAAAATTTTATTTTATTTATCAACACATTTTTAGTCCAGACTTCTGATCTAAAATATTCGACACCAATTTTTTCTTCTACCAAATCAAACAAAAGAAAAATAGAACAAATACACATTTATATTCCATCTATATTATATAACCATTGAATTTACATAAATGTGGAATTAAATATATAAAATGCAAATATTTGTGTAGAATTCGCGCATTTATACTGACAAATACCAGTGACATATTTATGTACATAATGTACGTGAATTCTTTTATAAAAGTTTATTAAATCGTGTAAACCATATGAGTTAAAGTAAATATTTATATTTCATCGCTCAATATTGATCGTATATTTTCACTTCATTTTGTTTCATCAATATGCCCACAGGCTGGTTGTATATTCACATACACACACTGCGCAACTGCATTGGATCCCAAATGCAAATATTCCTATATACACCGATGCCCCATAGCGTTTTACTGCTCGTTTGTGACGTACATAGAGAATGACAATATAACGTATCATAAATTGGTGGATAATGCTTTCATCGAGGCGAGTTCATCCAACCCCCATAAAACATTTATAAACTCTTTATATAATCGTTTGTCTAAAAAAATGACGTGAAACATTGCACTGAAAGCCTTAATGTTATACAACCAGGTGTTCTACCTGTACAAATTTCAATTGATAATTTAAACACCACTAATTTTACCAAAATTATATTGCACTTGATAAATGATTATTCCTCAATGTTTAAACATAAAATTTTATGGATAAAAATCTATGGAAATAACAATTTTATTATTCTTCACGCTCTTTATTATTTCTCGCTTTCATTATTTCCCAGCTCACCTCCATTCACCCATTAATACTACCACACTCTGTAATATACATTTTCCGGTAAAATAATAAATTCACCCTCGAGAGTTATATTTCACGACTGTATAAAGTTCATTTAATTTCATATCAAAGTCATAAACAAAATGCGATGAGAATGAGGAAGTGAGTGACAGATATTTCGCATTTTTATTGAGAATATTAAATAAAAATTCTATTCAATTTCATTTCTTTTATAATTTAAAGATGACTGTCCATTAAACCCTCAATTTACAATTTGTTATTATCATTTTCTGTACACAAATATATAAAAGCATTTTAAAACTTATTTCATCATAAATATATTAATGATAATGTGAATAATTTAAACGAAGTATAGAATGAATAAGAGTTTCCACTTTGTTCGAGTGAATTTAAAAATTAAAATTTTAAAACAGTCAGGTTGAAGCTGAACGAGTTCAAAGTTCGTACAAAACATCTGTGTAAAATCAATGAAGCATTGACCCAAAGTTCACAATAGTAAAAGTGGATGTATTGGTATATGTGAGAGAATGAGAATGATACACACAGCCATTCGTAAAGACCGAAACTTTGATGATTCGATGGTTATATGCGCAGGGTTATTTCATAGCCTCTGGCCAGCGGCTGTGTGTTAACTGCCTTTTCCCCTGTCTGTGAAAATTGAATTTTCAGGTAGTTGGGTCGTGTAAGATATTGCTGGTATTACGGTTCAGGTCCCTTACGATATATATCACTACTGATCGGATATAAACTAACTGGTCTCACACAGAAACAAAAATATATACTTAATTCTTCGAAATGCTTTGATACAGTCAATATAAATAGATAGAATTTTATTTCAGCGATCAAAATCAAAATTATATGGAATAAAGGCATCAAATTCAAAATAAAATGAGGGACATTTGACAACTTGGTTGTTGTTAAAATGGAAGTAGAAAGTATAAGTTGCAGTTCATGTTGGAATTAACCACAAAGTAACCATCGATCGATGTTGAATTATTCTATGGTTTAAATGCAATTTCATGGGCTTCGTTAGATTACTTAATTAACGTCAGCGAGCTAGTACGTCAGTTAGACTATTCTAACGAGTCCATTGTTCTCGTTAATGTAAGAAAGGAGAATAATATATCCAAGGGATAATACATGGCTAGAGCTATGTCATCCACCATTGTAACATCTAAAAAGTTCTTTGTTCATACTGATATGGATATCAACAATTCATGTCCTTTGTTCAAGAGTCACTTTGACTAATAACGTAAAATAACTGATGATCGTTAATTGATCCAAACAATTTTAATAAGAAGAGTAGTAAATAATATAAACATTAATTTTATCTATCAATCCAACAGTTTTAATAATTATTTTGTGTTTTGTTTATGATTATCAGGTGAAAGTGATGCTGAGAGTATCACAAGGAGAAGGTGGAAGTTTTTTCAATGCTGACAAGAGGAAAAAACAAGTAACATTGGTTGACCCAACTGCTGGTCAATCATCAACAGCTGAAGATCGCAGGCCAACAGTTGCAGCACCAAAAATGTTTGCTTTCGACGCGATATTCACTGAAGAAGATTCGCAGGTAACTTAACAATAAATCAAATCATATAAATGAATAAATAAATTTGAGAAAATGATTTCCTACTAATTCCATTGAATAACTCTGACATTCATTGATCAAACAAGAAAAATGACACGAAGACTTTCAAGAAGAGAAGTTCGCATGCATAATACTCTCATTCAGAATAACTTGAAAAGAGAAAGGCCACGAGGACACTTGAAAAAAATGGTTTCAATGGGAGATGGCTTACAGATAAAAATCCATTGTTCTCATTGCAATGAAAAATCCCCGAGATTTCGAACGAATATTGAAGTATAATCATCGTATTATCTAGATTGAAGGGACGGAAATTATGGCAAGTTGATTTCTGATGTCAAATTCTCAAACGGACGTATAAACGACAGAGATGGGTATTTGTACGTGCTCTATCGTCAACTTGCGCGCATACATCCTGAGGATTGAAACGACGTCGCTGTCGGGTACACATAACTAAACTAATTTCCCGATTTCCAAAGCCAAAGCTCCCAGTCCACAGATATATAGTAACAATATAGAACGAAATGGCTCCAGGCAAGTGTTGCTCTTTGCATCCTCCACTCTCTGTAGTAAGTTACGACAATTCCAACCGCGTTCATTCACATACCCCTTGTAATATCCATCTTATTCTCCTATATTATCATTCCATCTTGGGTTGAAAAATTAATCTTTAGTAATCCTTCACTAAAAAACATTTATCTATAATAATAGCAGCATCCTTCATCAATAAATCAACGTGTTAATCATCTCTGACTTAACACCCTAAAATAAATTCCCGACCTTACAACAAAGCGCGCGTTTGATCTTCAAAAAATTCCTCTCCATCTTCCACGATGGATGAAAGGTATGAAACAACAACAGACTCTATGGAATCGTGGTTCAATAGAGAAAATTCCATTGATATATACTTCAGCATACGAATATATATCGAGAAGTATTTCGGGAGTATTTCCAACGTGTTCCCAGGGGACATTATCGAGCGTTGGATTCAAATGAGCCTGGAGCTATACGCGTTTTCCCTGGACTTCCACCATCACGACCACCATCACCACTATGTAGTATTGCATGTCCTCTTGTGTCTCTGTACATGTAACTATTCCCCATATACCCAACATACATACCGATACATGCATGAGAGAAGATTCTCCAGAGACTAGCCAACCGTTTCTCTCCATTGCACTAAACTCCTCTCGATCATCTCACTCCACTCTCTGATGTCTCTCTACCATACACCATAGCGTCCCTCGTGTCTGTGAACATGCGCGCGAACCTTCTCAACTCCCTTTGCTCAAATACATTTTGTAATAGTCGAAGACCTTAATAAACTTCAACAATCAATTGCATCATACCACTTTAAATCCATCCATTTGTCAAATGACGTTCTATACCACTTAACAAAGTGAACTTTGACCACAATCGGTGTCATCATCAAACCCCATCACAAGATATACTGTGTGTTCAATCATCTCATGCTTGGAAGACAATTAAGATCATTTCGTATGCCTGAAACACAATCAATGTGATACGCCAGAGATTTAATATGAATATATCATCACCTGTTTTGGTAGAATAGGAGATAGTATCATTCTCAACCACAAATTCATCCTCAGCTATGATCATTTCGTGTATATATGTATTCCTACATTGGATATATGCACCCCATACAGTTTAATTGCACCACTTTAGTATCGATAATCGCTGCAGTACTTGTAGTTAATAATTAGCTCACCCTCTTTGCACATTCCACTCATCTCACATAATTGTCAGGAAAATAATAATCTCACTCAATTGCCTCCTTTCCACTATTCAAATTCACCACAAGGGAATTGCTCGAAGTAATTTCATAATGATTTGATTCTCAATGAAGGAGAGAAAAAAAAGGGAATTCTTCTTTTTCTCTTCGTTCGTTGCATAATTGAATGACAAAAAAGATTCATAATGTTGAAACATGTAAAATCAATAGTGTGATTAATTAATCATTAGAAATTCATTGGTTATACAAAATCTATGACAATTATTCCAACTTAACGATTAATTTCCTTATTACAAAACGAATCCAAAATACAAAAGTAATTACAATCAAATTTCATGCCTAGATGTTACCTAGATAAATTCATCTTATCAAAATGGACTATCATCCACCTAAATAACAGTCATTAATCACACTTAACATAAAAGGTAATGTACATTTCCAGAAAGAGAGACGAATACATAGAAGATATTTATATCTACATACGCATTGCCAATGGGCATTGCCAATTCTATCGCTGCAAACTGAACAGTGGGACAATATGCTTCGTGTGCCGGATAATTCACCATAGCCATTATTGTCAATGCGGGGGGAACAAGGGCTTTATTATTGACTTACGACTAATAGTCGTGGCTGTAGATTATACCATATGCATATATGTATTACGAATATGTATATCGATTTATCCAATGCCTGGTGAATACAACGAGAGAATTACGTCTCACTCTCATCTCCAATCGCTCTTTGTCATCTAACTCCTGAGTACAATGCAACGTTTCTCCGATCTATCGCTCATTTACCGCCAAATGCTGATTGAACGAGACGCCCAATGAGACCAATATTGAATGCCACCAGGCCTCAGGCAAAATGGATACCTATAGACGTATACATATATGAACAATTTGTGTATGTGTAGACGACGTATCTAAAGTTCGATACACTATCCGAATTATTGAACAGTTTCCTGTCCAGTTCTCAATTGCCTGGTGGTCTCTTGACCCGAAATCAACTTTTCATCACTTGAGAGTAGTTTACTGATCGTAAGATGGCTCTTAGTGAGGATATAACTAGCAAGGGATGGAATTGATCCGACAATGTAAACTCACGGTGAGGATATTGTGAAGTGAAGAAGGGTAATTTGCAGCTGTTGGTGAATTTGTGTGAATTATAATTCGAGCGATGTTCATTGATAAGGTGTTGAAGGTGTTGAGTTTGATAGTGATGGATTAAGCTTGGAATATCTAGACTTACTTGAAATGAAGACTGGACTTTGATTACATTTTTGATTTTCATTTACTAGGGAACAAAAGACTTCATCAATTCTGTCGAGTGTGACTATGAATGTGATTGGGTAATAATTCAATAAACTATTTTATTTTTCAATTGAAATATTCAAGCGTACTGAGTATATATTGACTAAGATTATTGGGAGTTAAATTTTCATACATGGACGCATTATTTCCTGGGAAGTTTCACATTTAAACCTCAAATACCTCACCAATCCCTGATATATATAGATATGATCTTGTTCACATATTGCCTCGAGCTATACTTCATCCTATTTGCATATTGCGCGGTTGAATTAATATTCTCTGACGTAATTATTACAGCGAATATTGATAATACTTGACTAATATTGCTAAATTTTCCTGCAGAATATTCGCCTACCGGAAAGAAATTTATTTGACATAAATATTAGAGTAATTCAACGTCTCATCGTAATTTTCATGGCATATAAAATCAAATACTCATACACTAATATACAGAGTATTTGTTCCATTTATTGAGACCAAATAATTAGTCTGGACTATAAATTATTATCCAACCACCATCATCAACAATACTTTTCCTCGCAAAATAAAACCAAACAAATAAACATGAAATAAAAACAGAGATACGCGCATTTATAGTGGATGAATCACATTTAAATTGCTGTAAATTTTCTAGAAATTCAATGGCAATTTAACAAAATCACAGAATTAACTGTGAATAACTCGAACATGAACAATAATTCACCACAAACCATTAATAAATATTAGCATATAAATTTTCACTGAATATTTAAATAATTAATAACAATCAAATCTATTCGTGGTCATAAAATACAAATGACAAATGTGCAACGAATGAAAATATGATTTCCAAATGCATTTACTGATTGAAGGAGTATTAAACGAGCTCAACGAGACACAGTTGTGCTATGGACGTGAGCGTCGACAGTGTGGCATTTCGATTGGATTTTGCATCGCTCAACTGAACGATACATACACATATACATATATATATATCGTGCCTTCTCCCGCTGGATTTGGCAAATGCTTTTTTGATCCCAAATCGGTGGGGTAGTGCGAGAGCGCGCACTTGGTCCCCAGGCGCCAATGAGACCAATCTCCCGTGTAAATCGCGACATATTTCACGACAGCTCGCATGCACATCAGTATATATCTATACATACATATAAAGCATATATATAGGGTGGAAGAGTCGACCAATGTACATATATACAGACATTGGACGAGGGGGATGAAAAGTTTTCAAGTTGTTATCCAAGGGAGTTATCGTGATTTCATACCGGGGGTGTTGGAGATTTGCGTAATTTTTAGAAAACGACCTGGTCGAAATATAAAAGAAGAAAAAGAAAATTGCCAACATGTGTTTGTATGCATAGATTTTTATTTTTTTGATTCATTTTTATTTTGATGTAGAGTAGGGTGAAGTAGTGAATAAAATATATGAATTTTTTTATATTGCCCAGTGAACAATTTCTACGTTTTCATTCGAATTCATATGAATGGTAATATTTCAATTGAATATTTATTCTGTTTGATATAATAGTTGAAATAGTAGAGCTCAGTTCTTTTATCAATATTGGAATGTAGTTTGTGATGATAAGCAACACCTACGAACAAATGTCTAGAACAATTTGTCAAAAGATTTTCATATAATTCCATTGGAATATAAGAGAAACATAATCGTACGCATTTGTTGCACGTCTACAACTGCTTCATGTCATCCATTTTTATTTCTATACATTTATACTTCTGATCGTGGAGAATTTATACGTGACAAAATCGTTGTCATTATCCTTCATAATACATCACATCTTGCCATTTTCTTCAACTATTTTATCCATTCTTTCTTTTCATCCTATACTTTGCGCGTGCAATGTATACCTGATAAACTTCGTCGTCTTCTAGGTTGCAGCAAATGCGCGGCTGTCGATATATATTCAATAGGGAGATTGATCGAATTCCAGAATTTCATTCGTTATATATATATATATATATATATATATTGTCATAGCAACGATGTGCACGTCATTATATAGTACTTCGCTTACTCTAGATGATTCATAATATTTTTTATCTCAAGTGATATATGTCTGTCACCAAAAGCCATCAGTATGCAATATCGTGATATAAAGTGTATTACATATAGAGTCTCATCCTGTTCATCTAGCAGATAAGAATTTTTTCTAGATATTAAAATTATATAGAATGATGATAAAGTTAATATTGTGACTGACACGTATGCAGACATGAAAAAAAAAGTGAAAGAATGTCAAACATAAAGTAATAATGAACATAGTTGTGATGTAAATTCACTGAAGATAAGTTGAATAGTAAAAATATTGAAGTATTTTTTGTTTTTTTAAAATAGAATTTGAAGTTGAATAAATTCTACATTCGACTTTTTCATCTCACGCATGAACTATGTGCAACTTTTATATTTATGAACCATTCCAACCCTCTTTTTAACGCCTTATCCGATCGTTTTCTCTGGTCTTCCAATATCACGACTTCTCACGGCTCGATGCCTCAATGTCCTCTTGGTTACTCATCATCATTCTCTTCTACTTGAAAAGAAAGAAGGAAAAAAAGAAGACATTTGATAAGGAAATAAAAGTTGCAATGAACAAAAAGGAATTCATCTAAATATTCTTGGATTCACCAACAACACAAATAAATATACAATGACTTGTAAACGTTCATTTCCCCAACCAGTCTAGCCTCCATTCTCTTCAATACCTCTATACACACCAACTTATCCTCATGACAGTTCCACAGACATTCACAGCTCGCACCCTTCGTACAAAACATACACGTAGAATTGCTCCTGATATCTGTATTCCATCCATGTACGCCAATATTGCGTTACCACGACGCGTCGTGCAGTTCAATCGTCAAACAACTCCATCCTATACGACAATATGTATATACAGCTTCACAGTATACAACAAGGCATTTCCACTTTTCCCAACTCATCGGTGTCGCTTTTAATTTCCACCCAAAGATATTAATGGCGTCATGTCACTACTAATAAAGACTTGTCCGTTATAGGATTACTCAAAGATTCGTCAATTTTTCATTTCACCCCATGATCTGAATTCACATTCACCAACATAGCCAAAGACAATTTTTTTCCTCTTCTAAAAATATAATTCGCATCTAAACGAAATCCAAATGAAAATATTAATCAAATAAATTTCTCTTGATTAAAATCTGAAAATTAAATTTCTTCAATATTTCCATATTTAAATAGCACCGTCAATAATTTATAAATTTCATCAGGAAATTTCCTCAGGAGCATGGCTTTATATACAAGGACTACAAAGGACACGAAGAAGAGTGAGGGTTGTGTGCATGCAAACAAAATTTTACATCCATATATATATATATGTATATGGATATAGATATATTTCAACCCTACATTCATGTACTTATACCTTTCGACAAACTCTGTGCACAGTTATGTCACCCTTGACGCGACTCTTCTCTCAAAACCCTGCACGTTTCACGTTACTTGCCATGTATACTTGTTGTATACAGTACAATCAAGTGTTTGAGATTATGACAAAGCTTCTGGTCACGTATTTCATTAACCGTCACGGCTGCTAGTGCTGCTGTTGCTGTCACACCATCCTTGCTTCATCTGAAGTATCGTGTAGGTACTCAAGTGATATGAAATATAAGTTCCATTTGATGAGTATTCATATCAACAAAATATATTTACACATTGGCAGTATCTCTTTATCCTGAGAAAATACCATTAGTTAATTATCTGTTATTATTACATTTTTTAATGTGAATAATAATTTCCATATTCAGATAATCGAATGTGTCACTATTAGATCAAGTTTGAATATACAATATAAAATAAAACAAAGACAAAGAAAAAAATTGATCAAATAAATTCGACCTGCCTCATGTAATTTTCTTTAAAAACATCAGATATGAAAATGACAGATTGGAATTACCATATATTGTGATCCAACTATTCTTTGTGTACATTGCCAATTTCATTTTGCAATTTTACTCCTTTTTTTTTCTATTTCTTTAAAGTCTTTTTCCATTCTTCAATCTATTTACGTATATATATATATATGTGAATGGATATATACGCATAAATACACACACATATATATGATTGCATTCACTCTGATACAGGAAACCCCATAACGCTCTTGGCTTTCATCTCCCATTTCCCATTCCGTCCTTCATAGCCTTGTTCATCCGATTTCTCGTCTACCACAAAAGTTCAATCTTGTTTGACTGTGACACATATATATATTTCACGTGTATGTACTAGAAATATTCCTATCTCATGATTCGTCTCTTTTGCTATTATGTAACATTTTCTGATCCTGAAAAATCTGCGAACGCATTGCGTTAAATCGATCGTATTCTTGTGCAGGAGCTGAAGATTTACGAGTTAGTGATGATATACATACATGTATATATATATAAATGAAGCGACATTTGCGCAAAACGATTCTGACCCTTCGAATACTCTCATTGATCCTCAAACATCCGTTTGTTATCGACGAGATTTACTAGAAGCCCAAAAATAAAATCCTTGAATTCAAACTTTCTCACTCTTCATTTTTCTTTTACTCTATGTCTTTCGTTCTATTTTTTTTTTCTCTTTTTACCTATTCACTCAACGTAAATTCGCTGAGTCAAGGGTGGTAAAAGGGAAGCTGACTTTATGAGCTATGAATATATAACTCAATGATGCTGTAGTATAAAATACAAAACTCAAATTAATCGACTGGAAATATTATAGTTTTCAATGGCTTATTCAGTCTGATTGTAATAAAGAAATTTTAATTTGTTTTTAGAAATATATGTGAATTTATTTTTGGATATTTTTCTTTTGTTACAGACAGAAATATGCTCGAGTGCACTCACTGATGTAATTCACGCTGTCATTAATGGCACAGACGGTTGTCTCTTCTGTTTTGGACACGCTGGATTGGGTAAATAAATATTCACGAAAATATTAAGAATGTTGAAAAAGTAAAAAATAAAAACCAGATCCTTTTCCCCTTGTTCTATTCGAAAATTGAATTAGTAGGAAATAAGAATCACATTTGTGACAAATGTAGCGTAAAATATTCAATATAAAAATTTAAACCTGTACATAGATATACTTTTAGAAGTTAGTTAGTTAATTTCTTTACTTGGCCGTGCGCTGAATTTCTTTTATTTCCAATGTATATATATATTTGTATAGATGCCATGGTCTTCAGTTGGTAGAGACGACGCGCAACATGCAGAATACAACACCAAAGGAGACACGAAGTTGTTTTACATTTTAAGTAGTGATATCGAGTTTGCATGCAAATGTATGATTATACAAGCATGGTGAAAAGAGTGGCGAATGAGGGAGGAAGTGGAACGCGTTGATAGAGCGGACCAGAACGTCGAAGTGAAGGTGAAAAGATGTGAATGAGAAAGACGACAGTAGAGAGGAGTTTCGAGAAATAGGGGAAAAAAAAACACAAAATTGATGTGAGAAAAAAAGTAGACATGCAAAAAAATTATCGGTGGAGCTACAGACTGTCGTTGAATTTTTTTCCAATCATTTGAGGTAGTTCTATCACGCACCAACATCTTTCTTAGGTGTCGAAGAAGGATCTAATTGAATTAACTGAAAAAAAGTACTTTCGTATTCATGAATAATAATACATTTATCAATTTGAAAATATGTAAAGAAGTTTTATCGTCATTTCTCTATTATTCTAATCAAAGATAGTTAAATAATGAAACAAAGTCATTTTTAGAGATATTTTTGAAATCCATAATTGAAGTAGCTCTTCAATATGAATATCACATTTTTAATTTATTTCCTGCCACTCGTTTATAAAATGAGCTTCATTATTACATTCATACAATAACTCTACGAATTCTCCCCCATCACCACTCAATTAATGTCAATAATTCTCCAACGCCATAAAATAAATAATTATACAATGGTACAAAATCAAATCGAATATTTCTGCATATTCGTATGTATACATTAATCACAGTAGCCAAAAAGTCGTTAAAATATCATCAGTGTCCTTGTCGACACTTAAATGACACCAGCAATAAATTTGCCACCATTAACTGCACCGTGTCCTTTCGATGAGAATGTATTCATGGTGTACATATGGTACATTGTAGTGCACGTGTCATTTAACGTGTTTGCAACTCTCAGTGTACTGTGGTGTAATATCAGATACTTCGGTGCATTTGCGCGTCCAAGCCATATTGTCGAATATTCAACGATAACATGCACAATTGTGCTGCAATTTTTTTTTCTTTTATACGTTAAAAAGTATTTTTATTCCAATTTTATGCTTACGTAAAAATTTTGTTAACTTCCCATTCCTTTTATCTTCATTCTTGTTTAATTAAATAATATTATTTTCTCATTCACTTTGGATAAGCAATTAGAGACAGTTCAAAATTTTAACTTCGATATATATACATATATATATCTATGTACGTGCCACCCCTTTTCATAAGAATTTCTAGCACAACAGCGACTGACCGGCCTCGCGTTTTCATTACTCTACACAGTTCATGGTATTTTACAACCCCCGCAGAACTTTCTATCTTTTCCGTTTTTAATTTTAATACGAACCTTTCTTATATACAATTTCTCCTCACAGGACTCGCGTCCTATCTTCCTTATCCTCTAAAAATTAATTAGATTCCCAAAACACAAATAAAAAAAGAAATACGTGAAGGGAAAAATAATAAAAAGTTATTGGGAATTGTGTTGGTAATGCAATTCCTCAATTTCCACACAGTCAAGTTATTAAATATTTACTACGCCATTTTATTAAATTTTACCACCTGGCCTTTTATATCTTTCCCCTTTTCTCATTTATGTAATAAACATTAATTTATATAATATTGAATTGTGAGAATAAAAAATGGTAATGAATGATATGAAATTTCAGGTAAATCACATACGATGCTTGGGACACCGGAAGCCGGACACAATCTTGGTGCCATTCCTTGTGCAATAACGTGGCTATTCCGTGGAATTTCTGAACAACGTCAGCGAACTGGGGCACGTTTTAGTGTGAGAGTGAGTTGTGTTGAGCTAACAACTGGCCAACAACAATTGAAAGATCTTCTTGCTGCATATGCAAATGGTAAATTGATGATGATATTGAATTAAATCAATTCAACTAAAGTCAAAATTTAATACTCAAAGCCACTTTCATCAACTCAAAAGGGATAATTGGCATGAGAAAACAAAAGTTTCTGCAGCCGAAACACTGGTTAAACACAGTTAGTGCTTGCCACAATTAATTTCGTGCCTTGAATAATACAGACTGGCATAATCGTTTAGAGTAATTAGAGCCAGGTGGAGGTTAGTACCACTGAAGTATGCTCGTGCCGTGGTGCTTTGCTCCATACAGTAGTGGAACACCCAAAGCGTGAGATATACGAAATGATGAGAGTAGAGAAAGAGAGTGAGGCAAATTTGTGTGTTCAAATGTCCAGAAACTTGGGGATTATTATTTCAAACTTTGAGAATACCAATTAATGTCTCGTCATGAATAACAATCGCCACTGCTTCTATTTATTTTTCAATATTTTTCTATTCATCTTCATTCCACATCCTACTCATCCTTTTCATTCGCGTCAACCAAAACACATTTTACTGAAATGATTACACCAGAATTGAATTCGGAATTTCTCCTCCATGTGCAGCTCTCACTTAATACTCCCAAATCCCATCCAAGTCCATACACATACATACAGAATGCAAATTTTCCTTTTCACTAAATTCTAAATCCCATCCCAATGTATACCATCACCCTTCTACAAACACACATTTCCATTTCTTTGGAAAATTCCACTGTACTCTATACACATACGTATGTACATTGGTTTATATTTGGAAGAAAATGTAATTGAATAAATCGAAGTAGAAAAAAAAATGACATGGAAAATTTGTATGCAACAAACAAATAATTTAGAAGAGGATTTCATATTTTTTTATGTTACGACAATTGGCATTTGCACAATGATGCGAGTATATAGATATTAAATTTGTTGAAGGGGAATGGAACCGTTTAGGAAAATAGTGATGAGTTCTTCGGCAGAGAATGGTGGAGGGAGATGGAAAGACAGAGCGGGTAATAACGATAACGGAAAAAGTTTCGGGCATTTTGTCCTCCTTGAACGAGCTCTTTATTCAAGTCACTGGCTAGCAATATCGTTGAAAGAATAAAGGAGAGACAAGGAGGGAAGGAGACAGGAAGTCAAAACTAATTAAAGCCACGTCGTAATTAATTTTCCAGCTTATTAAATAATTAACTGCTATCCTGAGAATCGTAACCGCGCGCTCGTGGCCTTTTATTTCATATCTTTCGGTTATTTCGTTCTCCAAACAAACGTGAGCGCTTACAGAAGAAAATTTTAATCCTGCAATAATTATTCACGTGCAAAAGCCCGCTTGAAGTTGAGAGATGAAAAATATATCACTTATTCTTATTTTTATGGCAAATATTAGTTGTTTAATGTTCAAAGAATATTTTCACAGAGGCTCTTTTCAGAGAATTTCAAACGATAATAAAAAGTAGGACGTCCTATGTCTATATCATACAAGTTTCAACCATTTCCATATTTATCATTATCAATTTTTTTCTTTTTCCCACTATCGAAAGTAGAATAAAAATGAAGTCAAACAAAGTTGCAAACACCAGGAGAAATGAAAAGCAGATGAGGCATCATCTCGCAAATTGCTGAGCTTTCAACATTTACGTGAAGAATGAAATGCAAAAGATGAAGCAAAAAAAAATGTGTGTTTACTTGTCGATAGAGATGAGAAAATGTAAAAGAAAAAAAAACTGAGGACGCGAAGAAGAAGTGGTGTAAAGAAATAAAAATAGGCAAGAATAAAAGTAGATGATTTTCCTGAAAATGTAGATATTTGTTTTCCCAAGTAAACACAAAAACCACAGAAACATATGGCGGAACTGATACTCCAGATAAGTATTAAAGCTTCAGCACACGAGTGATGATATATGAAATTGCCATCTGATATATCTTGAACGTGATATACCAAGAACCACTGTCATAAACAAAAAAACTATGAGAAGAAATTCAGTCTATTTACGAGAATACTTTTCTTTAATTATCGTCGTACATAGTAGTAGATTCGGAGGGCTCCTCGTAAACGCTTTATGAAACACAATAGAAAAAATGGTGTATATAACAATGTAGGCTTGAGTGGTCGAGGGGAGAAAGCTCGAAGAAATAAAAATAAATGAAAAAACACTACAAACTAACGCACAATAAAGTAAAAATAAGAAGTGGATAATCAAGATAAAATACAAAACAGTGAAATAAAGTTGCAAAAATAAGTAGGCCATCATAATGTAAGAATTCCATTCTTAATTCAACGTTTCAGATAAAATCATCAATTTTATTTCTACTCCATCATTTTTCCCGACTGCATACATAATAATAATGCACATGGCATGTATATGTATTCGTGGATATAACATCAACTCACAGCGTCGCTCTTATTTTACGTGAAAATGCAAACATATGGAGCGACGTATAAAATATGACGTCGAAAAGGAAAAAATATGTTCTCCTGAGATCGTGCACTTGAAAGTTCTCCCATGACATATCGCATTAAATTCATATATTATTAAAGAAAAAAGAGGAAGAAAGGAACACCCAAGAAATGAAAGAGAAAAAAATGATAAAATGGAAAAATGAACTGGACACGGTCACGAATGTCAGGATCAACGTGGAACAGATTTTTTTTAGTGCCTGATCGAATGCAGGGGTGAATATTCAGACGAATAATCGTCCGTTCTATTTCCCGTATTTGTTATATGTATATTTTTGTTGTAGTATTCAAAACGCGTAGAAATGCGATTTACTCACGTGCCACGCACCCTCGTGAACATCCAAAAAAGAGGATATGTATTTTCTGTGACGGGGATAGAAAACTTTAACTGTAAGAAGTCTTAACGTTTCCAGGGCCATGTCAAATTCATCTTGGAAACAAAGAACAATGCACAACTATAATTCAATCCTGAATATTTTTTCCCACCGACATAATCGATGAAAACAAATGAAAAAACTCACATCAAGATGCAAATGTATTTATAAGTGTTCAGATTCATCGAGAAATAACAATGTGATGCACGTTTAAAAGCAGAAAATAAAGAGACACCATCGATTACGCTCTGCACACCGCATTCATATGGGAAAGATTTCTTTTTTATTTCCCACTAGCACACAGACAGACATACAAACATACATATACTCCAGCAGCTTGCGGCTTGCGCTCGAGTGGCACACATGCGCCAGCAATATTACTTCCTCCGGGTTTCCTTTTATGGATATTGCCACGTAGATATATAACACTCGGTAGTTGCAGTTTCCAGTTTCATTCAACGCGAACACGGACAAACGTCAAAGACATCTTCACGGACATGTTGAAACCATCCTCGAATATTTGGATACATATACATGCACAATGTGCTACTATTACTCGAAAGCATGACGCTAGATGTCCATCAAAATGTGTCACACTGTGTTTTGCAATTTTATGTGCTGAGATAAACGTAGCGAATTCACACATTTCATCTTGATTGAACATATGTGTATATACATAGACAGATTGAAATTGTTCGAGGTGGTGCACGAATACAGAAACAGAAACGCTGTTTGCTGGAGCACATAATTAAAAGACTTAATAACAAACTATATCAGGGACGGCTTTTTCGACATAGAAGTTTAATTGGCAATTTAGAAAACGTGTATAGATAAACAGGAGTACAGTCGTAAAATCTTGTTGAAAGATACAGACACCTGCACGTTATATACCCACATTGAAATATGAAAGCATTAATGTTGATGATGTAGATATGAAATATTTATATTAATAAACTTTTTCATTCTATTAATTCAGTGTGCATGTTTACTGCGAGAAATTTTCAACATTCATAATAAATGAGAAGTTGTTTGAAATTATAGGATATGATCGTGGTGAAAATCATAACTATTTTATTATCATATTCAAGTTCTAATTACATGATAATAAAATATATGAATGATAAAGTTACCTTGCACTTGTGACATCAATTCACATATACATATTTATGCACATTTATATGTATGTATGTAAATAATCACGCGAAGCTGCCAGACAATTACGCTTTTAGTGTGATGACTATTTACAACCAGGTACATAACGCGCAACGAAACATTCACGCTGATTATATTTCACTATATGGCGCGCAACGCCTTCAGGGGTAGGATGTACATAGTGTCCTGTATTTATATGGTGTAGATATATGTGTAAGACACAGGCGTCCATGTGATATCTTTTCATGACCATCTCTGACATTTTATGACTGTCGTATTTTAAGTCCAAGGCATCAAAGATACGAGGGCGCGTCCAACTCGATTTACGAGTTTTCGTCATGGAGTCCTGCTTCCAGTAGCAGGATATATTTTCTTATGAGTTTCTCTGCACATAAAAACGCGGATATGACTATGAAGATAAAAAAATGAATTGTCACAAAATATTGTAAATTGAATTACATTCATCAATTTCATCAATTTTTCTAATTATTTTTTCTTTTTTTTTCTGCAGACTCTGAACAGTCGCCAGCAGTTTATCTTCGAGACGATCCACTGTTTGGTACACTGCAGTTGCAACAGCATAGCGAATTACGTGCCCCAACTGCTGAACGTGCGGCATTTTACCTTGACGCAGCAGTTGCCGGACGTCAACGTGAAGACAGTGATGCTCACATGCTGTACACACTCCATGTCTATCAATATAGTGTCGCTGGCAAAGGTGGTGGTATGTATCAACATCATCAACATCAATTATATGTAAATTTATCCATTGTTAGCAATAGCCAATTAATTCTAATTCTTGCGTTTATTCTGTTCTAACAATCAAAGTGGCCGGTGGACGAAGCAGACTTCACTTGATGGATCTTGGAAATTCAGACCGTGGCAAATCAGCTGGAGGCATTCCACTGTCTGGTCTCGGAAATATTTTACTCGCAATATTTAACGGCCAAAAACATTTACCGTATAAAGAACACAAATTAACACAATTACTCAAAGAATGTCTCGGATCATTGACATGCCATGCAGCAATGATTGCCCATGTATCACCCAATGCTCAACACTACACCGAAACATTAACAACAGTTCAATTAGCATCACGCATACATCGTATGCGTCGTCGGAAAATTAAATTCGTCAGTGGTGGTGTACAGGGAAATGGAAGCGGTGGAAGTTCCGGTGAGGAAGCAGCAAGACCAAATAGCGAGTGTGATCCGAGCTCGAGTGATCTGTCAGCGGACACGGTGATTTATGTTGGTCCAGGAGCAGACGACGCGACAGACGGTGAACATCCACCGGTCTATTTGCCGAGCTTAAATTCCGGTGATAATCGTTGTGCAATGGGACGTGCTTTGCGCGGTTCAGCTGCCGAGAGACCATGTAAAATCCCAGAGGAGCGTAGTCCAGCTCACAAAGCAGTGTCAACCAAAGCTGTTAAAGCATTGACACAAACAGCATCGAAACAAACATCACCAGCACACAGTATAACAACACCAAAGGCATCGCCCGCACGAAAAGCATCACTATCAAAACAGTCAAGCGCGAAAGTTAATGATTCACCAACGAATAATAGTAAAGTTCCAGTTGCTACAACGAATGCTGGCGGATCGGATGAACAATGGATTGATGGTCCAAGAATTTCACGATCGAAAGTCGCTGAAGCGCGACATTTATTAAAAGATTCACATCATAAACGTGAAACATGGATAGATGGCCCTATGCAACTCACAAGTGCACCATTATTACATTCACAACACTCTGGTGGTTATGGATTTATGGATAATCACAAGAAAATAATGATTAGGAAATGGGTGGAAAATCAATCGTCACAAATACAACGTGCCAAGCATAGTACTGGTGCACAACGCACGGAATCAAAGTCAGGACAGTCTTCCGGTATATTCAAAGATATGACAAACTTTAAACAGTGCGATGATAATGAAGATGATACATCATTGTCAACAGTTGGTAGTGATAGTTTTAAAGCAACTGAAATTGAGGATATAACTGAAAAATTGGGAGCTAAATTGAATTTATTAAATGTAAAATCGAATACTGATTCGGGATTGGATTTAACAGCCAGTCCGATTTTAGATGATAGTATCGATAAATTACGAGGATTAGATACCCAAGATGAGGAGGATGATGATGAAGAAATCGTTGTCCCGCCACCGTTACCCTTGATTGAACCATTAAGTAATGGAGTAAGTAGAGAAGTTTCAATGGAGAGCCTCAATTTATCACATAAAGATATCGTATTGGCGTCCAGGCATTCATTGTCATCGGAAGATGAAATATTAGAAATTGTTGAAATTGAAGATCTTGAACCTGTGCCCATGCAAGATTCTTGTTTGCAAGTTACTGAAGAAGATATTGCATTCTGTATGGGGGAAAATCCATTGCCAGAGAGCGATCAAGAGGAACATCCATTAAGAATACTTAGCCAAGAAAATTTGACAATTGTTTCGACATTTACTGGTAACTTTTATTTCTTTATATATATTTATTTATGATTTATTTTATTTACTCGCTTTTTTTTATCTCAATGATAAAAGTGTAATATTGACAGAAAACAAAACATCAATATAACTTGGTAAATTGGTTTCCCGAGTTTTTATTAAAGTCTGTAGGAAAAATTGTATTTATATATTTCAACAGAAAAGATTTTTCCTTCACTTTGCTTCATTCATTCATTTCTTTTTCCTTTTACCAATAAAAATAAATCGATGTTATATGCTATATTTCAGACTCGATGTCAGTGATGTCGGATAGTGAACGTTACAAGCCCCAATTTCCAGCATCAATAGGTACTGGAGTATTACCACGGCCTTACTTTGACCACGAGGACTTTCTCGAACAGGAAACTCGACACAAGTTTGACCAATTGGCTCGTCTTCATGAACTTTATCAGAGCAAACTTGCGCTGGCTAACGTTTCAAATTCAGCGACTTACCAAAGAGAGAATTCATCAACCATTAGTGGTCGCGATATTCCCTGTAAGTTCTTACTCATTTCAATACTCATTTGTATTCGTTCAAATCAAAAGGAAAGGAATGGAAAATAAAAATAAAACAAAAAAATATACTATCATTGCCATAGCGCTTGCTCGTTGATTAAATGTGTTTACTTTACTGTGAAGAGTTGAGAATTCGACACAGTACTGTGATCATTATGCGAATGTTTTGAATTAAATAGGGTAGTAGTAGCGTGAGTACAGGAATATGCTGTAGCACGATATTGCGATGTTATGCAAATGAGAATTAACTATAACACAACACGGTATATACAGAGCTCCATCCAGATGTTTACAGTCACGGCACAACTGCAGTCGCATATTGATTCTCAATCTACCGAAAACATTAATATTCCTACTTTGTCTACATTTTATGTTTCGAATAATCAAATATCTGATTCACACATGCTCAAATTAAAATAAATATGCAGAATAATAAAATGAATACTGATTCCAATTTGTATCATTTCAGCTGCGAATGTCTTCCGTCCACCGTCACGGTGCCAATCACTTTCGTTGTCAGATGTCCTGTTCAACGACAATGCAAGCAATCATGGCAGTATTTACAGCGAACCAGCGTACATACCAGGAAAAAGTGAACAAGAAAAAATATGTGACAATTGTCGTCAGAGTATGTCACGCCCAGCAACGGCATCATATTGGTATCCAAGCAGTGTTGCACATCTAGCGAGTCCACGAAGATATTGTGGCAAATTGGGTGAATGCAATATTTCTAGTCTTCGACATCCGGATGGTGCGTCCAATCCTAATCTTAAAGAGGAAATTGAAAGAATACCGGGGAATGGCGCATCCGGTTCGGATCCTGAAGAGGAATATATTGAAGCGAAAAAATTGTTTACCACTGCTGAGAGAACGGAGAGACCTGAGAGAACTGTCACGGGCAAATCCGATGTAGAGGAGGAAACAAAAGTGCCAGGTTTGTAATCAATCGCATCATACCGAATTACTTTGACAAAAATATATTTATTTGCTCCTATGGATTGATTACTAACATAATGTATTGTATTTTTATAGTAACCGTCCCTCTCCAATTGTCAATTCCGTCCTCGTTACCGTCCTCAGGACGAATGCAACGTAAAATCTTGAGCTTGGGTTCATCGCTGGGATTAAACAGAGAAAGTTACGATTCTGGCGCAGATTCAACACCACGAGCGGCCAAACTTTCGCCAGCGACATTGTCGAGGTACCGTGCCGAGAGTTCAGGATATGACAGTGTTGTACGTGATAGCGAAATAAGCAGCATTGCCAGTGATTCGTCGCGTCAGACTAGTGCACTTCAGGAGCATCATGGTAATAATAAAATAATTAAAAATTTAAACATATCACTCCATCGCGTCCAGCCCACATTAATCTTTCACTGTTTTCCATTTTATAATCAATTTCATATCAAGAAAATAGTAAAATCAAAGATGAAAAATTAAATTCTTGTTTCTCATTCTATTTGAAGCGAATAAAAATAAAAGGGCAAAACGAAATCTAAATTCTCTCCCGCCGTCACGATGATTCTCCTCAGGTGGAGCGCTTGGGGTTCTAACGTCGACGTTGTGCGGCTGTTTCAGCGGTGGGACAACTGGTAGAGTACGTGCACCAGGCACATCAACCGGAAATTCCCGTGGCGATACTCGCATACACAGGCGAGGACGTGGAAATCATGGAACGACGCGGTCGACTGCGCTCGGAGCCACGTGGCATGATATCCAAGATAAACAACCTGCGTCTGCGCCAACGTCTTCTTAAAATTGAATTACGCAATGCCAAAAAGAGATTATTAATACCAGATAACCGATGGAGCTACGATTGTAAGTATAAAAAATTATATCATTAACTGAATATATATAATAAAAACGATTCAATTATTGATAATTAATGATTTTTTTTTTTTTTTTCCTTCCCTCAAAACAGTACATGTTGAAGACAGTATGGACTGGCGTGATCCATCATTCATTGAAGCACTAGAAGTCGAGACATTTATACTGCAAAAACGAGTCGAGGCATGCAAGAGTCACGTTATACTTGTCACATGCTTTGATTCATATCCGCGTGTACAAAGGCACATCAATTCATCGCAAAAAATAAAGATCTCTTAACATAGACTGGGATCAGTGCAATCAACAATGTGCTGATCGCTCTATATTCAATTTGTCAACCATGTGGCACTACCATTCAAAAAATTATAGGATCAATGGAAAATTGAACAAAATAAATGGATGAAAGGATAAATTAAGGAAGAAGAATGTATAGAAACGATTCGATGATTTGTCATACATCGAGATTTGATAATGATATAACGGATAACAACAAAACAGCCGACACTGCCATAATTTCACTCAATTTCATCTTCTTCTTTTGATGGATTTTTATTTAAGTAGAATCGCTTGATGCGAGAGACTGATAATTTTTCACACAAACCAAATATACAAGTTTTCCAACAAAGACTGTTGGCTATTGCCAAATTATTATCCTACAGACAAACGGAAACGAAAAAAAGAGATAAAAAGAGTAAAGGAACATGTGGACATTGTGTGCTTATTATATACAAAGTCATTTTTAAGTGGTCGGGATTATTGAAATGATAGAATCCATTTTTTTCCGTGAATGGGACAGGTTGTGTTACAAAAAGAGGAAACACATTCTCAAGCTTGAACTTTTTGAACGTATATACAATGTAATAAAAAAAATTATGTGACTTTCGAATCTAGTAAACGAATAAAACAATAAAGACTGATGTGCTGATGTCTTCGACCATCAATGGATAGAAAAAAAAGAACCGGACGTTATACAATGTAGCGAAGAAACATTTCGAGTGAGATTGGAGATAAACGCGCTACTCTAAACATTTGCCAAATGGAAAAAAAAAGGAATAATTATGAATGAGAGAAAAAGCAAAGAATTCATTATACAATTAATGATAAAATTAAATAAATGGAAAGACATATGAAAAAAAAAATTTAATGAAATGCCGTAAATATATATTAATGCACGCTCGTACATTCAAATTATTATCGTAGCTTTAATTGTTAATCGCAATTACCGCACATCGTAGGGCTCTGTAATTTCACGTAGACACGTTGCGGAACTATTCAATAAACTCAATTGTCAATTCCCCAATCGCAAAAAAAAAATGATACCAATCGTTAAGCAGCCAAATTGGTTAGTCCGAAGCACAGCAAAAAAAACGATAGATAAATCAACTCAGAGTCCTACGAATGTCTAAAACAAAATTTTATATGAAACCGAAATTAAATCGATATAGTCATCGACTTTTCAATTTGGCTGCAATTCTATTAAATTGTAGTTGGTCACTTTGCCAGAATTTTTCACCCATTCTACACTTGAAAATTTATCTGTACATCGCTGAACAATGAAAAAAAAAAAGAAAATACAAACCCTGTTAACGATTCTCCACCCGTCGAAGAAAAATCCCACACATCTGAAATAATAACACATTTCTCCTTCCACAAATACTAGTGACTTAACTAATTTGTATATGTACTGTACATGTAAAAAAAAAAGAGAAAACATTTTTGGAGGAAAACTCAGAAAAAATGTTGAAATGCCGAATTTACAATCACTGCCCGTAACTTTCAACTGGCATCTCGAACGATTAATGATCGTGATGAACTTTATCAGCGTCCGCGGTAGTGAATAAGATAAATAAAAAGACCATGAAGAAAAAAAAACAAGAAAAAAAATATATATATCTTCAACATCCCACTAAAACGTCTTTGTATTATAGTTCTTGTATTATATTTATATTTTATATGTACAAATTAGCCATGTAATTTCTTGTAATAAAGAACAATCTAGAATGTAAACGATCCCTACATTACAACTCATTCCATACTCAATCTTTTTTTTTCTCATTCTCATTGATAGTAAAATTAACTTGAATCTACATACAATAAGCTTTTGCCCTATATGTAACGTTAAAATTGTAAGATAGTTATACGATTAATTCAAATTCAACAGCGATTGGCTTCTATGATAACTCAACCATATACATACATTATGCGTCAATGAAAACCCACAGTAATGCGGCGAGCGGCAAACGAGAACAATTCCATCATGCAAAATAAAGGGAGTGCATATAAAATTGTTTCATAGAGGACTGACAATTGTTCTAAGAGCTACGTCGCAATACTTTGAAACTGAATGTGTGCAATTGTAGGTCCACCTCCGGTCGTTTCGACCATTCATGTCACGTTTCTTTCACAATCTTTCCGTTCCCCACGCGTCAATACTCCCCAACTATTCAATCACTATCTCATTACATTTTAGTTCACGAGCTAAAATAAAAATTCAAGATACCAAAAAAATTGATGCACCCTCACTAAGAAATTCAAGCGCTCGACAAGAATACTTGGAAATTTCTTAATTAACAATTATCTTGTTAAAGACAATTTCATTTAATTTTTTTAGGGTAATACATGAAGAGTACTCGACTGATATGGATAAAACGCGTCAGCATGCGTTTACGGATTGCAGCTACGTCATTCTCACGAATATTTGAAGCATCAGTAAAAGAGCAGGCGGGGTTGATGTATGTCATTTATGTATGTGAGCGTCCTCGCTGAAAAGCGCACGACAATACGTTGATATTCGGGGGAAGCCCGATTAAACCTACCATGAAGCATAAAATACGAGTGTGTGGGAGAGCACAGTAGGATACAATTCCACTGTTCACTTGGACTTCTCTCGAATTTATCGCTCAGTCACACAAGCTGAGAGTTTATTCCCACAGCCAGCGAGAGTCCAAGTAAAGACGATTAAGAGAAGAAAGAGCAAGAGGGAGTGAAAAAAAAATATAAACGAAAGAGAGAGAGAGAGAGAAACGTGGTGGTGACTGAGAGTTTCATATACGACCAGTCGTGTTGAGACATTCGCACGAGGATGGCACGTCGCGTTATATTCGTGGTCCTTCTTCTGGCCCACACGATTTTCGCGCTTTCCAGGGAAAATCTGTATCCTTATACTGGAGCTAATTCGCAATATCTTCAAAGCGATTCGAATGGTCAAATATTAACTACTGAAGTGCAACTCAAAACTCCAATATCATTTTACGATAAACTTTACAATAGCATTTATGTAAGTAATAAATTTATCAACTATTTTTCATTTATAATCATCTGTTTTATTTTCTCTTTTAATCTCATTCCATAATAACATTTGTTGCGTCAATTATTTTACTCTATCATTATAATAATTTTCATTCTTTCATTTTGACTGGTGAATTCATCGTGTGTGCATTCTCCTCCCTTACAATGATATTAATTTACTAATCAACGTTAATTCCTATGCGCACGTGTGATGTCATGGGAATGATAGCACAAATTTTAATCGCACGACATTAAGTTGACTGACACAAATTCATTTCAATATCGAATTACATACATTGTGGTTGTATTATAAACTCAATTATAATTGATTTCTTATCAATCAACCCGCATCCTCTTTCACTGGATATCCCTTGTTAAATATCAAATTCCACACATTCAATTTAATAATGTACATAGATAAAATATCCCGTTGAATGAGCAAATAATCAATGAATTTGATTGTTATTACAATACGTTGAATTTATCATCGATTACCAATAGCCGCATGATCTCACAATTCTCCGAAGAATCTTATTATTAAAAAAAAAAGATAATAAATACAGAATATCCTGCAACATGACACCGACTAATTAAATTGTTTGTCTCAAGACAAATTCAACAAACAAATATAAATATTATCATCAATTATAAAACAATATGTTTAACTATTAGCATTTTCACACCCATCTTTATTGATACAACTTTTTCATTGATAGATTTAATCAGTTAAATCAGCGACAATGAAATTTATTGTGCAACAAAAAAGAAATAATGACTAAATAATATAATGAAGTTGATATACACAGGCAACTTCGGAAGCTTTGTAAGAAATTATAGCGAATAGTTGCCAAGACAATAATAATTCAACATCAAATACGATTAAAATCAATTCAAGTGAATTTATTATTCTATTATTCACGCGTTTACATATTCCTGTTGATTGCGAATGTTAATTAGACGTGGATTCATTTTCTTATATCGATTGATCGTCACTGTAAACGTTGCAAAAAAAATTACACAGAAAAAAAGACAAATTATCAAAGTTTCATATGATAATTCAATACAATTCAATCATTTGTGGATGTAATAATAAAATTTAACAATACAATATAAATGACGTCACTGTATATTTCGAATTGCATCAAGGGCTGAACTATTCATGAGACAGTAAAGTTTGAAGAAGTTCAACCTACACGACAATTATCTTGCCATTCCATGTCATTTGTTGGACGACATTTTCAGTCATTCAAAATGATTGTGCTTGATTACACGATTGCGTTAACACTTTTATCACCGGGATTCTTCTCTTATATTCTTCATTGGCATCATCACCAAATGTACATGATGATAGCATCGTATAAATTTAATCATCGATTATATTAAATTCCATTTTATTCTTTTCATTGATGTATCAATACCACAAATGGGTGGACAGTTATTTTTAATATTCATATAAAGAGCCCTTATGTTTTTCTGAATTTTTCTTTCATTCAACAATCCACATAGTCACGTGTATATGTGAGTATTGCGTTCCATTATGGCGCTAAATGATCTCTGACCCTGTGATAGCCCCTAGCGATAGCCAACCGGGTCTTTCTATGTATTTTTCAATTTCAACTATGAAGAACACGAGCTCCAGCATCTCCGTCAATTTAGTCTCGACGTTTGTGGATGAACATCGATAGCATGAAGCCCAAAGAAACAAAAAGGAAAATTTGATAATGGTGTCAAGTCCATCAATGAAAAATATGAGACGTGAATGGGTGATCTTTAGGGTCAAAAGTAAATCGATTGAAAATAGCTATGGGTAAATTATGTTGTAATCAATGATTAATTATACATTTAAAGCATGTGATTGATCAAACGAATACGTTGGAGTTTAATCCAGTCATCACCTCTATCATTAACCCTCGCACACAACAATGTAGGTCAATATTTAGATAGTCATGGGCATAGACAAACTGAAAAATAAGAAACAATTTAGGACAAAAGTTGTTTCGAAATAATTGCAGGTCTCATTCTAATTATTTTTATTTGTTATTTCTATTTAATTTCCCATTAACTATTTATACTGATGAATTTGGGTTGACAAAATGGTAGTGTTGTAATAACATTTAAATATGAATGCGATGAAGAGAAAAAAATAAAGTCTTGTGACTCGTCAACGCAGATGAATAAATGACCAAATGAAGTGGCCACAGGGTGGGCACATTTTAGTTAAGTTAATTGATAAAACGATGTCTAGTCTGAATTTATATACATAGACACAGACAATGACGTCTTGAAATGTGTGACATTTTTTCTGAATGTTTTATATATAAATTTACAAGTTGTATATATTTATTTGACTATATATACGTAATGCATGTACAAACACACGAACATGATGGGTGAATGACTACACAGTGGTAATGACAATTTACGTGAATGTCTAGTCGAGAATAATGTACACTCACATTATAATTAATTAATGTCATCCTTACGTCATTGTTGCATTTTATTGTTGTAATATTTAAGATAAGTGCTCAATAATATGTCATTCAACATTCTTGAAATAATTCTTCAAACTTGAGAAATAACAACTGCAACCTGCAATAAAATACATTCTTCCTAAATGATTAAAATGAGACTGTGAATTCTTCATATTTCAATTGAATATACAAAAAAAAAAAGATTCTAAATAACAATTTCCAAATCTATAAATATCTTTACATAAATAATTCATTCACCATTGAAAAGAATATAATTGTTTAGGTAAATGGAAATGGTGTGTTGTCATTTATTCGATCGATGCAACGATTTTTCAACATCGCATTCCCACTGGATGATCCGGTGATTGCACCGCTTTACACTCACGTAGACACAAAGGGCTCGGGAACAATTTTCTATGGAGAAACCGACAGTCCCGAAATCCTGTCACGTGCGACTGGAATGATTCGTGCTGCGTTCAAGAATGCTACAGATTTCATGCCAACCCACGTATTTCTGGCAACCTGGGTTGACGTGGGCTACTTCAATGAGAAAAGTGACAAGGTATATATATACATATATACATATATGCAGTTAAGATCTTATAAAATCCCCCTATTCTAAATCTTTTACGCCAACAATCATTATGTCTGACAATTTATCCATTCATACCAGATCAATACGTACCAAGTGGCCATTTCATCAAACGGCACGCACTCATTTGTTGAATTGTTATATCCTTCTGGTGGTATTCAATGGATTCAAGGTGAATCACATCCTAATGGGCTACCAGATGCCAGAGCACAAGCAGGATTTATGAGCGAGGGAAAAATGTATACATTAAAGGGTTCAGGAACGGATCAAATACAAAATATTGACAAGTATATAAAATTAATTCAATTATTTATATCATTTGTATAAATATTTTTACAACTGTTGCTTATCTTTGTAAATAAATTTAAAATCTGTTTATTCCTTTCTATCATTGAATTTATCAATCAAATTATTTGATTTCATTCGTGTTCTAGATGGTCCAATGTTAATAGACCTGGTCAATGGATATTTCAGGTTGGACCAATACAAGAAGGTAGAAATGTGGTCCCACCCGACAATATAGAAAGTATGTCTGATAAAATTGACTAAAAAACAAGATAAAAATGAAAACATCTTTCTCATCTACCAGCAATTTATCTATCTCTTCTCATACTTGTTTTCTTCTTATCAATTGGCTATCATAAGACCACAAAATTATCTTCAATTGTCATCTACTAACAATTTCGTTAACGTGCTACTCGCGCGTCAAGCGGTTAACATTTCATTTACAGATAGCAATCAACCAACTGATCAAACTTGTAATACTGGCGCAACAACTTGTCACAGCAAAGCAACATGTGTTGATTACGAATACGGTTACTGTTGTAATTGTAAACCCGGATACTTTGGCAATGGAAAATCATGTCAACCAATTGGTAATTAATTATTACATTTTCTATCTTTATTAACATTGACAGTATGAACATTGATAAAAATCATTTAAACTCCTCTCAAACTTTTCAATCATCTAATTATATTTGTTGATAATTAAACGAGACAAATAACTTGCAGATTTGCCGCTTCGTGTAATCGGACGAATTTCTGGAAAGATAAACGGTGAAGAATTTACCGGGCGGGATCTTCAATGCTATGTACAAACTAAAGATGGAAGAACTTACACTGCTTTATCACGAGTGCCAGAGAGTATTGGCCAAAGTTTTCAATTATTAAGTACACTGGGTGGTGTTATTGGATGGTTATTCGCTAAACCAATTGCCAATACTAAAAATGGCTATCAATTAACTGGTGGTTTATTTAATCATACAAGTGAAATTGTATTTGAACAAACTGGTGATAGAGTTATTATAAAAAGTACATATCTGGGGCTTGATGTATTCGGTCAACTTAAAATGGAAGCTAATATCCAAGGCAACCTACCACCATTACCAGTTGATGCCAAAGTTGATTATGGTGATCACGACGAACTCTACACACAAAGCCAAAGGGGCAATATCAGGTCGCACAGTAGCCGCCACTACAAACTCAACGGTGACCCAACTGAATATCCATTTACGCTTGATCAATCGATAATGTATCATGATTGCCCTTATGATCCAATGGCAATTGCTGATGAAACGACTCGATTGAAATTCTCACGTGGTCTAACCACATACGAGGGACGAGAGGGTATTTTACGTTTTGCTATGAATACGAAGATGGCACCGCTTGAAGAGGAAGATCCATGTATACAAGGACGTGCAGCATGTGGTGAACACAGTTCTTGTATCGTCGATCGTGATGATTTTCGATGCGTCTGCAATTCTGGATATCAACAGTTGTATGAGGAAGATGGAAGTTCTAATTGCGTTGACATCAATGAATGCACAGCTGGCTATCACGTATGTTCACCAGATGCACAGTGCATTAATAATGAGGGTGGCCATACATGTCAATGCAGACCAGGATTCACGGGTGATGGAAGAGTTTGCGATAGTAAGGATTATCATGAAATTTTGGTTCTACATTCCCTTCCTTCAGATGCATTGACAATAATTTCTTCATTAGAAACCGACACATGCCAAGACCTTCGTTGCGGTGAATTCGAACAATGTGAAATGGTGAATGAGAGGCCAGTCTGTACGTGTGCCCCAGGATATGTCAATAATGGACCAGGCTTGCCATGTTATCCAATGGACGGTGAGAAATAATAATTTGCAATTATTCTAACAATCAAAACTTTCATAAATGGAGTAAATTTCATTTTATTCCACTAGTTGGAGCAATTGATGGGTTTAATAGTTAATTATTTAATTAATAAATCAATTGATGGTTGTAGATCCTTGCAATTTGGCGAATAATTGTTCACCACAGGGTGTGTGTACTTACAGTATCGATAGACAAGCACACATATGTGTATGTCTTCCAGGATATGTGGGTAATGTAAAAATAAATTTATTATTTGTTCCAATTTTCATCACGACCATTCTATAATATGATTAAAATTGTCATTTTACAGGAAATGGTTACACGTGCACAATGAAATCTGAAGTAACTGGCTCTACTGATGAGCCACATAAACCACAATGTCATATGGATATGTGTTGGTGTCGACCTGGATATGAATTCGTTGGAACTGCCTGCGTACGAACGAATAAAGACGAGCATGAGCAGTCAACCCATGGAGCACACAATGACCGTGAGCAAATTAGTTTGATATGTTAAATTTTCTGTTTATCTTGGATAGTTAACAGGAAACGCATTGATGTCTCCCACACGTCAAATATTTATTCTGGGTGGTACACAAATGTTATTATGTTATTATTGATTACGCAAAGCCATTGGCTGTAGCACTTGCATGGCCTCGAACTTGCATTGGAATGAACCAGGTCTTCCTGTTTGGAATATGAAAAGCAATTAAATGGACTTTTATTTATTGTTACATTTATTCTGAGGCTTTGATGATTACGAAGTGGGACATCTTCAATAATCAGAGAAACAGGAAGAAGACTTGAGTGGAATTCTGTATCATTATAATTTACATTCTAATATTCTTCTCTGATAGTTTTATTTAATAGCATTGGTGCAATCACTAACACACAAAGAAAAATTGCATCGTGTACGCATTTTAGTATCTGCCCAACCACTTCCCGAATGCTTGATGGACAACAATAACTGCATTTGTCCTTGGGGATTTGATTACGACAGTTTGGACAGCGTATGTGTTCCACAACCAGGATACAAACACGAGACGATGGGTCCCACTGGATCCCGATGTACGCATGAATTGCTGGGCTTAATATTCCGTAAAATCTTCTAACTCATCCAGAATCCTCAACGGAAAAATTTTCACCACACGCTTTCATCCTTTCCCACCATTGTCATATCAAATGTTCAATCTTTCAATCCATTAACTATTCAACAGTATAAACTATAAGACAAAATAATTCATACAATAATATTAATCAATGTCATCAGACATTCATCAAATAATTTACTTATTTATTTCATTTGTGCTGAGAATGAAGAATATTTAATTCATCATCATGAATTGCATTTTGATCATGTACAGTATCTTGCAATGTGGTGAATACATGTCATCCATACGCTCAATGCATCTATGTCAGAGAAAGAGAGGACTATCAATGCCAATGCCATCCAGGATATGAAGGTGATGGACTTGAGTGTACCAAAACAGGTAAAATTGCATCAAAAAAATTAATTTTTGTACATAATATCAATTTTGTTATGTTTTACTTTATATAAATTGTAAATATGTAAATATTCCAATACTCTTTGCGATGTCACTCGCACAGAAATTTAATTGACAAGAAAAGGTACGTTAATTATTATTGCTTGATAAAATTTTCAAATATAGATGTCTCCTGTCTGGATGTTGATATCTGTGATCCAAATGCTTCATGTCGTCCAGACGAGCCAATTGCCAAATGTGTCTGTAATCCGGGCTTTGAAGGCGACGGAACATCGTGCAGTCCAATTGGTGCTGAATTTCGTTTATTCTTTTTATCATTTTATTTTCTCGCCATTTTCATCCGTCCAATTCAATTCAATAAATAAATGTCACCGTTCTTATATACAAACGAAAAATGACAGCACTTTTGATATTATTGAAAGACAAAAATGATGAATAATTTTATTCTATATCTAGATGAATGCAATGATCATTCAGAATGCCATGCCAATGAACGATGCTCATATAATCCAGCGAAATCCCGCTATGAATGTACATGCAATCCCGGATTTAATATGGTAGATGGGCAATGTGTGGTGGCGGATTGTTCAACAAATCCTGGCCAATGTCACGTAAATGGTCAATGTATCGCCCACACCGATGGATATAAATGCGTATGCATTGATGGATTCCATGGTGATGGAATACAGCAATGTATAGAGAGCCATATTGGTTGTAATGTGCTCAATAATTGTGGTAATAATGCAGTTTGCGGTTACAATCAAACTTCGTCTGATTATGGATGCGTCTGTTTACAAGTGAGTATCAAAGCAAAAAGAAATTAAATTATCCACTCCGAAAAAATCTGAAAATTTAATACGGTCATTAATTCCCTAGGGCTATTATGGTGATGGATATCATTGTCTTCCTGAATCATCATGCCGAGATGATCCGAATTTATGTTCAAGAGAAGCTACATGCGTTGCTGTTGGTGGTAGTGACTTTGCCTGCGTATGCAATGAAGGTTTTACCGGCGATGGATTGAAATGTTCTGCATCACGACATCCAGCGAACTTCTTATTGATTAATCAAGGCACAGCCACATTGAGAATTCCATACTATCCAACTGCCGCCTCTCCTGGTGTACCCATTAATTTGAAATACGATCAGATGGCAATTGCTATTGATATTGATTGTGCTGATGGTAAAGCGTATTCCAGTGATATAACTGGAAATAAAATAACAAAGTTATCATACAATGGTTCAGTTGTTGAAACATTTGTCAATGATGTAACTAGTGCTGAGGGAATCTCAATTGATTGGGTATCACGAAATATCTTCTGGACGGATTCTGTCAAAGCTACAGTTGAAGTTGCGAATTTAAATACGAAAAAACGTAAAGTTCTTATCAATGATGGGCTTGCAAATCCACGTGGCATTGCTGTTCATCCTTATCGAGGGTTTATATTTGTTTATTAGTTTGAATGTAGAATAGTGTCGATGCTAATTCCATTGTGAAATAATTTATGATCTTATCTATACTAGAAAAATATTTTGGTCTGATTGGAATCGAAATATGCCGAAATTAGAATGGGCCAATGAAGATGGAACAGGACGTGAAATATTTTTACAAGGCGATGCAGTTAAATTACCTAATTCTTTGAGTATTGATTGGGCAATGGATGAATTATGTTGGTCGGACGCTGGAACTTTCACGATTAGTATGTGAAATTTAATGAGTTACCAGAGGTATTGATAATTACTTGGATTGAATTCTAATAAAATTTCTTTTCGACGACAGGTTGCACGCCAATTGATAACAGGGTTATTCGGGTGATAGCTAAAGATCTTTCATATCCATTTGGATTGGCAATATCTTCAGATAATTATTACTGGACGGATTGGAAAACGTGAGTTGAAATTAGGCTAAATTGATTCTGTTTAGATTCATTTGAATTTAATTTTATAGGCATAAAATCGAAGCTATGTCAAAGAGTACAGGTGAAATGGAAAAATCGTTATCGATTCCACCTGGAGGTAGTGGAAAACTGTACGGCATTGTTGCTGTTCCAGAATCTTGTCCCAGAGGTTTGTTGGGTTGGATATGAACATTTATTAAAATTTATAATGGAACATTTGGTAATTGATCATTTTTATTTATTCCGGCAGTTTCAAATGTTTGTCAATACGAAAATGGACGATGCCATAAAGATCAATTGTGTTTGCCAGACGGTCAAGGCGGGAGAACGTGCGCTTGTGCAGACGATAATACTGGACCTTGTACGGAATCGCGATATTCATCGTAGTCTATTGAACGAAATGTAGAATTAAGTTTCTGCTATCTCTTCTCAATTATCCATAATACACATAATGCGCAAAATTTATTTCACCAGTTCGATATATAAACTAACATCACTATTGTAAAGTCAATTATATACGCCAAGCGTATTTATAATAATAATTCTTCATTTTATATAAACGAATAATTTTTAACACAACTGATTAACTTTCATCAAGAATCTCTACGACGAATTTCTTTTTTGTATTTTTGAAACAGCCAGATAAAAGAGCCATGAAAAATACTAAATTTATAGTCATCTATGTTATTGAGTAACAAAAAAGAATCCCCTTGAAATTATTGATCGTTGATGTCAGGAATTGATATAGCCAACGGTATCATCAATTGAATTTCTGTGCAGATCCAATTCCCCGTTTTTCCATTTCTTGTTTCAAAATAAACTTTTGAATTTTTCCACTAGTAGTTTTTGGAAATTCATTCACGAATTCAATATACCGTGGAACTTTGAAATGTGCAATTTTGCCTTTTGCATAAGATCTCAATTCATCTGCTGAAATATTTTTGTCTTCACGTACTCGAAGACAAGCGCAAATTTCTTCACCATACACATCATCATGTACTCCAAAAACTTGGGCTTCAAGTACATCTGGATGAGTTTCATAAAAGGTTTCTATCTCCTGCAATATGGAAAAATCGCAGTTTAATTTCACTCGAACTAACAAATTCACGAATATACAGTTCTTACCACTGGAAAAATATTTTCTCCACCGCGAATTATCATGTCCTTTAATCTTCCAACAATTTCACCATGTCCATCATCATACAATACAAATTTATCGCCAGTTTTCAACCATCCATCAACATTTATTGTTCGTGAAGTGCTTTCTGGATCATTCCAATAGCCAAGCATGTTACAATAACCACGAACCCACAATTCACCAGGAGTTCCAATGGGAACTATCTGTTCTTTCTCATCTACGACCTATAACGAATCAATTCACTAACCGTTTTTCGAAAATAAACTGTAATAAAATATGCCCAATTAAATAATTAAATTACCATTGCTTCTACATGATCATGGAGACGACCAACTGTATTGTCAATTGGCTCTTGAGTTCCTGGTATAGTTTGGAAAATCATTGCAGTCGTTTCAGTCAATCCATAAACTATCTGAAACAAAAAAAATGGAAGTAGAACTTGATTGATACAGCAATAAAACGGAAAACATTTTCATTTGACTCTTCCATTTTATATCTTATCAATGCCCGTTTTGATAGCATCAAATCAATACACTTCTTACTGTGAAACGTTCAACATTGAATACTTCTCGCACTCTTTTCTTCAACGAAGGTGTAACAAGCGCACCACCACTTGAAGCCATACGCACTGAATTAATTGGCGCTTGCAGTTGTTCCTGGGTATTTAGCATATTTACCTGGAAAAATTGAAATAAAAAAATCAATCACATTAATAATTCAAGAGCAGTCATCCCTTACCCACATTGTTGGAGTTCCATAAACCACAGTACATTTTTCCTGTACAATTGTTTTTATCGACTCTTTCGGTTTAAATGTTGGTGATTCCAATATCAATGTAGAACCAGAATGAAGTCCAGCCATACAACCATGAATCATTCCGAATGCATGGAAAAATGGAACATTCATACAAACACGATGATGAGCTTCAGTTAGTCCAGCACGTTCACCAACCTGAGACAGATATATTTAATTAAATCCAGATTTATGTGAATTACAATCCATATCTATTTCCTTCAAGCATTTTCTAGCAAAATTCATATTGAATCGATCCAAATAGCATTTTACTTGTCTTCCATTATTCACAAATGATTTGTGTGATAACAGTGGTGCTTTAGGGCGACCGGTGGTACCAGAAGTGAATTGAATATTGCAACCATCATATGGGGAAATTTCATTTTGACTCGCACCGATCGCCTCCACCTCAACTTTATTCGCCAAACTTTCCACATCCTTGAATCGATGCGTACCTCTATGAATAATTCTCATAACTCAATTGATTCCAAACGTTTTTCTTCAAGTTATATAATAGTAACTTACTCAGTGTGATCATCGGACCACAGTATGATGTGCTCAAGTGTTGAACATTTTTTCTTAACATTCAACAACATATCTCCATATTCCTGGCGTTTAAATTTTGCTGGAGCAAGGACAGCACTGATGTCAACTTTTTGAGCGCAATAATTCACTTCATCCTGTTGATAAGCTGGATTTATTCCAACCATAACAAAACCGGCGCGAGTAATGGCTAGAAATGCGAGAAGCCATTGGAAATCATTAGGACCCCAAAGACCAACACGATCACCACGTTTAAGGCCTAACTTTTTTAATCCTGCTGCCAATTTATCTGCGCGATTAACAACTTCAGAATAAGTCAGACGTATATTTTGATGAGCTGATACAACGCATTCACGATTTGGCCATTGTTCAACTGCTGTATCTAATAACTGACCAATTGTCATATCAACTATGGGCAATTTTCCAGGATAAAATCTGTGAGATAAATCTGGAACGACAGCAGCATTTGATATCCATCTGTTGATATAATATTTTTGCACCAATTTCAATTGACTAATCCTAAGTATTTGTCGTGTTGACATCACGAATATCATTGCAATGCTTTGAAATCCAAATGATTCTTCACCATGTATGATTAAATCTTATAATTATATCAACACAGATCAATCGAACGATTTTATTGATGTAAATCGACCCAAACTTTTTCTGACAATTTGGAAAAGAAACCAACACAATAGTGTGACTATCAGCACACTCTAGGGAGAATCAGCTAGAGTGATTCGAAAAAAACTGGAATTGAGATAACGCGTTATCGGAAGATTATATCACCCACTTCTATCTATGTGTTTACAAGTTGTGAATAAGCAGAGGATTACGTCATTGCGCGCATCAAAACAGAACTTCGTCACCGTCAGTAAAGGAAAAAGATATGAAACATTAAATTCAGGGCCTTTAATGTCATTTGAATATAAAATTAAATAAAGATTAACAATATTAAAACAATTTCAAATCGCTCCAATTCCCAGACTCGCCATTTTTCGTCTCAGCATAAACTTCTGAATTTTTCCACTTGTAGTTTTTGGGAATTCCTTTACAAATTGGATATATTTAGGTATTTTAAAATGTGCAATTTTCCCTCTTGCATAAGATTTCAATTCATCTGATGAGATTTCTGTATTGTCACGAAGTCGAATACAAGCACAAATTTCTTCACCGTATACATCGTCATAGACACCAAATACTTGAGCTTCAAGTATGTCTGGATGAGTCTCATAGAACGTTTCTATTTCCTGTTTGATAAATACAATTCTCAATGAATTCCAACTTGCTTGAACCATTTCAAATATGGATAAAATGATTGACCATATTTGTCACCTTTGGAAAAATATTTTCTCCACCACGAATGATCATATCCTTCAATCTTCCAACAATTTCTCCATACCCATCATCATACAAGACAAATTTATCACCAGTTTTCAACCATCCATCTTTATTGATTGTTTGTGAAGTACTCTCCGAATCATTCCAATAACCCAACATTGTACAGTAACCGCGAATCCACAATTCACCAGGAGTTCCAATGGGAACAGGTTGTCCTTCCTCATTTACAACCTAAAACGAAACAAAAATATCACAAGCAACTTTTTCTGTGAATAAATCTTTGATCAAATGCTGTAATCACCATTGCTTCAACATGTTCATGAAGACGACCAACTGTATTCTCATTTGAATCTCGATTCATCCCTGGTACTGTTTGAAAAACAATTGCAGTTAATTCAGTCATGCCATAAACTATCTGCAACGACATAAAGAAATGGAAGATGAAAATAACATATTCCAATCAACTTCCACAAGTTATTCTATTTAAATATCAATTCTAGATGATGGGAATCATTCCATGAATTTACCGAAAATTCTTCGACATTCATTACTTCTCGTATTTTTTTCATTAACAATGGTGTAACATTTGCACCACCACTTGAACCCAAACGAACAGAATCAATTGGTGCTTGAAGACGTTCCTGCATGTCGATCATATTCACCTGGAATATAAAAATGAAATCCATCAAAGAACGATTTCAACATCATCGTAAAATGTTTTCCTAAACTATTTTAGAATAGATTAATCAATTTCTCACCCACATTGTTGGAGTTCCATAAGTGACAGTGCATTTCTCTCGAGCTATTGTTTCTATAGAATCTTTTGGATTAAAAGTGGGCGATTCTAATACTAATGTAGAACCAGAATAAAATCCCGCCATACATCCATGGATCATTCCATAAGCATGAAAGAATGGGAGATTCAGGCAAACCCGATGATGATTTTCAGGCAGTCCAAAACGTTCGCTCACCTACGACAAAAATATTAAAATAAATCCGCGCATATATTTTCAATGAACTCATCTTAATTTCCTGTTTGTTATTTACTTGTCTTCCATTATTCACAAATGCTCTATGGCACAACAAAGGTGCTTTAGGATGACCAGTTGTACCAGAAGTAAATTGAATATTGCAGCCATCAAATGGTGAAATTTCATTTTGACTTGCACCAATTGATTCCACTTCAATCCTACTCACCGAACTTTCGACATCCTTGAAACGATGTGTACCCCTTTGAACAAATCACCAAATAAATTAACTCAATGACAGTATAAACATAAATTAATTTTGTATAAAACATAATCAAGCACGTGACCCGAGATAAAATAATTCCCTTGAGTTCCGTGATAAAGTTTTTGTAAATTAAACGTGATCCCAATGAACCGATATTTTCATATCAATCAGCAACGAAAAAAATATTATATGTCAAAGGAAAATTTTATGAGATTGCCATCCTCGTTTTCTTTTTTCATTTCTAATCACAGCAATTTCTCACTCGATATGATCATCGGACCACAGTATGATGTGCTTCAGTGTTGAACATTTTTTTTTAACATTCAGCAACATATTCGCATATTCTTGACGTTTGAATTTCGCTGGAGCAAGGACAGCACTGGCACCAACTTTTTCCGCACAATAATTCACTTCATCCTCTTGAAATGCCGGATTTATTCCAACCATAACAAAACCTGCACGAGTGATGGCAATAAATGCAAGAAGCCACTGCAAATCATTTGGTCCCCAAACACCAACGCGATCGCCACGTTTGAGACCCAACTTTTTCAATCCTGCTGCTAATTTATCTGCACGATGAAGAGCTTCTGAATAAGTCAGACGTATATTTTGATGAGCTGACACAACACATTCACGATTTGGCCATCTCTCTACCGCTATATCCATCAATTGACCAATTGTCATATCAACTATGGGCAATTTTCCAGGATAAAAACGATATGATAAATCTGGACTGATCGCTGCAGTTGATTGCCAATTCTTAATTAAATATTTCTCCGCCAATTTGAGTTGACTCATCCGAAATATTCGTCGTCCTACTTGATGTCTTATAAACACAAACATGATTGAAATATTCGTGAAATTAATTATATATCAAACGTACAATGAAATCTGCAATTTTATCAGCGTGAAATGCAAACAGTCAACTTTTTAATAACCGTCATTCAATTAAATTATTGCTTTTCCCATCAACAATGTTTACTACCGATAATAAGCAACTTGTTGAAGTTTAAATTGACAATGCAATAACGTTACTGATATGACGACTTGAATGCACCACGAACACTTTAATGAATCTGTCGCCACATGCCGAATAAATGAATAGTAGCGATTAAAAAGTAAGCAAAGCGGGAGTCATGATAACGTCTATCAAAAAAATTTATCTTCCATGCAGAAAATGTAAGGGTAATACATGCAAGAATTAATCGTTTCTAAAGAGACAAGGCTTCAAAAGTCACTCTACATTTATCAACGACATCATGAATAATCGAACTAAGCAGAAAATTGTTAATAGTTCAATAATTACATTAACGGCATTGGTGACGTTTTCATTAACCTTCACAATTAAGATCATTTTCAAACAAGAAGAACTCACATATTCACCAACAATTAAATCATCAGGATTTATTCCATCTTTCAACTAATTTACATACCACCAGTTTAATAAAAACAGTAGTGAGTTTTTGTTCTCTTTCGCAGCTACTCAATGACTATCTAACGAGGACGAGTCTTTGCTTCAAGACTTCCACATGTAGTCAGTGAAAGGACTAGATCCATTGCAATCGGAATAATTAGAAAAAAGTTGTTAGTTGATCGCCATGACATAAACCGGCGATCTGACCTTCATCTATAGCAAATGAGAAAAAATTACTGTGCATGAATCATTAGACTCTTTCTATTTTACTCATTACATTCCCTCGCTGTTAATATCACATGAAACTCAAATCATCTGGATGAATAGAAATCTGGAAAACAATTCTCAACTGTTGTGTTATAAGAATTCTGCTAAGCCAACAGTTGTTTTTAAAATTAAGAGACTTCTACATGATCGTGGAAATTGCTGAAGAATGGTGTCAATCAACTCGTGATCGTTGACGTTCTCCAGGTGGATGAAACAAATAATATTTGATGGTTCATTTCCTTGATGATTTGATGTAGAATTTTGCTATTATTATAGTTGCAACCAGAAAATTTCTCTACGTTTATAAATTGAATTTATTGATCGGCATGAGAGGCAACAGAGAGAATATATTTCACACCAGAATGTGCTGAATATATATTCGCATGAACTCTCAACCAACCCACCGGAAGATATGTGCATAGATAGCAATGAATGACTGTATGAAGTCGTCGACCTCTTGTTCCCAACTGCCCTGTCTGTAGAATGCGGTCAACACTTTTATATGAATTTATAATTTTCACAGTATCGAATTGAATTTTGTCGAATAATTTGGTCCTTGTTCCAAAAATATATTCATAAAGCGTCAATAATTACTGCTCAATTACACACTGAATGAACTTCCTTAAACATTTAACTTACACTCAAATATTTTAGGTGATCCGATCACTTATAAATACACCGATAAAAATTTTTCTCATCAAAAGTGGATCAGATGTTAAATGTTGATAAAGTGATCAACTAGTTATTGATCGTAATAGACGGAATAATTTTCTTCGATATTATCAAACTGTTCTTACAAACCATTGGACTACTTTTCTAGATGCTGAAGTTAAAATAACCCAAACTAGATAAAATTAATTATTGATTTTATTACTCCTCAACATTCATTCGTTTTCATGAGAATAAATTCACTCATTGCTTTTAGCCATTAACCCAATTGCAAAATAACTCCTACTGATAAACGTTTAGTTGATAAATCAGTTCGATGCATTTTGTAGTAATAAAATAGAAAAATAACATATAATCGATTGTATGCATTTAAAAAAAGTACACATTACAATAATTGAAGTTACAATAATATAGAATTATATACCCACTAACCTGATGACCTTCCTTCAAGAATAAAATATATACGTTTGCACATTGTTACAGGCATTTATATATACACATATATATTTATATCTATACTACATTTCATGAAGTTGAATAAGGGTTACATTAGTTACGGTTGGAATATTGCATACACGCAACACTCATGAATCAACGTAGTTGTTTCTTAACGCCGAGGTGTGACTGACTCACCAACAATTTTTCTAAATAATTCCACTACAAAATCCTAAGAATTCTTCCTTCCCTTCTGTTCTCAATGACAATTTCCATATCCCTGCTAAAATTTGAAATCTTATCATTGACATTCCAAAAATCTTCAACAACAATAAAATAAATATTAGTAAATATCAATTCAAGGCAAACGTCAGTTGGATTTAAAAAGACTTTAACGAATTAACAGTGCTGAGGAAATCAGTTCACTTGTAAATCACTAAGCGAAGACTACAGTTAACAGTGATTTATTTCTCCATCCAGTCCCGAAGACAAACGGAGACAGTATTGGCGAAATGCCCCATGTATCCACTGCAATGCGGGGAAAGTTCTTGTCTAATTATCAAATACTCATAGATCCCACCTGAAAATTGAAAGAAAATTTCAATTAAAAAAATGGAAATAAAAAAAAACAAAGAAAGAGGAAATCAAAATGATTAATCACATCATCAGAATTGAACGATTTAATCATCACACTCCCTTATGATTATCAATGTCACGTGGAGCGCGATAACCTTGTGGTACCTGATATGAAATTCTCCATTCTCCAACTGTAATTCAACGTTTGACCCAGTCATTAAAAATTTCCAACAAATATTGAATTCAAAAATGAAACATTTCAAAATAATGATTGAAAGGAAATTAAGTGTATATATATTTGATATGAAATTATAGTACTTAGAGCAAAAATTCAAATTCATCTACGTTAAGATGTTTGATCTATGAAGAAAAAAATGTATATTGAAGAGTCGCGATTGGTTGTATTGCTATAGAGGTCCGTAGCGGGGTTGTATCCCCGTAGCGTGTCTACCACCCTGAGCCGGAAGTCGCGTGTCGGCGTGGCGAACTGGTACACCACCCCTCGCAACTATTCACCACCACTTTTAGCATGTCTTGGAGATGGTGTATGTACACCTGCCCCCAAAGCTCTGCTTTTCATATAAGTGTGGGTATATTAAACTAGAGGCAAAATGTCTTTGTACTGGTAGCGTTATATTCTAACGAACCTCAGCAGCGCTACTGTGATTGGTCGATCCTACCAACCACAACGAGGTCCCAAAGCCACGACCCTTCTTCTCTCTTCTACTGTAAACCCTCTTCAGACTCGTGAGGATATTCGTCGCGAGTAATACATAAAAATTCCCTCATATTTACACTTTAAAATTTGTGTTATTATTTGTCGCATCAAAAGAAAAACGAATTTGTTGCCTTTGCTTATTATTTGTTTACTATCAATCGGCTGGGATTAAATTGTGATTCTCGATTAGTTTTTGTATGATATTATTATAATTAAGTGCCAATTGGAGATATTCAATATGAATTGTGAACGAGAGAAAAATTGGAACTCGATTCGTTCAAGTTGATTGTTAATATTTGATGTGACACCAGTGTGATTTTAGAATGGTTGGAGATCATGTGAAATTTATTAGTGCATTTTATTTTAGGAGAATGAAACGAAACGTTGAAATGTTTATGTCAATGATGAGACACGACTGGAGTAGAATTGTTGGGGGATAATTAAAATCCTTGGGATATTCATTCTAATTAAAAATAATACAAACAACCAAAGCTGGAGATAGATTTTTACCAGAAAAAAGTAGCTAATGTAGAATAGCAATTACAATTACCTCTACTTTTAAATTATTTATGACACAGCCATGCTTAAATATCAGTATAAATTGGAACAAAACAACACATCACGTGAAGTAACATGAGCAGTAATAGCAAAAAACCTGGGGGTGGCAAGGACGATAAGAAAACTGCATCAAGCAAGGAAGATAGTCCAATTGGAAAAGATGATGGTGCTGGTTCTTCATCAACTGGTAGCAATGGCTTACCAAGTGCTGAACCATCGCAACCTGGCAGTAAACCAGGATCAGCTGGAGCAACTGCGAGAGAGGGGGCTCAACGACTTCTGGGTCTTGCGACTCGAAGTGAATGGGCCCCTGTCGACCAATTGCTCAAGACTTTGGAGAAAACAATGCAAAGTGCAGCTGATGATGGCAATCCAGCACCTCTTGCTGGTGTCATGGATCCTGTTAGTAATTCCACTTCACAATCTATTCATCTACTAAAAACAACAGAATTGTTTCTCAATCCTCCTATGATTTATTGACACTTAACAATATTTAATGGTGAATTTCTTTCACTTACAGACCACGGGCATGACGCCATTGATGTATGCAGTCAAGGACAATCGATCAGCGTTAATAGATCGTCTGATAGAACTTGGAGCTGATGTCTGTGCTCGTAACAATGTAAGAATATTCATTCTAATTATAATAAAGATCATTTATTTGCTTTTGTTAATTTTTATAATCTAAAGAGTGGCTTATAATTAGAATTTCTAAAGAGTATAATAAATTAAACTACTGTCACACTCACGTGATAGGAATTTAATTAGTCATATGGATCCCCTATTTGATTTCCTGACTAAACTAAAAAATAATTAGTCCAAAATGACCGGTAGTCATCTGAATGCCTGCAATCATTTTCTTTGAATTCATGTTAAGTAAAGCAACACGAGAATGAAGGGGTGCGATGGCGTCGGTAATAACGGGCTTAATGCAAGCATAAGGGGATTGCGTGAAGGAGGGCCAAGGCCAAGGTGCTAAGTATGCGAGCTTGGAAGAGAAGTAGGCCAGTCACAGTCAGTAGACTTAACTGTAAAAAGAAAACAAATCTACATGAAAATGAAATAAAAATAAATAGCTCGATTCAGAATGAACAATTATATAATGAACGCGAGTATATAGGCGGAGAAAAAGAAGTTAATTTGGTATAATCATGATTAAACTTGAAATTCTTTTGTTGAATTAAGATTTATGATGACAATTTTATAGATTAAAAACTAGCTGAGGAATATGTGGGATTATGTTTTTGCTGATTTATCATTTTATTATTCTCTTTTCCACTAATTTTTCTTTTCTTTACTGTAACATTATAGTTTTTATTTTCCTTTTTTTTTGAGTAAAGTCTATATGCAATGTATGACGAAGGTGCACGCACACAGGTGCTATCGACCGTATACTTTAATGTGCCGCACCCCCGTCGTGGCCCCGATATAATTTTGAAATTGCATGCTAATAATCTGTGATTGGAATGGTGGCGTTTATGCGTCAATCAATTTCGCTTCTAATTTTTAAAATGATAATATTGGGCTTGGCAAAATGCAATATATGACCTCATTGCGTTGATTATCTGATAGTGATTAGAGAATTTATTGAGTTTAGATTGATGATCAATGATAGATGTTTCCATTTTGTTATCGGGAATTATTTTTTTTGTGTATTTTTCCTTTTCTAGGATAATTACAATGCTCTGCATATTGCGGCGATGTATTCTAGGGAAGATGTTGTTAAGTTACTTTTGGCGAAAAGAGGAGTGGACGCTTATGCTGCTGGTGGTGTGAGTGTTTTAAGTTAATTTGCAATCTGATTTTTGATATTTTTTTGTCTAATTTATTTATATTTTATTCGAATTAATTTAGCCAAAACACCAAACGGCTGTTCATCTTGTAGCATCACGACAAACTGGTACTGCTACATCAATTCTTCGAGCACTTCTCAATGCTGCTGGACGGGACATAAGACTTATAGTTGATGGCGTGTGTATTCAGTCAATTTTTATACATAAAATTGTAGAATTTAAAGTAGAGGAAATAGCTCCCTGAATGAAGAAATGCAGTAGAAAGTTAGAAAACGTATAATAAATTCCTGTGCTTTCATTCTTTGGTGAATCAGCAATGAATAATTAATCTCTAAAGTCTTCCATCATTAAACAAACAAAACTTCTTAAAATTCAGGAAGTAATATATATATAAAAGACAATTCAATGTGATTGGAACAGGCGTTATATCCCGTCGGTCGCGTCGATGCAAAGTCAAAGTTGCATTTTGTTCGCGTGACATGAAGCCGCGGTATCGCCGCCTGGCACTGCCGCTCTTTCTATTCACTCTTTCTCTACATATACTTTCAATGACTGATATAATTCTTCTTTTTCCCATCTTTATTTCATCCGTTTTTATTTATTTGTTTATTATTTTTCTTTGCAGTGACATTGTCACAAACAAATAGCTCATCAATTTCAACTATATTCACAATTGAATTTCCTATTCATTTCTATTCATGCAAAATCAAGTAGTGACAATTTGAAAAGAAAATTAATAATTTTCATCTGCATCGCACACTGAATATTTTAATGCATGTATATATCATATCAGAATGTCGTGCAGTCGGAATTTTAGTTTACAACGAGAACTCGGTGGATGCACGTGTGGGTTTCCTATCTACGAACATCCATATCTCTTTCCGGAGTTTATTTCACTATAATTTATTATCGTACGATCAATAAATAACAAATACAACAGATAAAAAAAAATACAATATCTGTCATGTCACCGGAAATATCAAGAGATACCGAAAATTTCGTGCAAAAAAATCGAGTGCTTGCCAGCGTTGGTAAAAATTGGAAAACTATGCTCAAATCTTTATCTGACGCTCGTGTATGAACTGAATCATCTTCTGCATCTACAAATAATTAAATATCCGCTCAATGTTTGATCAAATGTATAGAATTTGCTTTTTCCTTTTCAATTAGCGAGGAAAAATTCCATTGTTACTGGCAGTTGAAGCTGGAAATCAATCGATGTGTCGTGAGCTTCTATCACAACAAGCACCAGAACAACTGCGTGCAACAACACCAGCCGGCGATACAGCATTACATTTTGCTGCTCGTAGACGTGATGTAGATATGGTGAGAATTCTGGTTGATTATGGCGCTCAAGTTGATATGCAAAATGTAAGTAACAATGAATAATTAAATATATACATAAATGTCCATCGTAAACATACAGGCATAATAACTGGTATACAAAAATAATTCCTCCCGCAATAACTCCTCATAAAAATTCAAATGCCTATTTTTTTATATATTCTTGGGCGTTACTTTAGCATGCGTAATATATTAGTTTAAATAGTCGCAATGCGTCAGCTCTAACTCTTGGATGTTAGTCAGTCGTTCAGGAAATGTGTCGTGAGCACTTCACTATTTTTTTCTTCCACGCGACACATTGCGCGATGTGCCTGATGTTTCTGCATTGATTAATTATGTTCAGTCATCCTGGAAAAAATAACTCTGCATATCTATTCATAATTTGTATTATATATTTATTATCCTCAGGGTGAAGGTCAAACGCCTTTGCATATTGCAAGTGCGGAGGGGGATGAAACTTTAGTTAAATATTTCTATGGAGTTCGTGCATCAGCGTCAATTGCAGATCATCAAGACCGTACACCAATGCATTTGGCAGCAGAAAATGGTCACGCAAGTGTCATTGACTTATTAGCAGAAAAGTTTCGTGCTAGCATTTTTGAAAGAACAAGAGATGGTTCCACTTTAATGCATATTGCATCACTAAATGGTCACTCTGAATGTGCAAATATGCTATTCAAAAAGGGAGTTTATCTTCATATGCCAAATAAACGTGGAGCAAGATCAATTCATACTGCAGCTAAATATGGACACGTAGGAATTATCAGTACATTGTTGCAACGCGGTGAAAAAGTTGATGCAACAACAAATGACAATTATACGGCTTTACATATAGCAGTTGAAAGCGCAAAACCCGCTGTAGTGGAAACACTATTGGGGTATGGTGCTGAAGTTCATGTACGTGGTGGAAGAACGCGTGAAACACCATTACATATTGCTGCACGAGTTCCCGATGGTGATCGTTGTGCATTAATGCTATTGAAATCTGGCGCTGGACCTAATTTAGCAACTGATGATGGACAAACACCGGTTCATGTTGCTGCGAGTTATGGAAATATAGCGACACTGCGATTACTTCTGGAAGACGGTGGTGACCCAATGTTTAAATCCAAAGTAAGATATTCATGCTTCAATTTCTTGTTTGATATAATTCACTTTTAATACATCTAAAGAATGAAAAAAGCGATGAGCAAATATAATTATTTCTTTTGATTGACAGAATGGAGAAACGCCTCTTCATCTTGCGTGTCGTGGTTGCAAATCAGCAGTTGCCCGTCATCTAATTGAATTCGTGAAAGACAAAAGAGGTCCCGAAGTTGCCACATCATATGTAAATAGTTTAACGAATGAGGGTGCGAGTGCGCTCCACCATGCCGCACAAATTGATCCAAAAGAAGTTAAGGAACCGGGTGATGATCGTGCTGTGGTACGCGCCTTACTTGAAAGTGGTGCTGACGTATCACTTCAAACACGTCAGGCACAAGAATCCGCATTCCACTATTGTGCCATTGCGGGGAACAATGAAGTACTTTCTGAAATGATTAGCTATATGTCAGCGACAGAAGTGCAGAAAGCACTGAACAGACAGAGTGCAGTTGGCTGGACGCCGCTGCTGATAGCTGCTCATCGTGGACATATGGAGATAGTGACAAATCTCTTGGCGAATCATGCTAGGGTTGATGTGTTTGATCTCGAAGGTAGATCAGCATTACACCTGGCCGCTGAGCACGGCTATCTCCAAGTCTGCGATGCTCTGCTTGCCAGCAAGGCATTCATCAACTCAAAATCGCGTGTTGGTAGAACAGCACTTCATTTAGCTGCTATGAATGGTTATACACATTTAGTGCGATTCCTCGTACAGGATCATAGTGCAGCTATTGATGTATTAACGTTAAGAAAACAAACACCACTACATTTGGCAGCAGGCTCAGGACAATTGGAAGTTTGTCGATTGTTATTGGAACTTGGTGCTAGCATTGATGCTACTGACGATCAAGGACAAAAACCCATTCACGCTGCGGCAATGAACAATTATGCTGAAGTTGCACAACTATTTCTCCAACGTCATCCAAGTCTTGTTATGGCATGTACAAAAGATGGTAACACGTGTGCACACATTGCTGCGATGCAGGGAAGCGTTCGAGTCATTGAAGAATTGATGAAGTTTGATAGACAGGGTGTTATTTCGGCAAGGAATAAATTAACTGAAGCAACGCCACTTCAATTAGCAGCTGAAGGTGGTCATGCTGAAGTTGTACGAGCTTTAGTGAGAGCTGGTGCTTCGTGTGCTGATGAAAATCGCGCTGGCTTTACTGCTGTACATCTAGCAGCACAACACGGTCATGGACAAGTTCTAGAAGTCATGCGGTCGTCACAGTCGTTGAGGATATCAAGCAAAAAACTTGGCGTTACAGCGCTTCATGTTGCTGCCTATTTTGGTCAAGCCGGTAAGTTGAATTCAGATCGATTACATGCTATGTAAATTTGATATACAGCTTCTGTACACATCAATCATAACATGGCGTATCGGAGATCACTATACGTAATATAGCGTGTGCAATTTGGCATAAAAATAGAACTCTATTTGGATTTGATATTCGAATAGCTGATATGTGAATCCAATTCGAATTATTTCTGTAACATTATGAGACCGAGATATTCGCATATCATTTTTTACAACTGGAATTTGATTTTGTTTCTTCGGTATATACAAAATTACTGAGTTCTTTAATGAAACAAGCACTTTAAATTGTTGCTAGCTATGATTAAAGCTATAGAAATCTGGGTCGCCCATGCTTTTATTTTTTTGTATTTCATTCTACTCTTTTCGTTCCTATTGTCCGAGTTGACAGAATGATTATACACATGACATTCTTGCACGAGGTATAAAGCTCAAGAGCGATAAAGTGGAAAAAGAAAGAGAAAGAAAAGAAATGAATGTAATCAAATCACGATTTAATTGAGGGTCATAACTATGAGGGTGATCACTTGATCACACATTCGCACACAATTATACATCCTGTCTAACGATTGTGATAAAAAAGTTTTAGTCACGAGCATCACACTTGACCTACTGATCGCCATATGGTAATATTCATATTAAGATAAATCTTCAAATTAATTTACTGATTATAAATAGTGAAAGATAGAAAAAATCAAATTAATGTTCCAATAGAATATTTATTTAAGAGGGGAGTATGTTCAAGCACAAGTGCCGTCCCTTGCGTGACTATGTAGCTGAGAGAGTCCTCAACGCTATGTGTTATTGCTTGTTGTACCGAAAAACGCATGAATCACGCGAGCTCAATCGTTCCCTTTATTCGTTTTTTTGTCTTTATCCTGTTTAAGTATTGAAAAAAATAGAAACTCATAGGGGGCAAGAAAATAAAATAAAATAAAGTAAACATTGTGCTATGTATCTTGTGTTAGATATGCATGACATCCAGACTTTGATGGTACCAAGACTGGTACCAACATACCAATAATGCATCACTAATTTTATTTCTTTTTCTCTCCCTCACAATCGATTGACATTAACGTCCCAAATGCATCATCGTAAATTTCGTTTATCAGTTATGCAAATGAATCCACCAACGCTAATTTGTTGGAGAAAGTATGCATGATGATTACGTCAGTGTTCAGGAATAAAAATAAGAAATAAAAGTAGATGCTTACATATATATAAGGTCGTAAGTTGAAAACGCAGAAACGACTTCAGGTGAGCTTGCGATGCGACGATGAGATTAGAGGACCTTGCCGCAAGGTCTCGGTGTTATTTGCACGTGAGGTACCCAAGCTTTAATACACTTTATTCCTATACATCGCAATAATGACCGTTATTCACTCCAATGGTGCGATTGGATTTGATATTACATTCAGTGATTCAAATACAATTGAATTTTTATGCGCACAAACAGGTTCATGAACCTTCCTCCAATAACTAAAAGCAGAGAATATGAAACGATGGAGCATGAACACCTTTCATTTTTTATAACAATTTCCTGAATTATAATGAAGTATATTACGATTTTTCGCAGATACGGTTCGTGAGTTATTGACCCACGTTCCCGGAACAGTGAAATCTGATCCCCCAAGTGGTGCATCATTAGTTGGTGAATTAGGATCAGAATCAGGAATGACACCACTTCACCTTGCTGCTTACTCTGGCAATGAAAATGTTGTGAGATTACTGCTAAATTCAGCTGGAGTTCAGGTACATTAATAGAATTAATAAATAGGTTGATGAATGTTGACTCAAACGTTGTGTTTAAATTATAATAATGATGATTGATGACCAGGTTGATGCAGCAACAACAGAAAATGGTTTTAATCCCTTGCATCTAGCATGTTTCGGTGGCCACATCACAGTAGTGGGTCTATTACTAAGTAGATCAGCTGAATTACTACATAGCGCTGATCGTTATGGGAAAACTGGGTTACACATTGCTGCCACACATGGCCATTATCAAATGGTCGAAGTCCTTTTGGGTCAGGGTGCAGAGATCAATGCAACCGACAAGAATGGTTGGACGCCGTTGCATTGTGCTGCAAGGGCGGGTTATCTGGAGGTCGTAAAATTACTGGTGGAAAGTGGGGCTTCACCAAAAAGTGAAACTAATCTTGGTAGTGCACCAATTTGGTTTGCTGCATCTGAAGGCCACAATGATGTACTTAAATATCTTATGGAAAAAGAACACGATACCTACGCCTTAATGGAAGATCGAAGAGTGAGTAATTTTAATTTCCATTTATCAACATATAGAAGAAAAAAATTAATAGAGAATGTCAACATCACGGTTCTATTTTCAGAATTAACTTTTTTAAATATAATAATCGCGGTTGTTGCTACTGAATTTTATATCGATATAAATGTTGGTATAAAATAAATTCTCACACTAACGTGCTAAAAACACGCAAGCAGAATGATCTTATGAATATATAAAAATGACAAATGCATCGTTAGATCTTGCTCATTTTTTGTTTGTTCACTTTTTTACAGTTCGTTTATAACATGATGGTATGCAGTAAAAGTAATAACAATAAACCAATCGAGGAATTCGTCCTAGTGTCACCAGCGCCAGTTGATACCGCAGCGAAACTCTCAAATATTTACATAAAATTGTCGGAGAAGGAAAAGGAACGTGCAAAGGACTTAATTGCCGCTGGGAAACAATGTGAGGCGATGGCAACAGAATTATTGGCATTAGCAGCAGGCGCTGATTCAGCTGGACGTATTTTGACGTCAATGGATCGACGTAATGTAGAATTTCTCGATGTTCTTATTGAGAATGAACAAAAAGAGGTGATAGCTCATACAGTGGTGCAACGTTACCTTCAAGAATTGTGGCGTGGAAGTTTAAATTGGAATGCATTTCGTACAATTCTATTATTTATAACATTCCTCGTGTGTCCACCGGTTTGGATTGTATTTGCTTTACCATTGGGACACAAATATAATAATGTGCCCATTATCAAATTCATGTCGTACCTGACTTCACACGTTTATCTTATGTTATTTCTATTGCTGGTAGGCATTACGCCAATCCATCCAGTAATGAGGCCAAGTCTGATACCATATTGGTATGAATGGTGTTTGCTAGTAATGTTATCGGGATTATTGCTATTTGAATTGACTAATCCAAGTGATAAAAGTGGACTTGGTTGGATAAAATTAGCAGTGCTATTATTTGGTATACTTGGCGTTGCGTTTCATCTTGTGGCATGGAAAATTTTTATTGTATGGTATTGGCCAACGTTACTTTATCTACGTAATCAGCTATTTGCCCTTGCATTTTTATTGGCTTGCGTGCAAATACTTGACTTTTTGTCATTCCATCATTTATTTGGACCATGGGCAATCATTATTGGAAACTTGATGAAGGATTTAGCAAGATTTCTCGCTGTACTCGCCATCTTCGTATTTGGATTCTCAATGCATTTTGTGGCACTCAATCAAGCATTCAACAATGGTGATCATCAAAATCAAAGGAGCAAGAGAAATGTTTATTTTTCGGATGGTGAGTCGAATATCTTTCCTATATTTCCTTTTTTTTTTGGTGTCATCCAGTGGAATTCATCATATTCGGCTTCTGGTCAATCAGATAATCTTGGAAACGACACGAATCATACAGTGTTCAATTAATTCAATTGAATTATAATTACCTTTTATTTTTTGTTGTCAATAGTCCAATTTGAGTGACGAGAAATAGTTGAATTTTGAAGTTCCACACTATTTTTAAGACATTCGATATGAATGATAGAAAATAATTGAAATCTAGATTGAATAGTGTAGATAAAATCTTAGTAATGACCAAGCGCGATTAATTTTAAATAAACTTAATGCTATTTAACAATATTATGAGGACGTAATACGTTATTAAAATTGCAATGATAGATTTTGTGGACAATGATACGGAGTGGATAGAACCGAAAGCGGTGGTAACCCATCATCGTTCCGGACGCTACAAGAAAAAAAATGAATGTTGTGATGATAGCGCCCGAGATAGTAAGTCTTGACGACACCGAAAAAAAAAAATATGCAAAAGGCCAAAAAAATATTAAACAAATGTCCTGAATGCGCAATACATAATTCCCCACTTATCGGTGTCGTCCCCCGTCTGCAATGCATTTTTGAACGTGCATTCACGCGTGTGTTTTATTGCCTGTTGACATTGCTGCCTGATATTGTGGAGATGAGATGGAATTTTGAGAAAATTAAAACTCATAGTAATACATATGATAATTTTTCTTTTAATTGTTTTCAATCAAATAAGTAAAAGAAAAATGAATTATCGTATATATTATTCACAGCGTTGGTGTAAGCGATTACAATTGCGTTTTTTACAACGCATCTTATTAATTTATTTTATTTTCTTTGTTGTTATTGTATTTCGCTATTGTTATTGTGGACATGAATTGTGTAATTTGTTATCATTATCTATGTCTCGCGAGGATTTTATCCAAATTTTGCCCGGAGCACGTTGACATGAATTTGATTGGTTTTATTGTTTGTGTTTTATATACACGATACCACTGCGTGTTATATATCCATATCATATATTGTTTTAAAAAAACAACAAATATTTTTTGCGCCAGATTTTTTGCCTGGCCACAGCGGCAAGGATTCCGCCACATAATCATCAAACTTGCATGTGTATGCCCCGACGTTTTTATGCCCGAGAAACGTTACACCAAGTTAAATATATTTGCAGCAGTGACATTTTTTTCACTGTGCACACGTGAAGTACTCAATTCTATATGCTAGTCCAGAAAAAAAAAAAAAACAGTAAAAATGAATGAATAAATGAAATGAACGAAGGAAACAGTTTTAAATATGATGGAGCATGCAGATTTATACGAAGAATATTCACAATGTTGATTGACAAAACCACAATAATTCATGTGGCATAAAATAGTGTGAATAAGAATCACCAGGATAAATAAATGTCGTCTGGGATATGGAATGCGACAAAAAATATTCACCTACCTGCTCTGTTTGTTACTTGCTTTATGTAAATTATGACAATGAGCCTTGCAAACAGTGTGTTGACTGTAATCATGAATGCATCACCAGTTATTACATTTGGAAAAGAGTTTAAAACTAAATAAAATAAGTGTCAGTGGCTGCACGATATTGCAACAATCATATATATATATGAACGTATATGTGAAGCGCTCAATCAATTGTGCGAATATGAATTCTTTAATTCAAATAAGTGAATGTTGGCCAAAAGAACAAATAAGTTTGATAAATAAAATAATTTACCATCGAGAGAATGATTGCTCGTGCCTGAATATACATATTATGCGTGGCATGTTGACACGAAATGTTATACAAAAATAAATAAATAAATAATAAAACTGAATCAACAATCATCGCAACAACGGACACAACAGCAAGTCCGAGAGCATGACAGCTAAGATTTATAATAAAAAATAAAACGCATGAGCATGTTCGTACACGCGTAGCGAGTCTCTGCTTATAGCCACCAAAATATATTGACAATAACAGATTTAAAAAAATGAATGACAATACTACAAAGCAAAAACAAAAACCATTGAATCCGAATTACAGCAACGATGACACCAATGCTCGCATTTGAGTATCTCTTCTTCGCTGTCTTTGGTCAAACCACTCACAGCGAGCTGAAGGTAGAATCATCACAACCCGAATGGACCTCAATTCTATTCAAACTCGCATTTGGCGTTTACATGTTGGTCTCTGTAGTCGTGTTAATTAATCTACTCATTGCTATGATGAGTGATACTTATCAACGTATTCAAGCACAATCAGATATTGAATGGAAATATGGATTAAGTAAACTTATTCGTAATATGCACAGGTAAGCTACAATTATATTACTTTCATATTCATTTTATTCAACACCGCGAATTATTAAACAATGATTGCACTTATTTTCAAATCACATGCAAATAATCATTGCATGTGCATAAACAATTAAGTTCATTCTCATGACAGCGATGAATTGAAAATCAATTGATTTCGTACCTGAAATATATTAATTTATCTTATAATACGTTGATAACTTCAAGATTCTGGTTTTTTTATTTGTAGAATTTATTTTTTCAATGTTCCAGAACCACAACAGCACCTTCGCCCCTCAATCTAATGACAACTTGGATTGTATACTTCATCAAAGTGTGCAAACAGAGACGTGTAAAGAAAAAAAGACCTTCATTGGTGCATATGCTGGGATTACAACACACTGGACATTTATCACCAAGATCAAAAATGGGAGCTAAATGGTTATCAAGAGTTAAAAGAGGTCAAATACGACCAAAAGATAATGCAGCATTATCAGTAGCACATTTGAGTCCTCTTGGTAGTCAATTATCATTCAATACAGCATTAAGAATTGAGAGCGTTGTTGATTGGGACACGATAAGCAAGAAATATTTGATATTAACTGGCAATGAACCAGAAAAGGAGCCTGAGAAAAATGAAAAAGATGATGATGATGATGATAATAACGATGACAATGGACCTACTGCTTCAAATGCTTCCACGGTCCCAGCGACCGCATCATCACCACCAATTTAAATATTTTCAAACTATATTTTTCCTAATTAATCCATTGAAACGCTCAATAATTGCGTTATATCTATTAATTAGATTAGAAATAATCTTGCTGTGCCTGGGAGTTGAACATATATATGATTTTCGTACTAGTGTGTCATAGAAATTCCTTACGATGGAGGAAAAAAGAATATCAAATGTATTTATACGAAATAAAGGTTGTTGGCCAAATTAATGGTCATTAATCTTTTTATCACTGTATATATGAAATAACAATTGCAGCAATCATTGATGGAATCGACGACGTAGTGGGTAATTTTTTTTTGGTTTTTGTTTAATATTTACAAATATATCTACATAAATAGTACGTAAGTTAGCTAGAAAAAATTATTAATATGCGCATGTACGGGCGCAAGTGCGAGCATGTATGAAATGCGAACACACCACAAATAACACCAATTTGCATTTTGCGTGCGACATAATCAAAAATTATCGATAATAAATATATTTAATATTTTAATCTCATTTGAACACCGATCGATAACAAAAAAAAATCAATAGAACTTGTATAAAATGCTCCATTAGCAAAAATAATCATTCAATAATTAGTTGGTAGTCGATACATTTATTCATATTTTTTTAACGCATGCGGATGGTGCAGCATGGCACCTTGAACTGAAAAAAAAACAAATTTTTATCGCATGTCATTGTACATTTGAATACTATTTTATAAACAATTCGTTTGGACATTTATTTACAGTGAAGATGAATCCAATACTGGCAGTTGAGCTACTATTCTTCGCAATCTTTGGACAAACAACCCATGAAAGCTTCAAGGTACAATCAAAAGATCAGCCAGAATGGACAACAGTACTATTCAAACTTGCATTTGGAATATATATGTTGGTGTCTGTGGTGGTGCTGATTAATCTGCTGATTGCCATGATGAGTGACACTTATCAGAGGATACAGGCACAATCTGACATCGAGTGGAAATATGGATTGAGCAAACTAATAAGAAACATGCACAGGTATAACAAAAGATTTATTGACTCATTAATCATATTTTCTTCCATCAAATGCATAAATATTCAGACATATTAATTAATTATCGATTGCATCACTTGAATCATCATGAACTCAACAAATTGATGAACGAAATATTATTTATATCAGAACAACGACAGCACCAGCCCCACTGAATCTCATCACAACATGGGTATCATATTTCTTCAAAGTGTGCAAGAAACGTGGAATGAAGAAACAACGACCATCGTTAATGCATTTAATGGGCTTACATAGATCAGGAAGAATGTCACCACGTACGAAGATGGGTACTAAGTGGTTATCAAAAGTGAAAAAAACTCAAGTGGCACACAACGACAGTGTTACTTTATCTGCGACACATTTAAGTCCACTTGGCAGCCAATTGTCATTTAGTAATGCATTAAGAATAGATACTGTTGTTGATTGGGACTCAGTGCGAAGAAAATATCGAGAACTGTTCGGTGGGGAAGCGGAAAAAGTTGATGAAATCAAAGAGACATTAGATGGTCCTGAACAAACATTAATGAGTGAAGATTCAACAAATCCGACTGTTAACCTGACGAATGAATTAAATTAATATTTTTCATTCATTTTCATATAAAAGAATTAGAATAAAAAGTCAAAAACATGAAGAAGAAAAAATGTTCAATCCTATAGTTCACCTGTTTGTAAGATAATATTTTGAAATATAATCGATATATATCAATATACATATATATATATATATATATCTATTTGTTAAATAAACATTTAGAATATTATTAAATTGTTGTGTTGAATTTTACATCAATAACTCTACACCTGTGCTAACTCATTTGTCTTTACAAGTAATATTCGCAGATTGTCACAAATGGAAACCAACGAGTCTTATGGTAATTCTTTGCTGCAATCTCTATGAGTAATGGTTAGTCCCAGACATCTAATTTTATTTGAGACAGTAGTATTTAGCAATTTAGATGGAGAAAAAAATACAACAAGATTTCATTTAGATGTGCACGTGTGTGAAGACAAAAAATAATAAAGCGAATGAACAACGTTATTGGAACACTCATCGCAGAAAGATTATTGTCGTGCTGATAGAAATAATTTGCGTTTGTTATTATTAATATATATATAATAATTTAATTGCATCCCGATTCATAGACCACAAAGAAATCCTCATGAAGAGAGACAATTTATTCATTGTCATATAATCACACTTTATTCTTTTTTAATATAACACATATCTCGATAAATATTACAAAATACTCGAATTGTAATGTCATATACATGAATAAGTATTCCCACCAGTCTGCTAAATTATATTCATGAGCTCAAGTGGCATGTTTCCAGATGCTTGCGACATAATCATGTTGATATTCCTATATATGAATCCATAGGATTGTTTCAAGCAATTTTAGAATTTAGATAATATTGCAATGTTTGCGTTTTATAATATCTGCCATAATTAGTTGTCACTATACCATACATTTGTTATTTTAATATTTAAATAGAAGAATTTATCAATAAGGAAAATTTTATTGTCATATTCTTGTTTTATTTCCAGTGTTTGCTAATCCAGCTGAAATTACGGAAACTCTTTTCTTCGCAATATTTGGACAAAAGGATACTGATGACTTCACCATATCATTGCTACGACGATTACAACCAAGTTGGACAATATATCTCTTCAAGGTGAAGTTAAAAATCAATAAGATGTATGAAATTACAAATTGAATGTCATTATTGACTGTATCTTATTCGTTTCTTTTGTTTTAGATTTCTTTCTCGGCATATATGCTTGTATCAGTCATCGTCCTAATCACTCTTCTTATCGCTATGATGAGTGATACATATCAGAGGATCGTAGCACAAAGTGATATTGAATGGAAATATGGTCTGAGCAAACTGGTTCGTGCAATGCAAAAGTATGTAGCGATTTTTTCCAGTAGTAATCACAAACATCCAATTGTCCTATCCAGCTAAGTATTCAAACATGTCATCTAAATTCTTTTTACAGAGCAAAAACCGCACCACCACCTCTAAATTTATTTACAACATGGATTATATATTTACTGAAGATGTGTAAAAAAAGGCACGGGAAGAAGAAAAAATCGAGCGTTATGCGTGGCTTCACTAATCATCGGACGTCTTCTGTGCGTATGAATCGACATAGAATGACTTTCATTCCCTGCAGGAAAAACATCGAAGAAATATATATCGAATGGAGAAATAATTTTTGTTCCAGGGAAAAGCCAGTGGCTTTTCACGTCTGCGACAGAGTGCATCAGTAGACAATGAAGATAAAACACGAATCATGGTGAGCATCAATGATGTAGCGGATTGGCGCATGGTGAGCAACAAGTATCGAATGCGCTTTGGTGATCTCGTGGAAAAACCATCCAGCAGTGATTCAATGAATGGCGATACTATTTAAATAACCACAATAATATATAAATGATATCTATTTTACTTATTCATCATTCGATCGCTACATAATGCAAAATAGATGTAGCAAATATCTTTTGTAACGCTGCTCATGAACCTAGCTATTCATCGTGTAACAAAATATATATTATATTTATACTGCTAATTATTACGGTGTTTAACCTTCACCATATGGTGACTCTGCATTCGTCTCTAAATAAAATTTTCCTCGGGAATTCATATCAACATATTCTCCCATAATTGCCGAATCTCCATCTGTACAATTTCCCATTTGATAGTCATCCCAATTATTACATTGTACTGCAACAAACTCATTCGGATAGATGATTGAATCAATCATCAATTCGTGCGCCCTGCCATGACTGCATATAACTGGAATGAAGAAGCCAAATTACAATGAATAATGAAATGCAAAAGGAGTGTGTAAATTCATGCTTGTAGTCATGCGAAGAAATTGTTCGTGAGAAAATACTTGACAGAATCCGAGAACATCCAGGCTGTGGATAAGATCCACCATTCGGATAGAAATCAACGTGTCCAATTGGACGACGAAAACCTAGAACTTCCGAACACGTATGAATAATGTCAACGAATTCAGCATCAGTTGGGTCCAATCGATCCTCCGTTTGCCTCAAGATAGGTGCTTCAAACAGTGGCCCAGCTGGATCCAAGCCAGTGATTCTACCAACAGCACCAGAGACTGTTGCGCCAGCAAATCCAGCGATTTGACCACCCAAACTATGTCCCACTATATGGACACTGTTGAACGATATATTGGCTACGGCATTCAAAAACTTCAGACAGTCCCCAGTTCGTTCACCAACCTGTCAAATGAACTTCATTATCTCTGGTAATTTAAGAGATTGATGATCGAATCTTTACATCCCAACAAAAAAGGAATCATTATAATAACCAAGCGTGTTGAGTGCGCTGCCACAGCATATTCTCCATTCGCAAACAAATCCCAATCAACAACAATGACGTTATAGTTTCCAGCTAGCAAGTAGTTTCTACGCATTGTGACCACCCACGATTCTGTTACAGAAACCAACCAACCATGTATTATGATTTTGGTTTGCGATGCACTATTGAATGGAGATGCTTGTAAATTATCATCATCATCAAGTTCCAGTTGGTACGCATCATCTGGATTAGACCTCGTGTATAAATTAAATTTCACAAGGTTCTTCAGTGATATGAATGATGCATCTCCAATCGCTTTAGTCAAGACATCATCCAACCCAATGTCCACCTCGTTGTCCGACATTTGTGTAATGAAATCATCAGTGAATGTTTCTTTAATTAATTTCTCCTTCGCCAGATCGTCTAAATTATGAATCTCTGACAACGATGACCCATTTTCCCCCTGACACAGTAACACTAATGGGAAAAAGAATGAAAGATATTGTGAACTTTATTCATAAGTTTTATGATCATTTCATCGATGATATAATAAAATTTGATCAATCTACCAATTGTCATAGATAGGAGTAATACTTCTGAACCCATTGTACTCGAGGATTGGATAATCAACACTGTAATCCACTATTTCTACGCAAACATTTGCGCTGCTCCGTCGAGTCTATTGAAACACTAAGGTAGTGAATGTGAAAAATATGAAATCTTTATATTGCCGTGGTTTGTTATTTAAGGAGTGTTCACTGTGATATATGATAATATTAGTGTTATCATTCCACTGAATAATATTGTTGAACAGAAGTATCTCGGTCATATTCCCGAGAGACGAGGAATATGAAAGGAATATATTGAAGATCATTTTCATTCCCAACTTATGTCAGTCAAAGATAATACAGAAAAATATTCGCAACTCTGCTTAGTGAATAGCTCTACCCTTTCTATGCCCTTCATCAACTTTGCTTTCTGCCATTAATTCTCAATGAACAATGCCGTGACAAATAATAAATATTTCAAGTGTTATAATATTTTTGTTTTTGTCTCACATTCATTATCATATCAAACAATATCCATTCATCATCGAGAGATATACACCTTGTACATATTACCAATAATTGTTGACAGTATCGTCAATGTAATGACGCATGTTGCATAATCAGCTCCATTCGGTTCACTATCTTCACCTCTTCCATAAGGTGATTCTGAATTCGTACTTAAATAAAATACTCCGTGTGAATCTGTGTCAACACTCTCCCCCATAATTGCTGTATCTGCACCTCGACAATATCCGCCATTATAATCAGATAAGCTGCTGCATTGTTCTGAGTAAAATCCATCCGGATAGATGATGGAATCTACCATGTAATCATGAGACCTACCATGACTGCACGTTACTGCAAAACCAAACGACACCAAAAACAATTATCATGATGCAAGTAGAGAAATTCACAGTTTTATTCTCTCGAGAATAAAAAAGAGTAATTGGATGTAAGATTACATGCGAGATCGCATCCAGGCTGATTACACGTTCCACCATTTGGGTAAAAATCGACATCCCCAATTGCTAAATAAAAACCTACAATTCCTGCACATGTATGAATCACGTCGACAAATTCTGCATCAGTATAATCCAATCGTTCATTAGCTGGTTTTAATTCTGGTACTTCAAATAATGGTCCAGCAGGATCCATCCCAGTAATTCTATCAAAAACACCATTAACTCGAGCACCAGCAAATCCTGCAACGTGAGCTCCTAAACTATGTCCCACTAAATGTACATCGCTAAATGACAAGCTGGCAGCATTCTTCAGATATTCCAAAAGCTGTGCAGTACGTTCACCAACCTGTTCAATGGAAGGCAATAATTATGAATAATTTTAGCGATTCATAATTCTACTATTTGCAATTGTTCTAATTTATTGGTCATATTACCGAACGAGTAGACAGCTCAGCAGACAGATAGTCCTGCATTGATAATATGGACCAGTCAACAGTAATTATATTATAATCACCAACTGCTAAATAGTTAGCAATCATATCTTTTATCCAAGACTCGGACACAGTCGCTTCCCAACCGTGTATTATAACTTTTGTTTTTCGTTCACTACTGAATGGAGATCCTTCTAAATTCTCACTGTCATCAAGTTCTAGCGGATAAGCATCTTCTGGATTGGACTGAGTGAATAATTGAAATTTTGCTATGTTTTCTGGTAATATAGACTCAGCTTCTGACTCACTTCCAACGTCTTCCTGTATGGCTCGTTCGAGTGCAGCCATTTGAGCTATAGACTCATTATTGAATGTTGTTCGATATAATTCTTCCAAATCTCGAGCGTCCTGTGCCTCGGAATCTTGTGCCATTGTTAAACATTTCGTGTTCAGCGATAGAAATGCTAGTGAGAGAAAGAAATCGAAAGTTTGCTATTGAATCAATAAAACATAACGATCTTTGAATACACTTGTGATAATTTTTTTTTCTTTACCAATTGTCATAGATATTAGTAGAATTGGAAAGTGCATTATGCTCTCTTCCAGTATCCAACAATTCGATTTGGCAATTTTTGAAAAATACCTTCTTTTCTAATTCAGGTTTGTGGAATAATGAAGAAACAAGTTAGGATAATGCTCAATTTTATATCAACACCAGGGTGTCAAGAGAAATTAAACATGACAAGATAATATTTGTATTGCTATTATAGTAGTTCATATAATAGAACATAATCCAGGATAATTTCCCTACGTTTCGAACTTGGAAGGAAAGTTCTTGATATACTGATACTAAATATAGCAAATTTATTCTATATTATGTGGTGATGGCAAATGCACCATCAAAGTCATCAACGTTCGCAATCCACAATTAATAAGAATTTTACTGTATCAATTTATTATCATGGAATTTAAACTAAGTTCATATTACTCATTATTATTGATATAACTATCCATGTCATTGGGACTGTTTTATAATCAGCACTGTTATGTCTCGCCTTACGACCTTTACCATATGGCGATTTAGAATTTGTCATTGAATAAAATATCCCTCGTGATTGGGGATCCAGACGTTCACCCATGATTGCTGTTTGTGCTTTCGCGCAATCTCCTCGTTGGTACTCGGCCCAGTTGCTGCACTGTACTGCGACTAGTTCCTCTGGATGCATAATTGAATCTATTATATAATCAAAAGCTCTTCCATGATTGCATGTTACTAAAAATCCAACAAAAAAATAACAGAAATGAATGTAATGCAAGAACAATGATATGAATTGCCAAAGGGGAAAAAAATGGTTGAATATGATATTACGAGACAGTGCGCATCCAGGCTGATTGCATATTCCACCATTTGGATAGAAATCAACGTGTCCGAGTGCCCCATAAAACCCCACAATTCCTCCACACGTGTGGATGATGTCCACGAATACTGCATCAGTCGGGTCCAATCTCTGTCTCGATGACTTTTTCTCAGGGAATTCAAACAATGGCCCAGCAGGATCCATACCAGTGATTCTACTGAGAGCACCATTCAGATTAGCACCAGTCAATCCAGCCACATGGGCGCCTAAACTATGCCCCAATACATGAACATCGTCGAATGAATTATTGACAGCAGTATTCAAAAATCTCACAAGGTCCGCAGTCCGTTTACCAGCCTACCGAATAAATTCCATCTTTAATCATTACGGAAACAATTTGTTGCTCGATTTCAATGCTTGAGATCATTCCATTGAACTATTCATATTACCGTACGAGTGTACTCTGTAGAAGTGACATAATCTCGCACTGATAGTGGCGACCAATCGACACCAATAATATTGTAGTCGCCAATTGCCAAAAAATTCTTTGTCATATCTTCAACCCAAGAATCCGGAACACTGGACTGCCAACCATGTATCAAAATTTTCGTTTTCCATGCTGTGTTGAATGATGATCCGTTCAAATTATCACTGTCACCAACTTGTAAAAGATACGGATCAGTTGGATTGGACTTGGTGAACAAATGAAATGTTATTTTCCTCTCGTCTATTACATTTTGAAGTGAACTCCGAAATTTTAGTTTCTTCGTATCGTTATATTCGGTAATTGCCATCTCCGCAATAGACTCGTTATTGAATGTCACCCGATATAGTTTTTCCAAATTTGCTGCATCTTGTGAATTAGTCTCGTGCGCTGTTATAATTGTTGTGTGATACCAGAATCCTAATGGCAGGAAAAATGAATTCAATGTCATAGTTATATTCAGTTCATATCGCTGATAGTTATTCACATACATGAAATGACCTTTTTTTCTCACCAATTATTATGAATAAGAGGGATACCTCGAAGGCCATTATGCTCATTGAGTATCAAACAAAATATATTAACAATTTTTCTTTGACTTCTACTTATCGCTTTCGCGGTTGTAGAATAAAGACGCAATGAGTATAAAATGTGCAAACTTATAGGCAAATTGTTGAGGAAATAACTTATATAATATAACGATGTTGGCATTATGTGTCCTTACTGGAAAAATGGAACAAAAGCGTCATACAATAGTAGCATTACATTGTGTTCCATTTCGAGCACATTTTGTCCTCGTTGCTAACTATCACCTATATCATCCTTCAAACATCAAATTGCATGGTCGCAATCTTGGTCAGGCACCTAATCGAATTGTATATTGACATGCACGACCTCGAAAGCTGCTTAGAAGAATTCAATTATATACGAATCATGTAAATTTAACTGAATTTCATTTATTTAGGGATTGATTATTAATAGAGCTGTCAATATGCAGCAAGAGCCGTTTCACATTTTACACAATCACATGCCAATAACTAAATCCAAGTATCAGCTCATTGTGATTCCACTATTTCCTTCGACCAATCCGTTTGCATAATCATCCCAGCCATCATTTTATACTGCGACCAATACGTCCCGTTTGCAGATTGAATCTGGCATACAATCGCGAAACCTGGAATAACATTGTTACTAAAAAATTACACTGAAGTAGCTACTGAAGATAAGGAACGCACAAAATAGTTCTCAATTTCCCGTTACTAAAGAAAATAATATTGAATAATGCATTACATGACGAAATGCATTCAGATCGCGTGCATGTTTCCTCATTTGGATTAAAATAAACTCGTCCAATTACTCCAACAAAACCTGACAATCCAGTACAAGTATCAATCACATCAACAAATAATATACCAGTTGATTTCGATTTGTCATTTGATATGTTCGAGACAGTTATTTCATATAATGGCCCTTCAGGATCCGTGATATTGACACGATCAACGCCGCCAGACACATCTGCAGCAGTAAATGCAGCAACAAGAGCACCCAAACTTCGTCCTAATATCTCAACATCACTAAATGGCATTTCAACTACCGTGTTCAAGTATTTCAGGAATTTTGCAGTATGTTCTCCAGCCTGTTAGAATAATTTCATTCACATAAGTAAATTCTACAATGTAAAATTGAATACCACTATTCGATATTATATCAAAGAATAATCAGTATAACCGGACGTGTATATTCTTCGCAAACAGAATAACTGCTCGCTGCTAATATAGACCAATCAACCGCAATGACATTATAATCGCCACGTTCCAGGTAGTATCTGGTGGAATTTTTCACCCATGATTCCGAAATACTATTCATCCAACCATGGATCACTACTTTTGTTTTACGTGCACTATTGAACGGAGATCTATTCAGATTATCTATGTCATCAATCTCCAAACGAAAAGCATATTTTGGATTAGATCGTGTGTACAGATAAAAATATACTTTTTTTCCAGGTGATATAATCGTAAAGTTTTCATCGGGTAATCCACCACTATGCAGTGGATATGTCTCATTGTTTTCTGCATCGAGTGATGCCATTTCATAAATAGATCTATTACTGAATGTCAATCTATATAATTTCTCCAGATCTATAGCATCCTGAGCATCCGACTGTTCCTCTGCTGATATGATTCTTGCGTGATGCAATGTTCCTTATGATAATCAAAAAAATTACAAGATGACTCATATCGTTATCCAAATGCATGCATGGTCTTAATAATGCAACGATTATCTTTCTTCTTACCAATTGTCAATGATAGGAATAATGGCCTGCAGTCCATTATAATAATTATGTATTCAACACTAAAGCTTTCCAACTGTACACCGCTATTCACTTCAGTCTTCTGCGTAAGAACGAATGCTGTAATAATATATATGTAATGTAAAGTACAGGTGGTCACAACGTATATGTTCACTTGGTAACACTGCTATTGTTATCATCATAGCAAATATAATGGAACACAAGTGTGTAAACAATATGAAAAATAATCATGAAAGAAAATAATGTTTTCATTTTGGCTAAGAATATCTCATTATTGTATTAATTTTAGTATATAAAATTAATCTAACAAATTGCTAATTATTCTTCACGATCTTTGATGTCCTTGGTCGGATTTCTTCAATAAGCTTTACCATATGGCGACTGAGAATTTGTTTCTAAGTAAAATGTTCCACGTGAATCGGGACTAACAAATTCACCCATAAGTGCTACTTCATTGCCTGAACACTTTCCATTCTTATAATCAATCCATTGATCACATTTCACTGCCACAAATTCATCTTGATAAATGATGGAGTCTATCATGAAAACATATGACCTCGTGTGGCTGCATGCTTCTAGAAATATATTGCATAATATTCGTTATATATTATCCAATACTTTGTATTTCAACTTCGTGATGAGGAAAAAGTTGCGATAAGCAGGAAATTGCTTTTAGCAATTTATACATATATGGAATAATTATAATATCGACTCGCATGAATCATATTTATTGAGGCATGTCTGCATATCAGGACTATTCTCAATTAGCTAATTATATTCATTTAAAAAATGAAGATAAGTAGATTGATATTTACGAGACTGAAGGGCTGAGCATCCAGGTTGTGTAAACGATCCACCATTTGGATAAAAATCTGCATGACCAATTGCCCTAAGAAAACCTGCACTGCCTCCACACGTGTGAATAACGTCGACAAATAATGCATCAGTTGGATCTAATCGATCACGAGGTTCTTTCAAGAATGGCACTTCGAACAATGGTCCAGCAGGATCCATACCAGTTATTCTACCAACAGCACCAGACACTCGTGCACCAGCGAATCCAGCGATATGGGCACCCAAACTGTGTCCCAATATGTGCACATTCTTAAGAGGCAAATTAGCCTCAGTACTTAAGAACTGCAACATAGTTCCAACGTGATCACCTATCTGTAAGATCATTTAAGTGTTAAAAGCGATCTCAGTAGTTTCTTCCATTCTTTCTCATTATATTAAAATACAAACCGGACGAATCAATTTCACAGCGATTGTATACTCGCTTGCTGAGAACGGAAACCAATTCACACCGATTATATTATAGTTCCCATTCATAAAATAGTTTTTACAAAGACTTGACACCCAAGAATTAGTTATCCGATCCGTCCAGCCATGTATGATTATCTTCGTTGGCCATTTAGAATTGAATGGAGATGCATTCAAATTGACGATATCACCCACTTTTAAGATGTAAGCATTCTCTGTATTAGACCTTGTGAACAAACTAAATATAACATCCACATCTGGTGATGAAAAAGTTGGAATACCAACACCATCAGGATTTATGACACTGGCCACTGAACTGAGTGTGTCTTGAAATAGCTTCTCTATTGCCAAAGGATCTGTTGTTAGAATAGATGAGTGTTGTGATAATACATATTGCGTTTGATGTAGAAGTCCTGTTACAATCCCGAAAAATAATGAAATAAAATTATAATTGATTTGGGAATTAATTAACTAATTGTTGATAATTTGCGTGGATTTTTTTCTTGCCTCACCGATTGTCACAGAACAAAAGATCATCTTCAACATCATTTTACTCATTGGATATCGAGATTCACAATAAAACATTTTTGACAACTATTGTTTCCTTTCCTAGCATGCGATGCGAATAATAAATCCAAGACGTTATAAGTTTGTGCAATTCCGATACAGGAACTTTATTATTAGATAGAATAATTGGAACAATTTATTCTTGCATGTTATGATAATATTTTGAGTTTTATTATCATAAAAATTAAAGATTTATCTAATATGCAAAAGTAGGGAGATTGAAGTATTCGCGTGGATGATATCAGATGGTATAATGAGGTATGGAAGAAAAAAAAAGAATGGCATAGTTACTGAATATAAAATTTTATGGAGTTATAAAAGTTATTTATAATTAGGTTTCTCGAGATATGAAACTTTTTTGCCAAATCTCTCATGAGTTGTCACATTTAATCCAGTAGTGAGTGCCTGCTTTCGAATTTGTTCTGTAACTTCAGGTCTCAGACCTTCTGGCAATGGTTGGCGCAACATATTTTCATTCTTCCTAAAATTTTCACAATATTCTCGAGCTATTTCTTGATATTCAGCTTCGAGACAATCTTCATTCAAATTATTTATCCCTAAACATCTTCCCCACATACGTTTTTCGCCCGCTGAATATTTTTCATGATATTGATTAGTCAATTTCATTTGATTAATCAAATTTTTATCGTTCGGACTCAATTTCAACCCTAATTCCAATTGCCCCATAGCTTGGGCGTATTCACCCATTCTCGTAAGAGCTTTCCCATAGTGATAATGTGTTTTTGCTGATTTATTGACAACTTTATTGCACGCAATGCAAGCTAGACGTGGCATGTTCTCTTTGTTATAACATATAGCAAGATTTTGATATGTTCGCGATAACAAATGTTCCATTTCTGCCTCGTCCTCATCATTATCAAGATGCGCATCCTCAAGATGATCACCAGCACGTTTGTAATCGCGTATTGCAAGCCGATACTGTCCGCGTTTGAAATAATTTGCACCACTCGTAAGTAAATGATTGGCGAATTTTTTCACATGTTTGAAAACATGCCGTTGTTCTGGATCTAAATGTTCACATATGTCAGCAATTCCATTATCAAGATAATCAATTAAATGTACAATAAACATAACTTCAGCTGCAGGTGGAACTAATGGCAAACAACCAAGTTCACCGTACGCATAATCATGATGAATCCAAAATATCGATACTTCATGTTTCTGCATACTCTGTATAGCAAGATCTAATCCCCAAATCAAATTTCCTTGATTCAATCGATATCTATCAGGTTTCCCGCGTAAATGTGATGAATCATATGGTTCATCTTGACCCTCAAAATATCCAGAATATTTTATTGTCACAAGAGAGTCTTGTGGCACTACTTCTCCAACGCCTTTCTGCCTAACCAATTTTTTTATCTATATAGAAAAACGAAACAATATATAACAGAAAAGTCATCAATTTATCTCAACGGATTGGATTAATTAATTATCCACCGCATAAGTTGCCACCTCATATGTAGAATCAAATGCACTACCACTTTATATCTTCCATATTACTCAAATAAATGCATGCATGAAAAATATCCACATGGTTAATAAAAATATATCTATACCTTGCCATTTGAAGTAAGATCCACCATTTTTTCCTTGATTTTTTCGAAATTAAATCCAAGTGATGACATTTCATTCTTACGATTCGATTCATCAGCGTCATCATCATCACATATTTCCAAATTCATGAATTTGATGAGCTCATCATCAGTCATATTAATTTTAGGATTATACATGTAACGTTCATCATCATCGTATTTGAATTCTTCGCCAAAGTCGAACGTTACTCCTTCCTCACTCATCACATCCCTGATAAATAAAATCACATTTCAATACCATCATACACCGATTGCATGACACAAAATATTCCACGACCAAATATCGACGTTGATTCTCTTCGTTTACATATGATTGAGTGGTAAGGTAAACAAAGGAAATGGAAATAAACGAAGAAGTTACTTACTTTAGGCTAAAACCCGCCAATGGATCTGTAATCTTGGCCATAGTTAATTCTTTCTATAACTTTATTTAATTATTATTCTTGCAGCCACTGCAACAATTGTGAAAGAATTGAATATCGCACGTGTTATTACAACAACTAATGCGTCGCTGATGAAGTCTGAGTACCTAGAATTTCAATAAATGCTCGAAGTGTAGGAAAAAAAAACAAGGGGCGGTCATTTGAAACCATAAAAATCACGTGACTGAAAATTTGGAATTTTTCAGGCTTGGTGGCGCCACATATTCAAATTTGAATTCGCGCGAAATTTATATGCGGATTTTTGATCGACATTGATAGATTTTTTGTATTACTTTTCATTATTGATTATTATCATACTCAAAATCTGATTAATGATGATGATTTTAATGTTTAAGTAAATTTCACAGATTCTGTAAACTCGTCAATTTCGATTTGTGAAGTTGTTTTGAATTCAGGCCACATTAATATGAGGAAAATGTTTTTCAAAGAAGTTAATTCAATTTACACCGTATTTGTTACATTGTCAATTATATGTACGATTGTTGAAGACAATGTGGAATATATCGTGATGAGAAACCTATCGCACCCTCCCAGCCTTAAGTTTAATCCTATTTAGACGGTTTATAGGTATCTTGCTTATAAAAAAAAATAATATCTATCACTTCAGCTCTACATCTTGGTGATACTGAATCATCGCATTGTTTATCATGGAGCTCATTGGTTCGTACTTGTAATTCTTAATTATTGGAATATCTGAAAACAGAGTGAAACATATAAACAAAAGTACAACAGTTGAAATATTTCTTTGCGGAAATTTTAGTGGATATGGCAACTAGCGGATCGATTAATTTAGCATACCACGGTCTCAGTCAGCATATCAATTTTGAGTCATTACCTGATCCCTCGGAGTTATACACTCTTGAAGATTTAATTGGCGAAGGAACTTACGGTGAAGTTTACTCAGCGCGTGATAATAGAACTGACGAACACGTTGCGATCAAAATATTGGAAAATATCGCAGATAATATTGATGAAATTGAGGAGGAATATTTGATACTGAGAGACTTGGGATCGCATCCAAATATTCCCATTTTCCATGGTCTTTTCTTGAAACGTGCTGAACCATCCCAGGAAGGTGATCAATTGTGGTTTGTTATGGAGGTTTGTTAGCTATTTTTATTCTTGAATAAGAAAATAAAATAAAATGAATTGCTGTGTTTTCATATTAATGCTAATCTTTTTTAATAGCTTTGCACTGGTGGTGCTGTCACTGATCTAGTTCAGGGACTTAAAAAACGAGGAAGCCGTTTGACTGACAACCAAATAGCTTACATAATAAGAGAAACCGTGGAGGCACTGATTTATATGCATGAAAATCATTGTATGCATCGTGATGTAAAAGGCCACAATATATTATTGACAGAAGAAGGCAACGTAAAATTGATTGATTTTGGTGTATCATCACACTTGTCAATGACATTGACAAGGAAAAATACATCAGTTGGTACTCCATATTGGATGGCACCTGAAGTAATTGCATGTGAACAACAGCTAGACTCATCATATGATTGCCGTTGTGATGTTTGGTCGGTGGGAATTACCACTATTGAATTGGCTGAAGGTGATCCACCATTATCTGAATTACATCCTATGCGAGCGCTTTTCCAAATACCCAGAAATCCACCGCCAAGCTTGAAAAATCCTGATATACATTTGCCACAAATGTTGGATTTCATTGCCGAGTGTCTCGTTAAAGATTTGGAGCATCGCCCATTTGCAACTGAATTAAAAGAGCATCCATGGTTGAATGATATCCAGAATTTAGTTCCTCAAATTCGAAATGAATTGAGTAGAGAAATTGAACGACAACGTGCTGATGGTAGGGTCCGTCGACAACCTGAAATAACGACTAAACATGGAAAATTAAAAACTGATCGTAAAGCTCAATCGAAAAAAATTTATTTCGATGATTTAGCGGCATTAGATTCATTCACTGAAGAAATAATTGTCAATCAATTGCAACATCGCTATGAAGAGAACCAAATTTATACATATATTGGTGATATTTTGGTTGCTGTTAATCCATTTCAGAATTTAGGTCTTTATACAGGAATGGAGCAACGACGATACAGAGGCCAAGCACGATCAGACAATCCACCACATATTTTTGCAGTAGCGGATGCTGCTTATCAAGCATTGCTCCATCAACGCCAGAACCAAGCGATCATTATCAGCGGTGAATCCGGTGCTGGAAAAACTGAAAGTGCAAATCTATTATTGAAACAATTAGTTTACCTAAGTAGAGCACCAAATCGCAATCTTGAAGAGCAGATTTTACAGATAAATCCTATCATGGAGGCATTTGGTAATGCAACAACTGGTATCAATGCAAATTCATCAAGATTTGGCAAATATTTAGATTTAACCATGACCAAAGGTGGAAAGGTGACAGGTGCACGCATCGCAGTTTATCTGTTGGAGCAATCGCGCGTTGTTGGACGATCTGCAGGCGAACATAATTTTCACATATTTTATTACATGTATGATGGGTTGAAAGCCGATGATCGTTTGGCAGAGTTCCATTTAGATTACTCATCACGTAATTGTCATCGTTACTTGGCTAACAGTGGCCAAGTTTCCAAGACGCATGTTGAAAAATTTCATCAAATTAAGAAAGGTTTCAAACTTCTTGGTTTCCAAGATAACGAAGTGGACACTGTTTATGCTATATTATCAGCTATATTACATCTGGGCGATATTGAATTTGAAGAAGTAGTAAGTGAGGACAATACTGATAACAAAAGTGTCGTGGTCGATGAAAGCCCTTTGGAAAGGGTCGCACAGTTGCTTGGAGTAGAAAAACCTGATTTGATGGAAGCACTTACTTCCATATCTGTTGTCACAAGAGGCGAGATAATTACACGTAATAATACAGTTCTGGAAGCAGCTGCTGCTCGTGATGCGATGGCAAAAGGTCTCTATGGTCGCCTATTTGACTGGATGGTCAATCAAATAAATTTACTTTTGAATTTCAATCGCTCAGTACGTTTCGAACCTTTAGCTATCGGTTTACTTGATATTTTTGGTTTTGAGAATTTCCCACGCAACTCATTTGAACAACTGTGTATCAACATTGCCAATGAACAAATTCAATATTATTTCAATCAACATATATTTACTTGGGAGCAACAAGAATACATGGCAGAAGGGATACCAGTTGATCTCGTTGAATTTTCTGACAATAGACCAGTATTGGATATGTTCTTAAGTAAACCAATGGGTCTTCTTGCATTATTAGATGAAGAAAGTCGTTTTCCAGGAGCAAATGATAAATCATTGATTGAAAAGTTTCACAGCAATATTAAATCGAAATTCTATGTTCGTCCAAAATCAGATGATATTTGCTTTGCAATCCATCATTTTGCAGGGCGTGTTGTATACCAGGCAGATGGATTTTTGAATAAGAATCGTAATTTTTTGCCACCTGAGGTAATACAATTGGTGCGTCAATCACAATCTGATATGGTACGATTTCTATTTCAATGTCCGATCACAAAAACGGGAAATTTATATTCGGCTATACATGGTACGGGTTCGCGTCCAACCAAGATAGCAACTTCCAATCCAAACACAAAAGAGAAATACTCGAGTCGTGGTTTGGCATCCCAATCACGTGTTCAACAAACTGTCTCAACATATTTTCGTTATTCATTGATGGATCTACTTCAAAAAATGGTCACAGGCTCACCACAATTTGTTCGATGCATCAAACCAAATGACTCAACAAGCCCAAATTATTTTGATACTGATAAAGTAATCAAACAATTGCGTTACACAGGCGTTCTCGAAACAATTCGAATACGACAGTATGGATTCTCACATCGAATACCATTTAATGATTTTCTTAAACGTTATTGCTTCCTGGCGTTTTCGTATGACGAAAGTGTGGTGGCTGATCGCGACAATTGTCGATTGTTACTCGTACGATTGAAAATGGATGGATGGGCATTGGGGAAAACCAAAGTCTTTTTGAAATATTATCATGTAGAATTTTTATCAAAACTCTATGAAGGACAATTGAAGAAAATTATCATGGTGCAGGCGTGCGTTCGACGTTGGCTTGCCAAAATTCATTATAAAAAACAAAAGTGGCAACTTGCATGTTCGGTTGTAACGCTCCAACGTCATATACGAGGATGGTTATCACGCAGAGCAGTCAAACGAGAATTAATATCGCGGATGGGCAGTGATGATTTACCTACACCTATGGGAACTGCACGAAATCATGCACAGATGATTGAAGCATTCAAATCACAACGTGCATTATCTACAGAGATATCAAAAATTATTGAAGCGAGTGTCGGACAAGGAATTTCTCCAGAAGATTCGAAAGAGAAATTCAATGAAGACACTGCTGCTGTCATAATCCAGAGCCGTGAGTTTCAACTTGAATAACTAAATGTATTGCATTATTGATAACTCAACAATTCATTGAATTGATTCTAGATTTCCGTGGCTATACGATTCGAAAACGTTATGGGTATCAACTTGAAGAGAAATTCAAGGCAATTCTGAATCAATATAACAATAAACAAGAAGCACGTGAAGCGCTTATACGCGAGGGATTACCTGAAGAAGATGCTGTATTTATTATTCACCGTTGGTATAAGCGCGAAGTGAGTGTGAAGAAAAATTACGAGCCAATGCATGCGAAAATCAGACAAGCTGAACTCATACAATTTTCACAAAATGTATGCGCATCCCAATTTTGAATTAATATTTTAACCTTGAAGATGGATATTGAAGTTATTTGCGTTTGATCAGGTACACATGAAGAATCAAGATGTCCATAAGAACCTACGTCGTAATAAACCAGGAGTTAGATTAACAGATATTGGTGACATACCACCACATTATGTGAGACCTGAAGGTTTCAAAATGGCACAAACAATCTTGCAATATCGCACTGGGTGTCAGATAGACGGCGATGAAACTGTTAAATATTATCGTGATCTGAAAGAAGAAATGAGCAGGTAAATATCTTCAATTAATTTTCAGCGATTTATATTGTAATTCAATTCTCATCAATGTATTGGTCAAAATAGAAAATATTCATATTTTTTAAATATTTCAACACTTTTGACAATCATATCGTAAGTGGTTCGGACTTCGACGACGACGAAGTTGGCTGGGACTTACCATTGATACAGCTGGAAAATGACCTTCACCCATCATCGAGGTTTATTATATCTATTATTATATTTATTCATGTATACGTTTGAAGATAAATATAACTATTGATTTTTCCTCGACTTCAAAGTCATCGAATGCAGAGCCAAGTTCTGGAAGTGAGATCAGAGCAGCAGGATCGATTGAATGCCCAAGGCGATTATACAATAGCACCAGAACAACAACTTTCCGACATTTGGCACAAAGCTTTAAGACAACCCAACGTACCACCAACAAGCGAAAATCCCGGAAAATCAATAAGGTTAGAAGAGTATACATTCAAAAATTTAAATTACAATTATGATTCAAAATACCTGATCTTCTCATCTAATGGGTACATTACATTTTCCACGCTATTCTTCAGAGGAATAATGAAAAACTTTCAGGTTCGGTGTTGAAATTCAAATATCTCTTGTAGATAAGTATATCTTATGTGTACCAACGATCTGTCTAATTGTATTCTTGGTTTTCAGTACAACGATTCATGAATTGTACAGCGAGAACTTGCACGACTGTTCAGCCGCCTAGTTCAAATATTAATGTTGCACCTTCAAATATTCGTATATCAACACTCCAATTGATATATGGTTCGTCGAGTTCAATGTCGGGTACGACAGTGTAAAGAGAAAAATTATGAAGAATAAAAATTATGCAAAAAAGATCATTTTCACACACCACTCCAACAAATTTGTATTATCATTGCATATACATTTATTTAATGGATCATACGGAATTATTATTGAATCAGATTATATACCACATTCCATTTGAATTTCTGCTATACGCATAAAATAATTAAAAAAACAATTAAACATTTAAAAAAATCTGCTATAAGAGATTGTTTGTGTAAATCAAGTAGAGGAATAAATTGCCGTTGCAATTAACGAATAAAATTTTACCTTCTGCTTTCAAAAATGGATTCTGAGCAGCTACTTCATCATTATTAAAAACTTCATTTTCATTCATTATCATTTCCCTCAAGCAGTTCTTTCAATTATATGAACGCCACTGTCGGTATGTACAGGTGATGATAATTCACCAACTTTCAACGCGAATGCCGCCTGTTCGAAAGGTTTTTGCATGGCACCACGGCCAAATGGCCCTAAATCGCCACCGCGTTTTGCTGAACTGCAATCGCTGTATTTGGAAGCAATCTCAGAAAATGTTGATTTCCCAGAAACAATTTGCTCACGATAAGCTGCGTGTAAAAATTCATTTAGTTCTCAAATCTGATTCCAAACCCTCTACATAATAATAAAAAAGTATCTGTATGCAAATATACTCACACTTCACAAGATCCAGTGCCTCTTCCTTGGATCTTGTTATATTCGGCTCTCTCCATGAAGACGGTCTCCGCGATCCCGCATGCTTTACTAATATATGAGCGCACTGTACTTCCTCAGGACTATCACCATTGTCGCATGGCTGTGCTGGTTTATTTGGTATATCCCATTGACTCTCCTTCGTATATATATTCAGATAATAATGCTGACCTACCAAAAAAACAATTTCCAATAATTACACAAAATTGATTGGAATCATTGGCCAACCGATGAACATGATAAATATCTCACATATTTCATCAGTCTATCAATAAATCGAATCCAACTATTGTCTCCATCAAGCTCCACATTGAAAAACATTCATACAAGCCAAATGATAAACTGATGAAATTCCATTCAACAAATTCAATTGGTCTTGTCTATATAAAGACAACACATGAACATATCTATATATATATAATAATTAATGTGAAAAAATATGACATACCGGTGGATCTGCTGAGACGCTTCTCCCATCCCTTCGGTAATTCTTCATTCGCCATTATAAATAAATTCCTCCAACTTATTTATTCATAAAACAAAATGAACAATTCAATCAATAAATAATTCACAATTCATATTGAATGTTAGTTAATGATAAAAAAGGTAACACTGTATTCGATAATTTAACGTTCAATCAATACTTTTACTTACAAAAGTCAGGTTGAATCGGCTTTCGTTTACAACCTCAAGCTGCATTCACAATGCAGCAATGTTGAACAGTTGACATTTTTAAGGTTATGTTTGCATGATGTCGAGTAATAAATTTCAAGATAATTCAGAGGAAGGTATTCTAATCGTGCAATGCATGATGGGAAATGTGTCAAGCCGTCACGCCGCCACGAGAGTGTCAGATGTACTAGCGTATGTACTTTGTTCCGCCATCATTGTAATTGGTCCAGTTCCTACGGTTCACTTCTTCAACCATGAACTAATCTTGATTCTTGGTCTAGATGGGCGATCGACTTCATCTTTTTGTTTATCGAAATCAAATTTTGATTGTTTACGAACTATTGTTCCCGAGCGTATATCAACAGAAGAATTTTTGATTATTTGTTATCCCAACTATATATTGTTGGAAGAAAATAATATATGGTGTGGTGTACGTGATTGTTTTTTTTCCAACCATAGACGTGTTGTTAGATATATATATATATATGTGTACATGAAATCAGTAACATGTGTTAGTGAATGATATGTTAAAAGGGTATCGCTTATCACCACATACTGCGGATTGTGTGTATTACTCAGATGGTTATGCATTAAGGACGACGTGAATGTTACTCATGGATTTATTTCGTTATGATATGAAGCCGGGATGTGGAGGATTTGAAAAATCAGAAATTTAATCATCTGAATTTAATGTGAGTTGATATTTCAGTGCGTTGAGCTTTGTTTATCAATTAGATTGTAGGAATGATTCATGAGTGTCGGCCAGGAAGGATATTTGCTGCATATGAATTACGTTTGAGGATGAGGATTTATATTGTTATTTATTTTGCAGCTACTCGAATGATGAATTGGATGAATTTTTCACATGGACTCGCTGAAAACAAAATACACTTAATGGGGATATAAATTTTGTGAATAGTTGGAGGATTCGTTATTGGAATTTTGGGTTTTAATTTGTTTGTTTTTGTCGGTGAATGCCTCAAAATAAAAGCATCAAAATGAGCGAGATTATACTAGAAATGGAGCAGATTATTAGTCGACTGGAGCGGGGTACTGTGGTGACAAAGTTTTTTCAACGTAAAAAACCAGAAAAAAAGACACTGATGATACGACGTGAAACGAGACAAGTTGTATGGTCAAAAAGTGCCACACACAGACCATTTGATGGCTCAGTTGAAATACGTGAGATAAAGGAAATAATAATGGGAAAAAATTCACGAGAGTTTGATAAGTGGCCTGAAGATTCGAAAAAGATTGAGAGCTTACGTTGTTTTGTTATTTATTATGGCTCAGAATTTCGATTAAAAACACTGTCAGCAACAGCGTTCAGTGAGAAAGAATGTGAATTATGGGTTAAAGGTCTACGTTATTTGGTGCAGGACACCATAAACGCACCATACCCATTACAAGTTGAACGTTGGTTGCGAAAAGAATTTTATTTCATGGAGAATAGCCGCGAAATGGTGAGTTTGAAGGATATTAAAAGTTTTATGCCACGAGCAAGTTGCAAAATATCAACAAACAAATTGCGTGATGTATTCCAAGAAGTCGATACGCGTGATCGTGCTGAATTGGGTTTCGATGATTTTGTCACATTGTATCACAAACTATTGGTTGATTATGATACATTTCCCAATTGGGATAAGCTCCTGAGTTATTCTACAACTGGAACATGGTTCAGCTCGCAAGATTTTAGAAATTTTTTGATTCACGAACAGCATGACAGTTTAGGAAATAATATCCATGAAGTTACGCGTTTCATGACTGAATATTTACAAGATCCACAGCGTGATGTACAAGAACCATATTTTACGCATTTAGAATTCATGAATTTTCTATTTTCGAAACAAAATGATATATGGGATCGCAAATATGATCGGGTTACGCAGGATATGACCAGACCGTTATCTCACTATTGGATTGCCTCATCTCACAATACGTAAGTGATTAAATTTCATGATGATGAATTGGAATTTTTGTTCCACACGAAGCATTCACGGTTGAATTATTACAGGTATTTGACAGGAGACCAGATCAGTAGTGAAAGCAGTTGTCAAGCATATGTTCGAGCATTACGTGCCGGATGTAGATGCATAGAATTGGATTGTTGGGACGGTCCTGATGGTATGCCCTTCATATACCATGGTCACACATTGACGACAAAAATTAAATTTCTTGATGTTATCAAAACAATCAAGGAACATGCATTCGTAACATCTGAGTGAGTATCATTCAACAATTGATAACATTCATATTGAATGAGTGTAACAAAAACATTGACAAAACTGTATCGTTTAGTTATCCAGTGATTATTTCAATTGAAGACAACTGTACATTACCACAACAACGAAAAATGGCCGCTACAATGCAAGAGGTATTTGGCGAGTCATTGTTAACACAACCAATTGAAAAAAATGAAACATGTTTGCCATCACCATACTCATTGAGAGGAAAAATTATTCTTAAACACAAGAAATTACCTGACGGCGAAGATGAGAGTACATTCATCGCGCGTAGTAATCAGAATACACATGACATGGATTTGAGAAATACCATAAAAAACGGCGTTCTATACTTAGAAGATTTATCTGACAGAGAGTGGTATCCACATTTTTTTATATTGACATCCCATAATTTATTCTACACTGATACATTTTCACAAGGCCAAGAAGTTGAACTTGAGGAAGACGATGAATTAGTAACAAGTCGACAATTGGAAGGAGTACCTAATGATGAATTGCATTTTGGTGAAAGATGGTTCCACGGAAAATTGGCCAATGGACGTGACGAAGCTGAAGAATTATTAAAACGAAATTCACATTTGGGCGATGGTACATTTCTAGTACGTCAATGTGTTACTTTTGTCGGTGATTATTGTTTATCGTTTTGGCGAAAAGGAAAAGTGAATCATTGTCGGATTAAATTGAAACAAACATTGGGGCAAACACAATATTACTTCATTGAGAGCAATTGCTTCGACAGTCTGTATAGTTTAATAACTTATTATCGACACCATCCGTTGCGTAGTCAAGAATTTGTTATCACATTACGTGAACCCGTACCACAACCATGTAAACACGAGGAAAAAGAATGGTGGCACAGTGAATGCACTCGTAGCATTGCCGAAGATATATTGAAATGTGTTCCTACCAATGGTGCATTTCTGGTTAGACCAAGTGAAAAGAAACCTCATACGTATGCAATATCATTTCGTGCTGAGAATCAAATAAAACATTGTCGAATTGAATCAGAAGGACGATTGTTTACACTTGGTTCGATACAATTTGAGAGTCTTGTTGAATTGGTTAGTTATTATGAAAGACATCCATTGTATAAAAAGATTCGTTTATGTCATCCAATTGGCCATGATATCCAAGCATTGGCAGTGGAAGAGGGCGATGGATCGGTGTATGGTATCCCAGGTTACATGGATCCAGCTGCATTCATTTCAACAGTCACAGTCAAAGCTATTTTCGACTATAGACCACAACATGATGATGAATTAACACTAGTTAAGCATGCTATCATTACCAATGTACATAAACAGGATGTTGGATGGTGGCGAGGTGATTATGGTGGTAAAAAACAGCATTGGTTTCCGGCGGGATATGTCGAAGAGATTGATAATCCAGAAAATCAACTCGATCAACCCGATTCACTGATATTGGGTCACTTGCAAAAAGGCTCATTGGATATCACAGGCGCTGTTGTTGAAATAGCTTTGGCTGATCGACCAGGCTTAGAATGGAGTATAAGAATTCAAAATCCAAATATGTGCACTGTTTTTGAAGCTGCTACCGCATCAAAAGACATTGCACTTGAATGGATGGCAATAATTAAAGAAACTGCACAGCATGCTAATGTACGTGAAAGCCACAATAGAGAAATTGAGCGACAATGGAGGATAGCTAAAGAAATGTCGAGTCTCATTATCTATTGTCGTTCAGTCGCATTTGACATGGACAGAATACAACGTAAGAATTTTATATTCCATGAAATGAGCAGCTTTCCAGAGACAAAAGCTGAAAAATTAATATGCCAACAGGAGCACGGATTCTTCGTTAAATATCACCAAGTACAATTTAGTAGAGTTTATCCAAAAGGACAGCGTATTGATTCATCGAATTATAATCCCGTACCATTGTGGAATGCTGGTTGTCAAATGGTAGCTCTAAATTATCAAACTGGTGATAAATCAATGCAATTAAATCATGCGAAATTCCGTGAGAATGGCAGCTGTGGATATGTTTTGAAACCTGATTGTATGTTTGAAGACCATTACAATGCATATGATAAAAAAACATTACGCGGCGTTGAATCATATCGTATCAAATTGAAAATACTTGGTGCTAGACATTTGCACAAAAGTGGAAGAGGTACAGCGAGTCCATACGTGGAAGTCGAAATCATAGGCGCGGATTATGACAATGGTGTTAAATTAACGTCACGAACGATATCAGACAATGGCTTCAATCCGATATGGAATGATGTCTGTGAGTTTGATGTTATCAACCCTGGTTTTGCATTGATTCGATTTTTAGTTCAGGACGAGGATGTTTTTGGAGATTGCAATTTTATTGGACAAGCAACATATCCAGTACGATGTTTACGTACGGGTTATAGAAGTGTACCATTGAAAAATCAACACAGTGAAGATCTTGAACTTGCATCGCTTTTAGTACATATCACTATTACAAAATTGATAATAAATTAACTATTCACACAAGTGGATATATAGATTAAAAAAAACAAATAGGAATTGTTCGATATCAAATATATGATAAATGATTAATTAATTAATTAGTCATATTAGCCTTGTTCCGTCAATTAAAGCAGAAAAAAAATATCTTCCAGATGTGGTGGTTACTTTAGAGAAATGTTATTTTTATGTCAAATAAACGTACCGTATATATATACATATATATATACTATTGATTGGTCTACAATATATTAAATCAATTTGATTAATGCCCACAAATCTCTCCCATTATTCATGTATACATTGATTAAGAAAAAGATAGTGAGTAAAACATTGTTTTCGGCGGCTGTGAACATTTTATTGCGGATACAGATTCAATTTTATCGACTTGGACTCGGATAACATTCATGTAGTAAAATATACAAAATCTTCTAAGCGGTTTTTGCACGTATGGCAGCACGTTTTCCAGTAACAGCCTGAAATCAAACACGAATAATTGTTTTAATATCAACTTCAATTTTTTATTATATAAGATGATGGATAAAAATTGGATGATGAAACTCACCTGGAAACCTAATTTGATACTAGCTACCGAACATCGTGAACCACATGTTTCGCATTGCAGGAAAAAAAGTCTCGTATCTTTCTGTAAAATAGTATCAGGCGATCGACATGTATGACACGTGACATATTCTTTTATGTATCGTCTCAATACATTTTCAATTTGCTTCTGTTGAAAACGTCCTTTAATAATCAGTTGGCTATTGCCATCCACTGAACCACTGGTACCCAATTCAGCCAACAAAAAGTCTAATAAATGTTTTGGCTGTCTGTGTAATGTTTTGCAAATCTAAAAATGGGGAAAAAAATGATAGAGTACTAATGTTGATGCGATGAATCAATGAAATAGTTGATAGTGTTGTACTGAATAACTACCTCGGTGAAATTGGCAAAAGATGTTTTCTTCGTACCAATACGCACAACCTGAGGGGGGCGCATGACGAATTTTTGCTTTTTTCCAGCAACCATGTCCGGATTTTTTTCCCTCATGATGTTAAATACTCTAAGTAACAGCTCATCATATGTGTAATCTCGATCCGAGCCTACCCAGAGGCTTGTGTCTTCCACTGAAATCAGAACAATACATTCACTTGAGACAATAACTCCCAACATGAATCTGAAGAAAATCATAACTGTGTTGCAATTGAAAACTGTGATGAAATGTGATTGCTGCTGTATTGTTTACATAAGTGTCACGTGGATGAAGTGACAGCATCTGCCAAAACGTCAGTGAGTTCGAAATAATAAACATATATGTATACATATCCATGTATAATTCTAACCAGCAAATTGAACTCTTACCATATTCTGCACTTCGCTCAGAATTAGTGCAGCATGTTAACACAATAATTTTCGACGTAAATATCTGCGTTTATAACTAAAATGACGTTCATTTTATACAAATTAAATACATACCATTTTCTTTATCTTCGATCTCTTTCCGTTCCTCTTCAGCAACTAACTCATCAAGATCCTTCTTTTTCTTTTTCTTCTTTTTCGTTTTCGAGAAGTCCATATCGAGATCAAAGTTATCGTCCACAGCAATTTCTTCAGTTCTCGATTCTGTGACATCCTGTTAATATTCACATTCATCATAAATTCAAATAAATTTATAACTCATATATATTCATGAAAAAAAACTATTCAATGATCACCTCTTTTTTATTATCAGGCAGAACATTTTCAAGTTCATCTAAATTGAATGCCTTCTTCTTTTTCTTCTTTTTTTTTCCGAAATTCTCTAAATCCAAATTTTCATCATCTTCCGGAGCAAGCTGTTCAGGTTCTTGATTTTCTTTATCGCCGATGCCTTCAGTGCCCTCATTACCACTACCACCACCCTCAAGTGCCGCATCCAAATCAAATGTAGTCTTCTTCTTTTTCTTCTTCTTCTTCAAAGTGGGATCAAATATCTGTGAATAATTCAAATGTATGTTCACTTATGACCATGTGAATTTGTGGCGTCCGGCATTTTAGGCCAACCACGATGTGACTAAGTCAATGGGTGTGTTGATTAATAAATGCTACTGTAATTCACAAATTATTTTATATATTTCACATAATTAAAGTTCAATAACATTTACATACCGAGTCTTCTTCTGCCATTTTTAACAGCGAGAATTTTTGTTTAACAATTAATTGGTAATATTTTTGTTCTACACTAAATTTTATTCATAGATTCTACACGACCACGATGTGGATTGCATCAGATTCAGCTCCGCACCTTCATGAACGCGAACAATCGTAGCCTACATGTTGACCAATAAAATAAGGTTAAAAAAAGTAGTTCCTGTCGTCCTATGAAAACAATTTCTGCTCCACTGTGCGATATCTTCTCTTCTCTCTCATAATCATTTGTATTTCTATTTACCTTCCTTGTCAACCTCACATCCCACATACAAATTACCGACTGAGTCGCAGGTATTCTAATCACAATTCAAAAAATAACCTAACGAATCCATCCATCCGAGTTATTCTCGCTTCACATGAACGAAAATGAAAATATTGGGCGAAAAATGCAACTCTTTTCATTCTCAATTCTCATTCCCACAGATATTTCATACCAAAATTATTTTACTCAGTCGGTATATTCATAGCTCTACGAACATGGACGCAACTGCGCAATCGTCAAATATCCACACGGACACACACACAGATAATTCGAACTTCGAGCGCGATGAGAGTAAATCAGTGGACACCAGCGGCATGACAGTGACGTAGCTTCAAAAAAGCCAACATGGCGACGCTCATTGACAATTACGAACAACAATATGCCGTTTTGACAGCCGACATCACTGCGAAAATTAGTCGAATAACAATTGGAAATGGAGGTGAGTATTTGAACATTGATAGCGATCATTTCTACCTCTTTGATTTGATATTTTTATGGTGAAAATATTCCACATTTAATACATGAATAATAATGATTATTTATGTAATCCTAGACAATTTTTTTTGCATAATAATCAATAACTTTATTGGTTGAAAGTATGATGTTCATTTGGATTCCTTACAGGTGAAAAACGTGCTTATATTCAGGATGTTGATCGACAATTGGAAGAGGCCCAAGAGTTGGTAAGCCGAATTATTGATTTCAGTTCTAATTTATTAAAGACTTTGTACGTGGCTTTTTTTCTGTTTTACTGTCTTGACCCACATAATTACAGAATCAGAAGTGTCTGTTCTTCTTTTGAATATTATATGCAAAATTATTTTGTTTATTCTAGTTGGAACAAATGGAATTGGAAGTTCGTGGTACATCGGGTGCGCAACGTGAACGCTTACGTGGTCGTGTTGAAAGCCATCGAGCCGAATTGAAACGACTGACACAAGAATTTAATGTTGCAAAGAAACCAAAGGATGAGAATATTGACTTGGGTATGGATGACTCATGGGACAACAACATTGTGACTGAAGATCAACGTAAACGACTGCTTGACACGTCTGAAAGAATTGATAGGACTGGTAGAACATTGCATAATGGTTATAGAATGGTATTGGAGACTGAAGAAATTGGATCGCAAGTGTTGAAAGATCTTCATGATCAACGCGAGACAATCCAACGAAGTCGCGGAAGAGTAAGTTAATTCATAAAAATTACTAATAGTTTTTATCTTCATATGGGACGAAAAATAGCGGTGGGAAATTGTGAATGACATTTTTTACAGTTGAGAGAGACTGATGCTGAACTTGGCAGAGGCTCTCGGCTATTGTCAGGAATGATATTTCGTTCTATACAACAAAGACTTGTTCTTGCGGTGGTGGTGTTAGTACTCATGACTGTCGCATGCTTCGTTATTTATTACAGCTTTACGTCAAAAAGTTAAAATGACAAAATTGAAATGCCTGGTGAAATGAAAAAAAAAAAAGTTAATTACCAAAGCGCCTCTCCGCGAAGTGCCCATATATAAATGTGTTTATATGAATCGATACGTAAATGTATGAATACCGATTGATTATCATTGTGAAATCAATTAGTTACAATATTTATTTATTGTTCGTTGTTAAGACAAATGTTGACGCGACTGGATGATGCATTCCATGTAGAGGGAAGACTTAGAAAGAAACGGCTGATAGTGAAGAGAAGATACATAAATAGAAGCATTGTGCAATTACAAAGGATTAATTGTAAATAAATGATAAATTATTGAAGGTTAATCAAAAATATGAAGTTTATGACTCAATAATTTTTAACAATTACTCAATTTTTATTCATAATTTATAATAGTAATAACCAGAACCGATTTGTTTACTTCGTTTATCACTGCAGCTAATTATTATTGTTTTGTTGCTCCGAAATTGCGCAGTTTTAATGATATACACAAATATATATATACATATATATATTTATATATAAGAATAATAAAATAGAGCGAGGAAGAGAAAAATTATACATAATTGGATATATTATATAGCGTGGCGGCGAGTGATAAATTTTGCTTTAGAAAAAATTTCTTTCTCCGTACTTAATAGAATTTTTGGTTTTAAATTGCGATGGTGTTCAAATAGTGGCTGTTGCTGATGCACTAATTTTTATTATCAATTAATAAGGCTATTTTTGTGTTGAATATTTTCCGCATCTTCGAATTTTATCAGTCCAAATTTTGATAAAGATCCTCCAATTGTGGCTTGAAGTATGCCTTGAGCTGTGGCCGCTTTGTTTTTAACGTTGGTGTTAATAGGCCATTTTGTACGGAAAATGGATCGGGATGTAGATAAATATCTTTCACCTAGATTAGACATGAGATACGGGAAACAGAAAAACAGAATAAAACATATATAATGATAAAAATATTCTTATAAAATTATTGCATCGATTAGTTCACCTGTTCGAATGATCGTAGACCTGCTTCTTTACCCCACGCAAGCATATCATCATGAATGAGCCTTTTAACTTCTGGATTTGCACAAAGAACACTTAATGTACCGGGTATTCGATTTTCTAACGCCCAACATTTAACAACATCAACATCAGGCACAACAATTCCTACAACACACGATTTCAGGGATTCACCATACACAAATACTTGATGTATGTATTGACTTCTTATATAAATATTCTCAATTTTTTCCGGAACAATATATTCTCCTTGTGACAATTTAAAGATATGTTTTTTCCTGTCAATTATCTTTAAAGTTCCATTCTAAAGAGAAAAGAAATTCATGCATCAATGATTTATAGAATTAGATAGCTTCAATCATTTCTATGAGGAGTAATGAACTTTCTTTATCCGTGACTTACTGTATTCCACATTCCAATGTCACCAGTGTGATGCCAACCCTGTTCATCTATAACCTCTGCTGTTTTCTCAGGATTTTTGTAGTATCCGTAGAAGACATTCGTGCCCTTGACACAAACTTCGCCCTGATTGTTTGATGCATAATATTCCATCTCCGGCACGTCAACCAATTTTACACAACAACAAGCCACAGGCGGCCCCACGTGCTCTGGCACATAGTCACCCTTTAATAAATATATACCAACGATTATTTATCTTGCATATATTTATACGACATTGGTGGACTCATGATCAGTGGCGCAGCCGCCAAATGTGTATATTTATTAGTCACACCTTCAGTCACGTTTTAATTTTACGACGCATACATTAGAATTGGTACATGTAGAGATTGATGTTTGTAATTTAAATACCTGAATAGTAAGCGTGATTGGTGCACAACATTCCGTTTGTCCATAGCCTTCAACAATGAGACAACCAAGTGTACACCGTGCAAATGTCAAAACATTACCAGCTAATGGTGCTGAACCAACCACCATCAATCTCAATCTACCGCCCATTGATTCTTGAATTTTTTTAAACGCTATTTTATCCCACATACTGTTATTTCTGATAATACATTTTTTTATCTCAGCTTCTTTTGCCCTCATTCCCATATTGAATACCATTCGTTTCAAAAATGAACTCTGGAGTTCAGCCACCACCTACAACAGATAAATAATTACAGAATATTCACAACTTCGATATAAATAGAAATTTATGCAATTGAGAATATTCTTGAGCATAACAGTGGAAGGGCAACAATTTTTATTTTTAGCCAAGCGTATTTAAACGATCAGTGATGACCCCGCTTTAAAACATTTATCTGCTGTCCATCAATTCCCCAGAATGTAAACACACTTGCGTTTGAATGAATGAAGGAAAAAAAATAAATTCATTCGAAAATAAAATTATTTAACTGAATCAAATTTACTACCTTGTCATAAATACGATTCAGAAGTCTTGGAACGGCAGGCATCACAGTTGGTTTCAATGCTTTCATATCGTCTGGTAAGTTTTTTATATCACCGCTGTAAAAACCTACTGATCCACCAACCATATACATTCCATTTTCACAGCAACGTTCGAGCATGTGAGCAAGTGGCAAAAAGCTGATCATCACATCATTTGCATTTGGTCTATGATCACCAAGCTGTAATAATACAGCACAAACACCCGACATTACATTCTGATGACTTAACATCACACCTTTAGGATTCCCAGTCGTGCCAGATGTATAACATATTGTACACAAATCTGTAGGTTTTGGTGGCACTTCTATATGATTTTTCTGTGCACCAATACGTTCGATATCCTCGAATCGCAGCAATTCAACTCCACGATTTTTTGCACGTTGATTTGTCGCTGGCCGAGTTGGTTTCATAACGATCAATTTTCTCAGGCATCTGGAAGAGAAATAAGAAACAATTTTAAATGAATTTACTGCTGGATCGTATTATTATCATTCCATTCATTCATCTATCTAGTGACTTGCCTTGGTGCTTTATCAAGTAGAAGATTACATTTTTTGTCATCCTCACAAATAACAAGACTTATATCAGCTTGATTAATTATATAGGCACATGCGTCAGGTCCGAGTGTGTCATAAAGTGGAACAACAACCAATGAATATGTGTAACATGCTTGTTCTGTTAATATCCATTCAGGACAATTTTGACTGTAAAGTCCAATTAATGTCTGTGGTCCTGGTGATAGGCCACATGTTAATAGGCCTGACCCAAGATTTTTTGCTCTTAATAATGTTTCGTTGTAATTTAACCATTGATAAGGCTTGTTAGGTCCATCTCTCCATCCAAGGCACTGCCCATTATCTACAAATTATAATGAATAAATATTCAATACATCTCATTCATTTATTCCAAGGTTGTGACAATATTTTGAAAATTATAGATATTTTTTTTTTCTCTCCTTCATTATAATGAGCCCCGTTCAGTTAACGTTTTGAGACGCGGAAGGAAATGTTTCAGGGTTATTATAAGCACTTTTGTTGCCAACTTTTGTTCAAGCAACATTAATTTTATGCTGTGGGTGCTTCCTCACACGTTATAGTGTCTCTAGTTTGTTTTCACAGTAATAAATTAGTAGCATATTCACACATTAAAAAAATAAATATCATAATTCCATTTTCATAGAATCATAACTGAAAGTTAGAATAAATGTATATTTATGTGTGTGAGAAGTTGAAAGTACTCAAGATAGAATGTAAATTTGAAAGTGTCAATTTATTTCAATTTCGGGGTGATAATGAAAAGCGGAATATTCAGCAGCTGTTGACGAATAAATATAAATACACGAGTGGCATATGTCAAAAACACACACCCGGAACGTAGTCTAAAAGATAGATATCTGACATTAGTCAGAGCAACGAAAAAGTTTCATTAAAAAAATTCTCAAGATTTATTGTCTTATTTACAACTCACTGGATTCTTTGGCTCCTTTGCGGAATGAATCGTACAATGTTCTCACGTCATCGTGGATGTAACTCACAAATTTCCCCTCTTTGCTTTCGTTGTAGAATTTTGATACTCTTATATATTCAGCACCCTGAAAAAAAAAAGAAAACAACATGGAAATAAACAAAATAATCTTATTTACATTCTAAAATCATTTTGAAGGGAAACAAATATCGAATTCATTTATCTATTTTTTTTCAAATCTCTTCTGTCCAACAGTCCTTTTAGTGTACGTTATATAATCATTTTCTTTAAATCTCATCTCATCTCTTTCTCTCTCACTCTCTGTCCCTCAGTGCAGTCGACACCAATTATAACTTGCTAGTTCACCAAAGATTCACATCGATCAATGCATTTCATTGACAGAAATGTGCAGGAAAATAAATAGTTGAATAAAGTCGCGTCAGAAAATGAATTTCTATCAAATATTTACCGACCCAAAAATTTTGCAATAATTTTTTAAATGATGGATAAACCTTTATAGTATCAGATTGGTCATTGGTGTCGATGGGCAAAGAAATATTTGGCTGAAAGCCGCCGCAGCCCGGCATCTCCGTTGCACAAAAAAATATTCAGCACTAAAATTTTATTTTAAAATAAAATATTCACGGTCTCTTCCACATCAATAATAATGAGAAGAAAAAAAGAGGTGCACAGATAAACAAATGGCCAATGCCACGGTACGTCCACCCGCGCAATTCTACAAATATCCACGCGCTCTTTAATAAATAATTAGCAAACAAAATATCTCCATGTATTTTTAAATAACTCAAAATACAAATTGAAAACACACGAAAAATAAAACTGAACAACTCTTTATTTAATTTTATTATTCAATTGACGATTCGCAATGTTCTCGCGCGCTTCCCAGGCGCAAACTGAGAGAAGCGCAATGCTTTTACTCCGAAATTCTCTAGTAGTAAAATATATAGTTGGCTCATGCCAAACTATTTTCTTTTTCGTTTTCGTGTGTGAACTCGTGACGTATAACGTCACATCTTCACGAGAGAAACATTGCACGAGAAGTGGTATAAAAAACCTTCTGTCTAACACATATATAATCAAACAACACGAGTATAATCTTGTCATTCTCGGGCACTCACACGGTTAATCGTAAGATTTAAATATAGTTGCCCACAATGTATGTATGTAATAAATGTATATATATATTTGTCTGCATTTTAAGCCAGGTAACATTTCTGGTAATAAGCCAAGGATGTTGATAAACACCGCAAAGAAGTGAATAAGAAGAAGAATAGCAAACTGTCTCTCTTCATGTGACATCATGACAAATAATGACGTTGACGCTAATTGAATTGTAATAATAAGAATGAAGGTGTTTAATTTGTTGTCATGTCCTGTCTCTTCACTTACCGGTAGTAATCTCGATTGACAATCCAACGGCATCAATGGTGTTGTGGCAATTGGTTTTGTAGCATAATATGCCGCAATACCGGTGAGGACCAAAGCACCAGCACCACCAATGTATGGCAGATAATCATCCAAGTGTGATTGCACTATGAAAAATTACACAAAGAAAAAGTGAGTATTGATGGTGGCATATTATTCAATTATTGAATTAATAATTGGAGGAAATTTGAATGAGATGACTGCATTGCAGTGCTATTTGATATAACTATTCTTGTTTAGAGAATGTTGTAGGTAAATTTTTGTATTATCTATCAATAAGTTTCAATTAGTTAAATCAGATTCTCGTTCAAGTCTGCTCATTTTCGATGCTATGAATTTTTCTACAATTATGATGGTACTTAATTGAAAAAATACTTATTTCAGATGTCATGTTGAATGAATGGGAGAAACTGCCGCGCATGGACTCAAATTAGCGATGAAAAAAAATATATATTCCACCGAATAACTGTCAGCTTCGTTTGCGTCCAATAGCCATGAGTAAATAATTGTACATGATAAAAAGAGTGATAAATGCTCGCTGTTTAGGGTACAATAACTCTACTGATAATGTGAACCTAGCGTGACCCAACTCGCATTTCTGATTGCTGATAATCATAAAGAAGCGGAATGTAGTCGTTCATAGATAATGTTCTTTTTATCCCATATAAATTCAGCTCAATTGAGAGATATAATATTTATTCAATCAAATTCGCATCAATTTCACTTCTATTACATCGCCAAATATTCTAATACAGATTTTACCACTCAATTCCGGTTCGGAATTATACAAAAGAAGACTTAAATTTTCTACAGACAAAAATCTAGTTATAACCGACTCATCCTTTTTATATCTCCAATTTGATTACATTCAATCTAATCTTTTGAGCAAACAGGAACTGAACAAAATTATAATATAATTTTTACACTCAGTCACTTGAATATTCTAACAATAAATGAATTTTTGCGTTGAGTAAAAGATGTTATAAAATCATAAAACATTATTTTTGATAAGTAATCCCAAAAATAGAAGACAAATAAGTACTTACTGTTGGTGTTGATATGCCTTACTAATTGATTTTACGTATATACTATATTACTGTAGATAATTGGATGTATTGACGATTGCTTTTTAGGAAATTCCTATCTTATATACATATATTATTGCTGGAATGTTTAAATGTTTACGACCATCACTGCCACCCGTATGAGGATGTAATTATCTTCGTTTCCTTTTATATTAATATCCCCCAGTACTGGAAATCGAATTTATCACAACATTGGTTGAATTGAACTGTAGGAGATTTTTAAATTATATTGCTACAACATGGTTCAATCACAAGTCGCTTCTTAATGTTCAATTTTTTTCTCTATTTTTACACACTCCTTCACCCCTCACCACGTTACAGAATGGTGCAATGAATTTTTTAGCCCTATTTTTTAGCAACGGGGGGTTGTCTCCCATTCTGCAGTGCTTTTACAACGCCACTGCATTAAAAAAAATTGATCCGTCCATCCCTCCGAACATAAAATGAACCACCAAGGCAGTTGATAATACAGAGAATTTGGCTGTTACAGTAGGTAACGAATATCCAGCGCGAATATTCGAAGTTACGATAGAAACAGACTGATGTATAGCTGAATAAACATTTAATTCAAGCACATTGAACTCCTTCATTAAAGTGTGAGAGATAAGCAAAAATTCCATGAACGATTGGTGGCTATTTAGGTGTATCATCTGGACCAACATCTCCCTTTTCATTTAGTGCCTGCTGAAGTTTAGTTGTGTTTTAGCTACCCAGCATTCGGTCACTTGAATTTGCCTGCTCTGTTAAGACGAATAATTATTTAGCGATGAGATATTCGCCATATCATTGGATTCTAATACTTACTGGTTTCCTTAGTGTTTGTTGCTTGTGGCGAACTACATCAATAATCAGTTGGAACAGTCCAAATGTAATGGCAAAAACTTCTATTCAAGTAGACCTATCTATTCCAACATCAAATATTATAACTCAACGATTATTTAATATGACCAATCAACGTTCATTGAAATCCCACAAGCGAAAACATCGTGGTGCTATTTCACGTTACATGCTACAATTGTACAATCGTCGACCAAATGCTGATATTGTACGTGCTCTCCAACCATTTCACATATCTACACCAATTCAACAGAATGGTGGACGGATTTTGGAATTCGAGGTTCCATCAGATAATCCAGATGAGGATTTGGAAGCAGCTGAACTGGTTGGCATGGCTGGAATGATACTACGAGTTAAAGCAATGGATAATAATGATGACATATTTATGAATAAAGTGAGTGAGAGCTCAAGAAAGAGTGAAATTTGGAGAGGATTTGATGTGACCGAAGCAGTAAAAATGAGAAGAAGTGATTCATTGAGATTCTTTGTACGAGGGCGTGTTCATGGTCGTCCCGAAGGTGAAGGTCCAATTCTCTTATTGAGCTACATGAAACCAAAGAAGAGAACGCGTCGATCTATTATTGATGATGACATCAACGATGAGAATCCATTGTCAACATGGTCTGATGGTCGTCGAAGACGAAGAAATCCTTGCAGAAAACGTCCACTTTATGTAGACTTTGCGACGATTAATTATGATGAATGGGTAGTGGCACCGCCTGGTTATGATGCGTATCAGTGCATTGGTAAATGTTTTTTTCCGTTCGGCGATCATTTAACTCCGACAAAACACGCAATTGTTCAAGCATTAGTACATGGTGCACTTCAAGGCAATGATGGTGTTGCCAAATCCGTTGGGCGTGTCTGTTGCGTGCCAACGAGGCTTGCACCAACGAGCTTGCTTTATTTGGACGCAAGTGGAACTCTTACTTATCAATATGGATATGAAGACATGGTAGTGGCAGAGTGCGGATGTCGATGAACTTATGAGAGGTGTATAATGAACTCTTATACATGTTTATTTATAGAAAGAATATATGAATATATGTATGAATGATAAGAAGAAAATGAAGAATTCATTTTTCATTATTATCACTTTGTTTTATTAATAAAAAAATGTAGAGTTATGGCATTTCTTTATTGTTTCCGAGGCCTCATCCTGCTATTTGAATCCTCTCAGTTGTATAAATCAACGAGCTATATGGTACAAAAATACAACATTCAAAGATATACATATTTTACAAACTGAAAACATGATTTTTGCTAAATTATCCTCTGAGCGTATTTGGATCATTGGTTTGTCTCATTGTTCTTGCTGCACTTTTTATAATAGATCCATCATCACATTCAAAGAATGAAATGGTCAAAAAAAAGAACCGGAAGATTATTTGAATAAAATCCTATTAAAAAATATTTATCAATTCACTAACTAAACACCTTTGAGCACATTTCATTATTTTTCTTATTCAAAAGATATGATCGCGCAGGTGATGGCATGACAAGTCTTATTGTCTTTCTCAAACGATGTCTGCTACCGGGTATCCTTTCGATTTTATAAACTTGATGTTTCACCATCGTTTGAGGCTGAGTCAATCTCATACAAAGACTCACTGGTCCAGAGAAATCGACATCAGTGGACAATTCTAATTTAGGCTCAACTGTTAATGCAAATTCAGCATTGCTTTGTACAAAATCCGATCTCACTGTGAATCCACCGCGTACTGCAACACCAGCGCCCATCTCTACAAGCGATTTTGCATTTCTTGACCACAAACTCAATTGAATTTGTCCAGCAAGGTCAAAGCTCACTGCACCTTCGATATCAAGTTCAGCTACAAAACCCGAAGCGAGAGGTAACAATTCACGGTGACGATGAAGATTTGCTATTGCTTGAAAAGCGGGTGTTCGATCTGAAGCAGTGCCAGACCAAACGTGACCCATTAATTCACCTTGACCGGAGAAAAAAATAAATGGCCTTATACCCACGCCTAACAGATCAATTTCCATTCCAGCTGTTGCTACCTCTTGATCATCAATGTCTGTATTTTCATCTGACGATGATGCAACAAAACTACCAAGCCCGCCAGCAAAAAGTCCAAGTGAGAACAATGTTTCTTTGTGTGAATCAGTTTCTATAACTACATCAACGACTCCACGCTTCAATAAACCCGAATTTACTTCTTGAATAGTCACTAGAGTTCCGTTCGCTGATGACGATCGTAAGAATGGACGTGTGAAAGCCGTACTAAGACCTTTGTATGCCAGAACATTATAATTCCTAATTTTTCGCGCTTCCATCTCAATAGCGCTATTCAATCTCTCTCTGAATGTGCTATTTTTATCACTCATCTGCTCCAATCGTTGACTGACATACCGACGTACCTCGTACATGGGATCTGTAGTACTGAGATATTCTAAGAAACCACGTAGATGATTTACCGTTGGATCAGTTTCTAGAATAATATCTGCAGCCAATGTTCGGGCAGTACTGTCTCGTTTTGGTCCACCAATTTGATAAAACGTACGCTTGGCTGCGATGATAACTTCGTCAGTGATATGTTTAGGATCTAGTGCTCCAAGTGCTCGCCACGCAATGACGCTGGTGGCTTTTGTACCATTCATTGCATAATCAAGGAGAATTGGTATAGAATTTTTGCTACGAAGATTACGCAGAGCTCGCAAAAATTTCATTCGACAATCGTCGCCTGTGCACGTGTCCAAACCTAATTCTAAACTGACGCGAGCTTTTTCTACTGTCACTGGTTTACCAAGCTGCCTTGCCATTGCTGCTGCAGTCAATGCCAATGTTTCCGACACACGATCATTCTGAATAGTCTCCTCAGATCGTATTAGGATGTCTTTAATTATGTCTTGATGTGGTATTGGTGACATAGATAAAGCCCAGAGATATCGCTCGGTATCGTCACCTCTCTCATCCTGTCGAAGAATTTTCATTGCAGCCTGATGAGTCGTCAGCGTCGCTGCTGATCCTAATACATCAAGAAGTTGCGTTCTCAATGTCAAGTAACGTGGGCTCTTGAGAATTTTAACTAATTCTTCTGTTGATGCTTCACGCACGACAGGAATTAATTTTAGGAAAGCAGCGGCTGATTTTGCTGTACCCAATGCTGAATTTTCTAACGCATCGCGATTATCTTCGATTGCTTTCTCTAACGTTTGGCATCTAGAGTCTGGACAAGAGTTTGGTTCTAACTCAAGATCAATTTTGACTTCTTGATAGCCATGTTGAAGATGAGCAATAGCATCATGAACATTAGCAGCTTCTATTATTTGTGCAGTAACTCCGCCTGGAATTTCATGTAAACTTCTATGGGACATTACCATAGTGCCTACCTCAGGCTTTATCTTCAATGTTACTTCATGGTGTTCAACTTCATCAATGACTACTGGCAAGAGTGCGGCATTTAACCGATACTCCGTTTGTCGTTTACTCACGACATTGACGCCAAGAATTGGATTTGGATGTTCATGTTTAAATGACAAATGTTTCTTGTCGCAAAATGTTTTGATTTTTCTTATCGTCTCGTACGATTGATATGTGACATTACATAGACCAGAAGCATCGTGTTCACGATAATCTCCGTCTAGTGTGCGATATTGAAAGAGACTAGCAAAACCACGTTTCATATTTGATGATGATATCGTTTCGTCTTTACTCAAAAATAATTGCTTCAATTCACCATTCTTCCAGAGAATATAAATTGGTGATGTCGATGCATCATCTAGTTTCGATGAGTGTTCAACAAATCCTTCGGGTTCAGGAGCTTTCCTCGATCTTATCCAAAGTTTAGGTGACGTCAACTGTAAAATATATAAATCAGTTAATTCACATTCAGTAACATAGAACCACGTTGAAAATTCCTCTTATTCAAAATGATTCGATGATAAAAAAAATATCGGATATCATTATCTTATATGCTGAAGGTTATCGAATACGTAAACGTAGTTCAACAGAAACGATGACCCTCCACATTCATATCGCATATGTACACATCACTATCCTGCCGTAAACATAATAGGCAGATAAAATGACATTCGTGGTCAACGAATGCCATGTTATTACCGTAACTCTGTATTTCATAACACTTCGAGTTATTAACAATATAGGTTTAACGACAAATACTTTCGTTTTCCACACGTCAGCATTCAATAATTCCTGACAACGAACACATAACATAATAAGCCTTTATCAATAATTGATAATTATTAGCAGTAAGTTCACATCTAAACATTGAAAATTCAAAAATAGATTTGTATATTTTATGCGGCATCTCCGACGGTAAAGCAGCTGCGAATTCTATTTCATTAGGATAATGCTCAAACAAGCGGCAGATAAGAATGAATCATGCACTGTTATTAACTCAAAAAACTATATACATAATTAATCAAAAAACAATAACAACAACAACAATACTAACTTCAATCTTGAGTAAAATTGTTTCCAACTCATGTGGATCTTGCCAAACAGCATTGGCGATTAGTTCGCCAGTCATTTGATATCCAACATCGCCACCGGTTCTACCCAATCCTGATTCTCGTGACAATACAATTGTCGTTAATTGATATTTAATTCCATTACCAATTGTCCATCCACGTACGGCTCCCACGACGGCTGCAACCGCCAACATCAACGCGCACTTTGAATTCCACATTATTAATTTAAACCAATTCCCGCCAAATATATATATTCGCAGTTAAATAATAGAGATCCTGCCTACTACTGCGATAGTCAAAATAACTGTTAAAATCCTATTTTTTTCTGTTCAACACCGTCGTATATTCAATGAATTCAGATATATAAATGTGTGTGTGTGTATTAAGAGGGCGAATGAACGAAATAACGAGAAAACAAGCGACCCGAGAGTCAAGAGTCGACTGACAAGCACCAACCGGCACAGAAAGATGTGGCCCGCAACGACGCCCGTGAGTCGAGCCCATGTGGAACGGACGCAACGAAATATACAATGGTGTATCAATGTATGTATACACATATTAATACTTGTGTGAGTATATCCTACGATGTGTTCTGCGTTTCAATGTGTGTATGAAACTATGGGCAAGCAGAGAAGCCAACATTGAAGAATGATATTGAATCATTTTGTTTGTTTGTGTAGAGACGCGCGCGCACAAATTCGAGGGGAGGTTGGCGTTGTTCAAAACCGTTAGATATAATCTGGTATACAGTCGTAAGTGTTAAATTTCTTCTGCTTTATGAATATAACACGTTGTCCTTCATTATTATACTCGATACAACACCAAATTCATGTGCCCATTAGGATGTTTCGAGAGAAATATGGAAGGTAGAAAAAAATGTATTTGAATAATCCTTTATTTTTTGCATATTTTTATGTTTATTATTTTGTGTTTTTTTTTTACGGGACATATACGATTTATTGCGTTGTTATATATGTGTAGTATTATTTCTTATCGCCCGATATCGTTATAAGGACGTATATATGATTATATTGCTATAAAAAAGATAATTATTACCTGGTGCTGTTTGACAATGGGGACCTGAAATTGAAAAAGAGATAAAAAATATTTAATTATACTGTTATGAAAGCAGGATGTGCAAAAAGAAAAACGGAATAGGGAAAAAAAAGGTGAAAAAAAAAAGATAACAATCATTTCCCCGAACCGGAAGTGGTTGAACCTTGAGCCGGCAAAAGCGAGTCCTTGATCGAATCAAATACAGACACACACATACATAGATGCACACTTCATATATTCGTAACGTGTCCAAGTCCACATTCAAACGTGCAAACTCGTGCGTGAAATAATACGACCTGATTGCTAACAATGATTATGATAATAACAATCTTCTACTCAATTAAATTCGATTAAAGAGTTCTAGATTACCGACTGCAGCACCGTGAAAAAATTATTTTTCAAAAATGGCACAGGATGTGCTCGATGAAAATTTACTACAAATATCTTTTTTTTTCACTCAATAGCACGAAAATTTGTTGAATTTAATTAGGAATGTGTATTCGTATAGATTTATTATGAAAATAAGAATCGAATACTGACCACAAATTGCAAATAGAGAGAGGACAATTGTCACAACCCAATTGCCGGGTGTTTTTACACTGTCCATTATATTTTTCATTGATTAGATTTGGTTTTATTTTGAATTAAAAAATTGCTTTTCGCTGTCGTATGGCCTCGCGAGTAGTGACTGCACCTCACACACAATCCACGATTGTCGTCCGCACACTCAATGATCGTGACGTTGCGGTAGTTCTATTACGTCCCGTGTACGACACACTAGCTCTCTTCTCTTTCCTTTATTCTTCTATTACTCGAGTTCTCGTGCGTTCTCTATATACACGAACAAATACAAATAATTAGACGCAACAGAGTCAAATGCTTCCCACTCATGTCTTGTCTGACCATTTCCCTCCATACTATCTCTCCTTCTTTCCCTTTACTTCGTCGACGACTATGGCACGTTATCGTGTTTCTTTCCCTACTCCCCTCCTTCACTCTCTGTTTCTCTTTCTCTCTTCCTGGTGTTCGAATATTCTTGTTGGTTTTTCCTCTCTTCAACCGCAATGACAGAAGCAATTGTGGTGGGAGAAACTTGAGACCCCTCTCAGTAAGAGCTACACGTTGCTATATACAAGAATCTTCCTCTCTATTACGGTCCATGGTTTATTGACACTGCAGTGAAGAAAAAAAAAGTGTTATTGGATCAAGAACATTATTCTTGATTCAAAGATCATTTTTGCACGCGGATTGAGAATGAATTATTCTCATACTTTTTCATTTCAAGCAGGGCATTAGGACGATAGTCTTGATAAATTGATTTGATTTTTATTCTTGGAATTATTGAGACAGTTCTGTTATTTATTTATATTTATAATTTGGTGTTAATGATTATTATCCAATTTAAGTATTCAAGAGAAAAGATTTTATTGAACAAGAAGAATGTGATTCTTGGTAAGGGTGGCTGCTAATTCTAGAATTCTTGTTCATTCATGAATTCCAGCATCATTAATTGGGCAGTCGAACTTCGCAACTGGTGAAATAGCTATAAAGAATCAGATCTTTCTAGTGAGAAAGAATTATCTGTGTTTTTTTTTTTATAGAGTTACATTCCTTGAGTTGAAAGAAATATTTATTTACCTGGATAGCTCATTTTATTACCTTGGTAAGGAATTTGCATTCATTTTGATGATGATTAATCATGAATTCTGATGCACGATTTTAGTACACTGGATAATTATTAAATTATTGTGAACAACTCGTTATCGCAGGTTTAAAAGAATCTATAACTGAAGGAAAATATTTTTTATAATAGGCCCAATCTTCTCTTGGAGATATATTTTTATCAAAATAATAAAATGCTCAAGAATATAATTATTTTCAATTAAACATATTTTTTGTTAAGTGTGTAAGATCAGCTATACATACATTGTGATGTTTATGTACACATAATTTCATTTACTGCTCTACGTATTTTCATCTCGTTCCGGTGATCAAGTTGGTATGTAGATGCAAAAGAAAAAAAAATTGAGTATAAAAGTGCGGGTATGCAAGTACAAATAGGAAAAAGTTTAGATGATGATGGTGGCGGTGGTGATGATGGAAGAGACCAGTTTCTAGTTGAATTTAAAATGCTAAACTTGATTTTATCAGGAGAGTATGGAGGCTTTAACTGTAGTCAGGAAGACTCTTTTTTTCTTCTAATAAATAATTTTTTTCCACTTCCGTTTTTGCTGATGATCGAGATATCCTCAGACCGGTTGTGGAAATAATGTGTAGAGGTGAGGTATGTTCGTATATGCGTATTCCTCGCGTGTTAAGAGGAAAGTGATAGAGAAAACAAGGTAGCCAAGAGAATATTATTACCGACTGCAGTTTATATGAGTGCGTGGGAGGAAATGATATGGTATGAAATTGGAGATAGCTGTTATGGGCAACAGGGTGTACAGGTGCTTATATGATTGGCTGCAATATTCACATATTTATTATATAGAAAAAAGAAAGAATTTGATAAACGAATAAAAATTATCTGACGAGTAAAAAATATTCTCGTTATTATAATAATAAATGTGAATGCGTTGCAATTTTTATTCAAAGTTCACTTTCTACTTCAATAACTCAAAGCAATTACAGAATTTATTTTTTCTTATGTATCGCCAATGTTCTTGATAATCCATTTAGATTATTTTGCGACAATTTGAGGCATTCAAAATTGAAAAAATATAAAATTGCCAGTGAAATTTTGTAATTGAATAATTTTAAGTGTTTAAACACTGTCATGTTATGTCATAAATTTATACGATTATATATTCAGACAAAATGATGGGGATTTAAAAATAAAAATCTTTGTATGATAGTTCAATTCTTATCTATAAGCAAACAACCTCTGCTCTGCTGACACTTTGGTACAACAAACATAAACTGAAATGTCAACTTAGAATTTTTATTTCCACATATAAATGTATAAACAAGTATTATAGTAAATTTTCACGTGACATTGCAGTAGATACATTTTCTGAGAGAAGCCACGAGAATATTATTTGTTATTTTTCTATTTTTCCTCTCTTGATGTACTCCTACGTCAAAGCAAATCTAATCTCATCAGAATATATGGACTTCATATATTTGTTTGACATTTAGGAAGTTTTTAAACATGTCAATAAGATAATAATTTCACGTGGTTGACACGTTGAATTAACAGAAAGGGAAATTGATATTTTCATGGAAAAATTCCAGAAATGTATCAATATTTTTATCTAAACGAAAAAAAAACATTCAAATTACTAAAAAATTCTTAAATTATTCTACTCCACAATCTGAAATTTCCCACCCAAGGAATTTCAATCCTCCAATCGAAACTCAAAATTATCCAATTAAAATAAAACAAATCAATATTCCCATGCAATTATACATAAGTGAAATTAACATGATAAATATTATAAATAATTTCGTGACACTTTGAGTGCACCTGTGCTATGCACAATCCCTTTGTCTCATGACACATAACTTTATGTATACATATATCTGCATATATACAACATATAATCACTACTGAGAGCAATTCGCTTTCTGCTGTCCTCTCTGTCTCTCTTTCTCTATAGCGACAACTCTCCATCCATTCATAACTGCCGCATATTTATCGCTGTTGTTGGTGTGCTTGTTGCCGCAATAACGGTAATGGCTATCCTACACTCTCGTTCTCTCTTTCTCACATCACAAAACAATATATATATACAGTTAGATCACCCCCTACTACCCCACCTGACCCGTACAAACGTTCTCTCAGTCTCCAACACTCCAACATTGCTATACCATTCGTCCTCGCGCACACAGTGGTGACCACCCTCCATGATTTATCCTTTGGTAATTAGTCCGTGTAATAATTAATGCCGCGTCTCCGCGCGCGTGCATTGCGCTAATTATCATTGTTGGAGGAAAACCTTTTAAGAAATGAAAGGACTTTTCAGATAAATGTGCAAAAAAAAAAGAGACATTGAAAATAATGTACTTTGTATATATGTATGAAATACAATATATATTATTACTTGATAATTTATATAAATTGCTAGAATTTTTTCTCTCTGTTATTTTCTTATTTTTCATTTGTGAGTTTTTGCATTGCGATATTACTCGTTATATAAATATTGGATAGACTGTGGAGCAGATTCTTGCAAATGAAAAAATAAAATATAGGTATTTTATAGGTTGTGATTATACGACAAAGAGTTATGGAATTGATTTTTTTGTGATAGAGTTTTTTTCAATTGAATTTGATGATTTCATGGGTGTTGTGGATGGGAAAAATATTTAATTGGTTGTATGATTAATTAAAAATATCGAAGAATACAACGATTGCGGTGAATATTTTACAGTTAATCCTTTACTATTTGGTTTTTGATTGAATAATTTATTATTTATGTCATATGAAAAAAATTTAACATTTTATTTCAAGTTATAAATATTCTAATAGAAAATTGTATAAAAGCAAAGAAGCTTTGGGTTATTTTCACGTTACCTGTCCACTTTGTACATGAATTGTGTATCCATATTGAAAGAAACAAATCCAGTGGAGCGCTTTAGACTTGAGTACATACAGATGAACGTTAACGAGACGAGATGATGAATACGTTGTGTTTGGCATCAGTATAGACCAAGTAGTGAGATGTGTATTTGGGTGGGTTTTCACGTAGAAAGAGGGCGGATAGTGAGGGATGTGGGCAGAGAGATTGAGGGAGGGAATGATGCTTACCAACGCGACATCCACCAGCAAGCAAGCAGCTATCCATCAGGGTGCTTTTGTCGCCCTAATGAGAGCTTTAATTATTCAACGTTAAGTATACCCAACCAACCAACCAATCCCCCCGTTTTCACTCCGCACTTTCGTCTTATCCTCACCCCTTTTGTCCAATATAAATACATCTATGTGTATATGTAGATATAATCTACCATAGCACTACCACATTTTACTCACTCACTTTCTCCAGTTTCTCTTCAACCTCATATTCTGGTGCTTATTCACTATTATATAGAGTTTATAAGAGTCGAGGAATTGAGGGTGGAGTTTATGAAAGGATTTCGTTTCGAATTGCATGTGAATTTTTTGGATGATGAACGGACGAGAGGGAAAAAAAAAGAAACGACGATTGGATGTGGAGATGACGACCAAGCGCTTTTTTTAGTACACCAAGTGCAATTTTTCTTTTGTTTGTTTTTTTTTCTTCATTTTCCACTTCTTTCATTCATCTCGTTGGCTTTTATCTTTCTTCTATTTTTATTATTTTTTTTAACTTCGCTTCTTCTCTTTCTACATTACTTAAGGGCGAGAATAAGTATTACCGACGAGGACATAAAGAATGGCTTGCGCAAAGATTAATTCTCTTTAAAATAATGTATACATTCATACATATTTGTTTAATATTCATTAAATATGTATTCAATTTGTCTGCGACAAAGTCGAGCATTAAATTCAGCAATTCCACTCATTAATACTAACTAAGGAAATTGGATATTGATAATCGATAATTGAATCCGTCTCTGTATTCCAAACCTCTTGTCCTCCCTCTTATTTCACCCTCTCACCTGAAACAATTTCCATTCGAATTTTCCTCAGTCAATCACCACTATATATTCATCGTATTCTCAGCACTAAATCGGAACTGTCTCTCGCAATAAATAATTATAAATCGTAGCTATTAATTCTCGCCGCCGTATTACAAAATTCAATAATAATCGATCGATTTGAATTGTATTTAATTAAAAAAACATGGATAATACAATTTTGAACAATCTCAAACTGATTGATTTACAAGTGACATTTTCATTTGAATTCTGAATATAAATTCTATAGAATGAAATTAATATTTGAAATTTCATTCTTAATATTTTTAGTGAATATTTTACATTGTGTAATATTATGCATGATGAAATTTGGTTATTTATAGTTATTTGAACATATATACGAATATATTTGAAAAGGGTGGAATGATGAATGGAAATGGGCTATCATAATATAGATTAGCTCATATGTGCTTGAGCCTTATGTTGCCTCGAATAGCCTCATAGCCTCGAGTGCTACTGGATTCACTATTCATACACGCGACAATTAGATAGGAATTACTCTCCCCCTCTTCATATGCAGTGTAGATGTGTGTACATGCTGATACGTGTTTCTCTACCGCAGTGTACTGGGGATGGAGAAACTTCAGTATAATGTCGATGTGTGTGGTTGTATCAACGTGTAGGTATATAACATTGATGTTGTAGCACAAGTAAAGCAGTTGCTATAGTGAAACGACTGCGTCGACTGGGGCGAGGTTGACGCCGAAGGGGTGGCTTGAGTCAACCCCTAAGCCAGTGTAAACACGTTTTAATAGAGATTCGCTCGAGCGGATATAATAGCCTTGCGGATGTAGCGGCTCGCCTTCCTACCACCATCTTTTCTTCTTTCTTTCGTATTTTATATTTTTATATTACCATATTGTTGAAGTAGTCAGATATAATTAGAAGTTTTTGATGAGTGATGAATTTTGGGAATAGTTTATTAGGGAATGGGAAGGAGAAAAACGTCGGTGGATTTTGTTTAGTGAAATTTGTCATGAGATTTTGTCGAATTTTCTTTGGGAGATTTGATGATTTATTTGATTTAATTAATATCGTAAATCTCTGTGGGTGGATAATTAATTTCGGATGTAAGAATTATTGAGCTTACATTGTCAATTAAGAAATTATTTTATTCAATTGCTGAAACAAAAATTGTTAGAATTCATTTGTATTTGTATTTCATGATAAATATCATTATCAATCAGTTAGAAAAGCACATCCAAGCACATTTTCGGAAATGAAGTCAACAGAAGATAAATATCACCCCTATTACATTAAACATTTCTCCTAAAACATTTCCGTTTTCCTGTCTGACTTAACGTCGTTGATAGTTCCTATATAAATGATTGGGCGTTAAGTCCATCAACAATAGCGAATGATACAATTCAATGTGACAATTAATGTAGCAAATAAAAAAGCGATTAACATTTGAAGGGAGAAGAAAACAAATGTTAATGGTCTAAGGGGTGAATTAAATTTTTTCATTGCATTCGTTCACGTTTTGTTCTTCTCTTCCGAATGTCTCTTACATTAATGTCTGACGAGATGAAGTTGAGTTTGGTGCTTTGTGTTGGTACAATAGTCGAGGTTGGTCTTCATCATCATCATCTTCACTCCCTCCTTGATAGTAGTAGGGAAATGGTTGAATTCTGAAGTGAATATGGCGGAGTGCGTTCGTGAGAAAGTAACAAAGATAAAGAAGAATAAGAAGAGAGGGTGGAAAAATGTTGGGGGTGGCCGGACGTCGCAATCTGGACCAAGACCCGCCCCCTCGCGTTATCCTCTTGCGTCTATTGTCATGGTAATGTGAAATTGTCGTCTCTCACTTTGACTCGCGTAACTCTCTTCTTATTCTGAAAATATATATCATTATAACTGTTATACATATACATAAAGAAAATTGATCCACTCATTTTATTCATCATAAAATATTGTCGTGAATATATTGCAATAAAATGTGTTGTATATAAATATAAATATGCGTACATGAAGGGAAGAATATTATAAGGGCGGAATTTAATGACCTTGAATTCCCTACGAAACATCTTCATAGCTGTGTGTGACATTGTTGATGGGCCTGACACGTGCGAGATAGATCATTGATAATAAAACTATCAGTACAATATGTATTTATATACAGATATATGAAAGCTATCAAGCTATTATGTAATAGGGTGGGCGTATTTGTTCTTTTTTCCTCACCCAATGAGTTCCGGTCTTGAATCATCAACTACATAAATCACTTCGGCCCATTACCACCGACAAAATAGATAAATAAATCAATCAATGAATGTAGACATGGAAAGAAATGATCAAGAGGGTGTTTGAAAGCTCCTGAATGATATGATGTTTATGAATTATTTTATTTATATGGCAGCGATTTTGTCGTGAACAATTCATTCTCATTTAGAAGTTTGAGTCAATATTCATTTGTTGTTGCATCAAAAGGAAAAATATTTGAGCTGTTGCAATAGTCAGGCATGAACTGAGTTTGAAATTATCATGTTGATAATAATGATAATTTTTTCCTACATTCCAATAATTCCAAATGTTTGTTAAACATGAAAATATCAACATTCATAGTATTCTTTATCACTTCATTGATACAACTCTGCACAAAACAAATATATGTTGATATATATAATACATCTACGTAACAGGAATCCTTGGCAATTTCAGTGAGTATTATCGAGATTGGTTCAATGTTTTGTTTCCACCTGAACCCGCTCGTTTTATTTATACACAACATCTACCCACACACACAGTGCTCTTTTCAACTGTAGTAGTTGCATGATATCCACCCTCCCAACCAATTGCAACTGCCCAATCACACCGGTAGCCGCTAAGTGCGATCCATTACGCCTAATGGAATGCGCCAATTATAACATTTGGTGAATAATTGGCGGCGGCTTGGTTGCATTCAAATATCCACTGAAGAGATATATAGCATTTTCGAGTTAAACGCGCAAGGGGAGTATGCGGCAACTGTTTACAGTATTGCATTGAAACCAAAAGGGGGTATTAATTAGACAGTGGGGCAAAGGGAATATCATATACATACCCAATATATACATATATAATTTGTTCAATAACAGCGAGTGTGGTTGCGGGCACGTGGTGCGCAAACATCAAATAAATCACTTAATAAATTTTCTCTCTGTCTATATACAGAGAGGTATATATATATATATATGCATATATACAATGTGGTTGTAGGTTGAGAGGAAAATGATTCCATTAATTCAAAGTCAAAAAAAAATTTCCCCTCATGTGTTTATTCATTTTTCTTCATATTTTTCACCTTCTCTATCAAAAAAATTTGTTTCACTCTTCATTTTCGTTGGAATAACTGCGATTTGAATCTATTTGATAGAACGGAGGACAAACTGACACAGATGTGAAATTAATTCTTGCTTTTGTGTTTATATATTTTGGGTATTTATACGTGTGTATGAGTGTGCGTGTCTCTGTGTGTAGATTAAATACGCACGTTTGGATTAAACCAACCGACCAAAATCTCGTTAAGTTCTCCATTCACGGGAATGGGAGGGGGCAGTAGAGTCTCAAATTCGCGCAAAAGCCTTTTCATTCGACTCGACGCGCGCAGTTCACAGATTTTGAGTAATATAGTATAGGTATCTGTATTATCAATAATAGTAGGTGAAAAGAATGAAAAAAAATTTATTGAATGATAAATTAGGGAAGTTGATGTATTTTGTTTTCTATTTTTTTTCTGTATTATTGATGGAGGATTTTGTAGCTGTTCATTTATGTATTAAAACGCGTAATTTTATTGAAGAAGGTCGGTAAAATGAAGTAGATGCGATACAGGAAGTGTCAGACATGAGTAAAGAAGAAGAAACTGGATTACAACATAAAATATATGTATATATATTTACGTTTTCTCCGTCCCCCTTTTCACTTCTACCTCACTTTTCTCACCGCATTGCTTTGACATGCAAATTGGCCGACAATGAATTTTCGTAAAACCTTTTACCATCAGCGTCGTTGAATAGGAAGAGTGGGCGTGCGGTATGGTACGATGATGCTGTGTGATGCTGTAGCGTTCAAGCAACGCGCAAGAAAACCCAACGAAGAAAGATTATATGATATAATAGTGAAGGAACGTTGGATGGAGAAGAACAGATGGGAAGTAGAGAGAATGAGTGAAAGAGATAAAAGCAAGAAGGTAAAAGACCCAAGACGACATCCAAGTATTAATCACTGTCTACTGGCATCGCTTCTGCTTCCACATCACGACTTATTCCTTCTCTTCCTTTTCTTGCACTCCCCACTTGATTCTACGTCTATATCTCAAGGGGTATTGTATATGTATTTGATGGATATAGAACTTTTCATCCCCAATTCCTTCATGCAAGGATATATATTGTCAGGAAGCCGCACGTTCGAATTCATTAGCTCTGATCTTTCTTTTTAAATTCAATCAGTGATAACAGACAATATTCGAATCTAAAAAAAGTCAGGAGGGAACTGGATCTGTTTATAGTTATTCAGAGTAATTGGAAGTTATTTTCATTGGATTACACTGGACAGTAAATTATGACATTTGAATCAGAAAATAATTTTTGCAAAGATATTTATTTGTGTCTGTGGCAGAAAGAATTGATAAATCAGTTGAGTTCAACGTAATTTTTTTGGTTTTTATATTGAACCAACAAATATAAAACAAAATCATCTCGATAGTCACGCTTCAAATATTTCATCTGTTCAGAATCGCAATGCTGCCGCGGCTAAATTATTGATTTTTTTTCCAAGCCAACTTCGGTACGTCGAATATTAAAAGACTTATAAAAATATGGCAGAATGACCCGAATCATAGTCCATTTGTTGCGTATCAAAATGAATAATAAAATTCATATATGAATTCTCATTTTGTAAATACTGAATGATTCCTTTATAACAGCATTCAACAATTCATCCTCATAAAAATTCATATTCGAACAGATAATTTTTATTCATCGCTACGAAAGTCATTATTTATAGCCGAGACAATGTCCAACAGTTACGAAAAGTCCACATCATTCCCTACATACATTACCAATTGTATTATTTTATCTACACATAAAACGAGAATATATATAGAATCATCTAAAAGCATTAATGGAAGTGAAGAAACAATGGCGCGCTATTCAACTAGACAGATCTCCTTCCGAAAATCTTGGATAGTCACGCGAGATATATATACAGTTATAAATATCAAGTGCAAATGTATACTGCACGCGAGGGAATGAACGAGCGCGCGATGTCGTCGTTGAGAGTCGATCGTCTCTAGTAAAGTGGCCTGGCGCCTAGTTCAGCCCCTCCCACAGTTCAATTTTTCCTCCACTCGCGCCCGACCAAGAAAAAGGAAAAAAAGTGAACAAGAGTGAGGTTAGTACAGTATTGCCTTCGAATGGGGATGGACAAAGGTAGTTGCAGTGGAAAACTTGTCGGACGTTAAGGCACCAGAAACCCAGCACGAAGTAGGGGATGATGAGAAATACAAGAGGGGGTTGGCAAAAGGTGGCACAGGGGATAAACCATGATGTCGTTGATTAATACGGTTTACCAGTAAGTGTAACGGAGTGTGTAGCACAAGCGAGAGAAATATTCGTCCTCTTTGTCTTCTCACCCGCTTGCAACCCCCCCAACTGTTTCCCCCAGTGCCGTAACGCCATCAGAGGATGGTTGGCAAGCTAAATTTTCTATCTCACCTCTTCTTTATGAAACTGTATCACAAGCTTTCTCTCTTGCCCTCACTCACCTCACTTCAGATACGCGGTGGCCACGTGCCGATCAATGAAGTCTGGGTTGTGATTGGTCGAGACGGCGACCAACCCCTTCTCAGAATGATACGCGGCAGTGAGAGAATTCCTGTACGCAAGTGGTATTCATATATGTGCGCGCGCGCGCTTCTGTATGTGAGTGTTTTCTGAGTATTTTACGATGGGTGGGAATCTTTTTTCTCCAAGTGAAGCATTGATTGCCAACACAACCCTCTACCTCCTTAACCCACTGCTACCACCACTTTATCTATGATGTTCGCACGAGATTCTTCCGGCTTTTCCTTATCTTTTTTATTGTGTATGTATTTGTCTTATTTATTTCTCGTGATTTTATCCCTCTGTCAGTCCAACGGCACGCGACCTATTTTGTAAAATTGTTTCAATCATTTTTCTTTTTGTTCTGATGTTGAGAAGTTGATTGGAATTATATTAGTTTTGTTTAATGGAGGAGAAAAAGATTCGAATTGTTTTCATTCGTACTCTGTTTTCTTTATTTTTATCCATTTTTTCATGTTGATAGATTCGATGAGTGAAGGAGTAGGTTATTGGTCTGATGGGTACGCAAATTATAGAAAAATATATAGAATTATCACGAGAACAAGTTTTTATTCCATATCATTGCTATTTTTTTTTAATATACATATACATATACACATATATATATATTTATTCATTCATTTATATATATATATATATACATATATATATACATGTATGTATGTATGTGTGTGTGTTTGTGTTATATATTTATATATCAATTACAATAATCCTCTAAATTGTCATTATTTATTTTTTTAAATTTATAATCATATATTATTATAATTTTTGTGGTCTGTGTTAAACAAATTTTAGTTCAAAATAATTTGAATTCAGCGGATAAAAGGAAAAAGAAACAAAGATTATAAATATTGAAATTTACTTTTCCTTTCTTTTATTAGTTCATTTTATATTATTATTTTTTCCCCAGCTCTCCTTTCCCTACACGTATTTGTTCATTATCCAGAGGGAAATTATTCTTTGATTCTTTATTTCTTTTTCTTTATTGCAATTAAAAACATATCCGCTTTCCTTCCTTGTTTTTTTTTTGTATGACTTATTTAATTTCTACTATATACGAAATGTCCTAAAAATGACATTTTATTCCACTTTGTAGTCCCTCACTTCTCTCCTCGTATTTGCTCAACTTTTTGTTTTTAAATTTCACTTGATTTCAATCACAATCTGTCTACATATACACTAAAATTCTATTTAAAAACTTTCCTCAAGTCATGGAATCAGGCACGGAACAAAAGGAATTTTTTTAAATTGGTCCTGATTTTCGTTCCCAATTATTATTTATTTAACCACACGATATTCATTCATATCGTCTTTCATTTATTTGACTCTCTTACGAAAGTTCTATAGATATACATTAAAAACTAAAAAATTTTATGGATCTTCTTTGGTAGTCGGCTGAATCTGATGGACAACACTGGGCAAATGATGATGGTGATGATGATCAGGTCTTCTCGAAAGTCCCAATAATGGCGGTAAAAGTGGTAGAGGCAGTGGCAATGGAAGTCCACCAGGAAATCCAGCGAGTCCACCAAGCAAAGCAGTAGCTGTCGAATGCTCTTGTGCTTTTCGACGTAACTCAGCTAAACTTGTTGTACGATGAAGATCACCAGGTTTACAACAGCCACATAATGATCCTGGCCATGCTGCTGGTGCCCATGATAACATTTCTTGAAGACTACTCGGTCGATGATCACTGGTGGACCACAACGAAGGTGTCACAGAGGTGAGTGATGTTGTTGTTGTACCAACTATTTTATTTCCAAATAGAGGTGGTGAAAATTGGGCTGCTAAATGGGGTGAAAAAAACAGCGATGTTGGTGGCTCAACTGGCCTGAATCCAGCGGTGACTGTTGTGCTAAAACATAAAGAGAAACAGGGAATTGAAAATTAGTATTTAATTCTCATTTCATTATGGAGAATTTAATCAAATGGTTTCTGCTGATAGTTAAGAATATGAAGACATTCCGATGCTTTTCCTAAGAATTTTACAGTCATAATAGATTATTTTGGGTTATAATGTCCAACTAAATTTCAGGGAAGCCACAATACAATAATGATTCCATAATTTGTTAAATTGACGTCGTATTACCATCACTTTGAACTACCTATTGGACCACCTTGATCAATTCGCAAATTTGCACAAGCGAAATTCCAGCCAATTGGCCTCTTTGGTGCAATTGCTGATCAGTTTGGATATTAATAGCAAATAATATTTAACTGATTTCGACTCAAGCTCTTTGATGATGTCAATTTGTGTCCGTATGTGTAATAGAAACTAGTGCGAGGAAGGCAAATGTAGATCTGCTTGGTGGAATTATGCGTAGCAAAACGAGTAGGGAGGAGAAAATGAAATTGAGTGAGGGAAAATGGGAGTGGAAAGGATCTGCGTGGGAGGGAATAAGCGCGATAATTAGTGGCAATTAACTGCGCGAAATTTAATGCGCCTGCTCAGCTTTTGCTTTCCACTGATGTCGTTACTTTGTGCACCTCGTACACGTGACTTTATTGCAATTAAACCATTTCGAAATGTTCAGGAATGTTACATATATATTCATTGGAAAATCTGACAGAATTTAACCTTGGGTTGCAGTTGATTAAAGTGAATTAGAGTCATCATATTTGGGAATATTTAGTGAAGTCTTAGGTAAGACAAATCTGTCAAGAGAGTTGAACGTTTGCAATTCATTTCACATGATGTTTTTCTTGCTAATGAGACTTGAATGAAATGTAAATGAATTTTATACAGCACTCATGTCATACTAGAAATCTCAAAACGTCTGGGAAAATGGACTACTCCGCGAGTACATGAAAAGTCCCGAATTTTTTTTGGTAATTCTCAAGTTTGTCCTCTCTAAGTATTTGATAGGATGCAGTGCATAAACACACTAGAAACAAGTCATATTTTATTTACGAATATCATTCTTTTGATTTTTTTCTTTTGTACTTGGACTGGGAACAGATTTTATTTTAAATTCTCAGTGAAACAATTTTTGTTTTCTTCAAGTTGTACTCCATAATAATCGAACATAACGAACAATAATACATTAATATTAAAAATCATATATCAGTATGCACGAGACATCATACGAAAATGAACGAACTAAAATTTTCTCGTCAATTTTTTATAATCCTTGGGCGTTATGGGACCATCTTGATCGGTGTTCTCCACCCACCTATCTCTTTCATACAGCATTTCTAAAATGTTTTATATAATAAATTGAATAAAAAGGTAAATATAATTTCAAGTTGATGTTTCAACATAAATTCCCAAGATAGAAAAAGATCATGAAGGGGGTGAATGGAGAGATGAAGAGGTAGTATAGTGTGTTTGTATATGTATATATACATGTTTATATGATGGTGGTACGACGCGTCTTACGTATATGGAGTTGCGAAGCTTACTCTCTCAGGGTATGAAGCACCAGGAGCTTCAGGAGCTCCAGTTGAATAAATGATAAGGATATATTTACGGCGAATGGTTTTAAATAAATTACAACTGCGGAGACGACCGTGCGGAGAGTATGTATACATGTTCCCCTCAGCGCCAACCAATTCTCCAACGTCTACATGTTTATATTTTTTTCCACCACTGTCATTTTCTTGTTTTTTAGTTTATTCAAGTTGTATTACCTAAGTCTATTCACTTATTCAAATTTTCATATATCTTACCAAGTATTTGTTCAACATATATTCTATATTAATGTCGTGGTAGAATAGTAAAATGTACTTGAGCAAGTTCAGCTCACAGTTCGATATCAATTATGAACCATTGGGCTTCTTTTTTCTTCTCTAAATTCAGGATCAAAGTTTAGCAAAGTTTAGTCATGTGAAAATCGTAACTCGAACTTCACATGAAATAATAATAAAGAAGGGAAACAGTATATTAAAACAAATGTAATATATTTCATTCATGGCAAAATCGTTATCTAAATGATTTAATCAATGGTATTTACCATTTAGGGGGTGATGATTATCGCGATTAATCGAGTGCGAGAACATTGGCACAAGACTCTAAGGAAACAGGGGGATGATGACAATAGGGGGTGCTTAGTTCTACTCAGTACGGAAGTGCAAGGAAAAAGAAGAGCCGAAATATATATACATATCTAGGGATGAGAAAGAGAAGAGATTGCTTGGTTTAATGGCGCGTGCTGAGTTTCCGGTCTCGCTCTTACAGTGGGAAAACAGCGTAGAGTACTCGGTGTGGAGAGGTTAAAGAGTAAGGGGGTAGTTTATAAACTCAGTGATATTTCCTAAAGACGTAAATACAAACGTGGCTAAAAGTTCACCTCGTCAACGGGGGGTCTTGAGACCCCCAACTGTGAACCAAGTTGGAAATTTAGTGAGGATGTCCCTACCATTGCCACATTGGTGTATACTGTGACATGAACATGCAATTTACGTTCGTTGATATTTTATCGTATGCGGTGTCATTATTTTATCCGAGACAGTGAAAGAAAATAGCTCTGGGCGTTCCTGATTTTTTTATTTATCTATCGATTTGTTCGATTTTATTATTTTATTTTTTACCTGTCTGTGGCGGACATAAGACTTGCACCAATCGTACTGGCTAACGATGATCGGACAGGCGTTGGTGGTGGTGTTGCAACACCACCGTTTGATGGTTGACTTTGTGACGGTTGTGGTCGTGGACTGACAGACGCTGATGTGGTGCTAGGACTGCGTGAACCTGCACCACATTCTTGTCCGTTATCATCTGCTTCGCCGGTCTCCATTGTATCGTGATGGTTTGTGGGGCTTGGTCCGCTCGATGAAGATGGCGGCAATCCACCCTCTGGCGTCGTACCGCCGCCACCACCAGACACACTACCACCCTCGCGTTTCCTCTGCTCCTCCTTCAGCCTCTCACTTTTCCGCCATTTTGCCCGACGATTTTGAAACCAGACCTGTGATTATAAAATTGATTGAGTTTACTTTGATTTTTATATGATATTATTTCATTTATTTTGTTGTCTGATGCTTTTGCCGTATGAGAGATAAGTTGGTAATGACGATAATTGGGAATGTACTATGTACGTACAAAGGGTTGAGGGTGTTAATTGTATGTAGAGAAGTATCTCGTAGACGAGAGTGAGATGATGATGAGTGAATGTGCATGTTCAACAAGCCATATATGTTTTTTGTACAATTTCTATATTTTTTATTTATTTTTTCAAGAGTCTAGAGTGTGTGCTAATGACTCTAACTTGACATAATATGTCAACTACATTTTCTGAAATAACACGAGAACTACTCTTATCCTTTGAATATAATTAAAAAAGCGAAAAATATATTATGCATTACTTTATGGGGGAAAATAATAACGGAATTAAATAAAATCGTTTTCCATCGGAGCAAAAGTTTTTTGCATACCAAAATAACGAGAAAAATAAATGAATCGAAAGAGAGTGAGTAATATAGGTAAACATGCAGTAGTGTGTATACGAAACGAACAGCAAATTCGTTGAATGTTCGCGAGGATTTCATGGAGCAATGGACAGAACGTCGAGGTGGCTTTGAAAACTTTTCGATCGTACCGTGGGGGCTTCCGGAAAATGGTTTAATAAAATAAATACGCGCAAGGCTCGATGTTCCTTCTCCCCATTGTGGGATGTAGACGAATAGGAAGGAGCAAGAGTCGATATGCGGATGGTTAAAAAGAGAAAAACGCGCCTGCCAACATATTGCAGTGAGGGCAACGGAAAAAGTGAATAGACGGGCGGAGCATGAAGAGTGTCAAGAGGAACAAAGATAAAATGGAGTTGGGCCAGTAGACAGGAGAAATATAATAATATCCTAAGGGTTGCGGGGGCGAGTAATAGCCAGGAACAAAGCCGCGTTTCCCTCGAGAATATTTCCAACGACGAGTCTTCCAATCCCCTTTTACAATTTTTTTCAATACAACTTTAATCCTCAATATATCAATAACCTATTACATTTGATTCTGTATACTTCACGATATACCAAACTAAAGACACAGCCACTGAACGCGTTGCAAGTGTAATTTATATTAATCAAAAATATGTAAATTGAATTCAATCCAACAATTTTAGATCAAAGCAAAATTGCATGGCGACATTAATAGCTAAACAGAATTTTGATACATCAACGACATTATTGAACTCAACGCGTAGAATATTTGGGCCACCTTCTCATGAAAATAAAATAAATAAATATCTATGTAGATATTTTGCTTAGTTATCTGATAGAGATTCATCTGAAATTTAGAATATCAAATTTCGTTGAATTAGCAAATACAAATTTATATTGGATGGGGCGCCATCGTGTCACACATGACGCGCGTACGTGCCTCGTCACAAACCTCCCAGGAGCCCTTTAATTGGTGTATATATACATTAGACATATACTGCTTAGATATACATGTACATATGCACTGATATGAATGAGTTATGTGAATACAGAATGGTATGGGAAAAGAGAGAAACGAAGTTTTGAGAATGAAGTAGTGTACGAAAGGCATATACTATATACATAAATGCGCCTATTTGTCCATTATTCCAGATTCCCTTTGTATCCTCGCTAATGAAACAATGAGTCTGCGCGGTAATTGCGTCTGCTCAACGTGGCGTTCCCCACTCACTTTCAATCTCTCTTGCTTTTTAGATCTGTCTATCTCTATTACTCATTCTGATGGCGCCGCCATTATGCGCTAGCATTTGTTGTTATAACGTTATGATTTTGCACCACTTTTCCCTTTTCGCGTAATATTTTTCTCACGCTTAATAAAAACACTTATTTTACATTACCACAAAGTTCTAAATATATTTTAAATATTTATTGTTCCATTCTCTTTCGCGATGCAAGATAAAAAATTTAGTATTTTTATTTTAATGTTTCTTCTGGTTAATGATAAATGATCGATAATAAGTTTTGACAATTACAAATTAGGATTTATTACGACGAAAAATATAACTTTAATGATGGTATAGGTTGTTGTAGGTATGGCTGGTAATCTAGAGAATTACCGGCTCACCCACGTCGGAAGATTACGTCAGGTTGAGGGTGTCAGCTTGTCCCAAGAGAATGTGCAAGTCCGGCTAACATTAACGTATACATCTACTTTTGCACATTATGTTTCTGTGTATACATGTTTGAATCTCACTCTCATCATGAGATTTGCTTACACATTTATACACTACAAAACAACTACTAAAATATTTTATTAATAAATTCTCACCTGAACTCGCGCTTCTGTTAAATTAATCTTCATCGCCAAATCTTCGCGTGTAAATACGTCTGGATAGTGAGTTTGAGCAAACGCCGTTTCCAACTCTTCCAATTGTTGTAGAGTAAAAGTCGTGCGATTTCTTCGTTGTTTTCTGCGCACAAATGAATCTTCACCAACACCGTGAAGTGCTGGATGATAAGCTGAATAACTTGTGTCTGTAAGCATAGAAAAAGAAAAAAAAAAGGATAACAGAGAGAACTTTTCTGTTTCGCAAAGTTTTCGTATATTCTAAAAGTTTCTCATACTTTTAGGTTATAGGACCGACGTAAATCCACTTAAAAATTATAGAAATAAATGTTGATCCCTTTTTTTGTTTATGTGGGGTTCTCCAACATTATCATCCTTGTGTTGATAAACCCATCGCATTAGGTTATGTATTATAAACCTAATAAAACTGTCCATTTTAATTTCAATGAAATTACCATAGCATATACTAAATTAGATATTTGATTCTCATCTTCCGTGATTGAGTAATGGGAAGCTAATTGGTCTAGATCGTGCAATGTGCTCAATCTACTTTAGACATCACACGCCTAAACTCGTAAAGCCGCTTCGGGAAGTTCACAGAAGGCCATACAAAGTGACCCGACGATCCGACTACACCGAGGGCGAATTAAACTATAGGTGAAAGGGAACACACCAACACATTGTAGATATAAGTCTTCTTAATAAATTCTGTAGAGGTTCATAAACAATTCAATGCAATCAGTACAATTAGCTACCGCAATACTGAACCGAAAGGATTATGCCAGGTTGAAAGCAAAAAGTAACAAGGGCTTTGTAAAATTAATTTACTCTGTGTCTTCCTATACAAATGAAATATTTGATATTTTCATGAAAAAGTAAAATTACATAGAGTATATCGATCAAAAGACATTTTTCTCATTTCAAGATATATATCTACAGATACATTTAGTAACGGGTGTGGGATACGAGAGAGTCGTAAATAAATTTGCCAGCTCCCTCCGCGCGCACAAACTGCAAATCCACTCAAGATCTTAGATTAGAGTTTGGGAAAGTAAAGCTCGGGATCTAGACAACTCATACAACTCATTCGTGGTGGCGCGTTGTAGTACGGTGGTAAGAAATGTATAGATGCAATATATATATATATATATACTTGCTTCACAGGACGAAGAACCTGATCTAATTTATTATAGGAAGGCAGATATATAAGAGCGGCTCGATATTCCTCATTCGATTCCGAAAAAGCCAGATATAGCTGAATGAAATTTTGTTAGTTGATCTTTGCCTACACTCAGATTGGATAAAAATATATTTATACCACCCTCATGAATCCAACTATGTATACATCTCTATTTCTACATGTGTAAGCTGCTGGGTGGTCGATATAACCCATTCAACATCTAACCACTTTTTATTTCCTACTCGAACAGAATGAGAAAAAAAATGGGGGGATATGAATTTCAAAGGGTGAAGTTGAGAAACAAAAAAATGGGAATACGTGCTCGATGATTCTGTACACTACATTGTAAAGTGACCTAAAACCCTTAGAGACCCTTTACATTATTTGTCACCATGAATGAAGTACCATAATACTCTGTACAATTCCAAAACGACAAGAAGAAAGCGAAAATAAACAACACTCCAAACCTCCAACATCTAGAAATCTCTCCAATTAATACTAACAAAGCCAAACGTAATATTTCTTTTTTTTTCTTCATTTCTTGATGAAGTGACAGCGTTGATTTCATCTTGAAACCCTGACGTATATTTTTATACATCCATTGAAGGTGATGATATTAAAAGATACAAGTACAAGGGTGCAACGAGAGAGAGGCGTGAGAGGAGGTCTAAGTTGCCGGTGAAAAAACTACACGTAGCAGAAGCCAAATCTAATGACACCCCGACCGTGACTAATGACACTAACGAGGTAGTTATATGTTAGAGAGCGAATGTCGGTGCACGCCCTAGGGGAAGTAGAATAGGAATACTAGACTGGTGTATGTCTCTATATATATTATAGGGTCCAGTATAACATCTATACCATCACTAGCCAACAGTCATGGACCGTGGACGGGAATGAACCCACTTACCGACTTATCACGTAGTTACCTAATCTGTTTATCCCAAGGCAGGTTGTGTTAGTTGAGTGTATGTAAAGGGAGATAGAAAGTGTGTGTGACTCTGCGCGGGGGAATCACTCGGAAGATGATGATAGTGATGGTTAGAAAGGGTGCTTATAGGGTGCATTTGTCCCAACGGGCCATTGCCATTCTACTTCAAACCCCCATCTCATGTATTACCGTTCAGTACAACCTTGTGTAACACCATCAGCACCATGGACAACTAGTTTGGTCTAGTCACATCAGTTGCTTTGACAACGATAAATTGGATCAAATCAAGAATCACATACATACATACACTTTTAAGAATGTGTTTCAAGGGTAAGGGCACAAAGAACTTGAATTCAAGTTGGGTTTGCATGATTTTGTGGAGGATGGTTAGTAACAAGGCACATTCAATAGAGATAGTAGAAAAGGAAGTTTGAGTATGTAGGTCTGGAAGCCAAGACGGAAGTTGAATTCAAGTGGTTTGGAAAAGCGAGTTTAGTGATTGGTACATACAGAGTTTAGTTTTCAGTGATATATAGAGACGAGTGGAAGTTTGATTCGATGGATAGTTGGTCCATGGGGGGAAAGGTGGGAAGAGTACATGAAGGCGAACACAGCAGCATGCCACTTTGCGTAACTCAGTCTGGACCCCGGTAATGTAACTTCATCGATGTGTTCCGCCGGGGCAAGTGCCGGCGACAATCAATCTAGCCACCTCTACATACATATAACTAGTAACTCTCTCTCTCTCTCTTTTATTCTCTGTCGTTTATGTACGACTGATGCTGTCTTCTTTTATTCAACATCAGAAACGGTTGCTCCGTACCCAATTTAAATCATTATATTTTGCAATAGATATATACTACACTATAATCGGATATAATTTATCATAAGTGCCATTTCCTGCCTTTACGATCAATAATTCACGAAACATATATGCGAGTGTTGGTCTGTGTGTCTGTAACTGCGGGACAAAAAAGGGGCCATAGATTGTGTATGTGGTCCTTTATACAATTTCGCGCGTTTTTAAAAATGTCGGAGTGAAATATTGAAAATGGGGTTGAATATGACTGGTCCACGGGGTTCTAAAATTTGAAGTGACGTTTTTTAAGTGAATTACTCAACATTGCATTTGAAAAATTGTCTGAAGGATATTTATATCGATTTATAGTGAGGTAGAATTGAAATTTTGTCATCTTAGTTCAACATTAATTGATATGCTAGTAATAATTGGATTGAGAAACAATTTTTTTCAAACTTACATGGATGAGTTGGGGCAAATGAATACTCAAGCGATGGTGGAAGTCGTGGGGCCGGCAGACCTGGTGGACAATGATAACAAAACATGCCGCCGGCCCTCGCAGCCACCGCTGGGGTAGCACCTGGGCCCCCAGCTGATGCGCCTGTGCCCGCCACCGGTGCCTGAGATTGTGGCGATGATCTACTTTGTGGTGTTGAGTGTTGATGATGATTTTGCGGTTGATGAGCGTGAATGGAGCCAATCTAAAATCCAAACAAAAACATTCACAATAATTAAAAAATCTTCTATTTATATCCCAATGTAATATTAATCATCCAAAGTATACATAGAAACATCTAATAAAATTATCTTTCAAAATGCAAAATGAAAGTAGACAAAAAAAAACCCCATGCTTTTATTATCTGACAGAGGGATTGTAAATTCGCGTGAATAAATAATGAAGGTAGCGAAAATTGAATAAAGCAGACCAAAGTGGGAAGGGACAGGAGAGAGAAGAGAGCTTTAGCAAGGGCGTATACACGTACTATATTTTCAATTAGTAATGAGACTTCATTTCACTTTTACTTGTATACATTATATGATGAATACATTTGCGCACGTATCAACCGCATATCCATCTATGTTGGATTTAATGTGTCTATCTACATATACGTAAGCTCTGAGTGCGTGTTTATAGCGCGGGAGTTTATGCTTTCGAAGTATTTGCCCATAGTACTTGCAAGCTCGTTCGACTTTAGAGATAACCATGAGCGCCATCTCTCTTGATTCACTTCTCCCACTAGTTAGGCAACACAGTGGGCGCGCTCTCGCTCTTGCTCTGCAAGCTCGCGCGTCCCCGGACGGGTATACCGAGAGGGACAAATTGAATTTTAGATCATGGCGTGCTTCGACGAGGCGTTCGGGGAGTATACCCGGGAGCCCGAGCCACCAGCCGTCGAGATGATACTAATTGAAATTTGAAATTGATATTAGCGGATTATTATCCCGCCCCCTCTACTGCCTTCCACCCTTGTCCCTTCGTCTTCTTGGTTTATATATACATAACTATGACCAGATACAGATCTGTTGCTGTATTTCGTTGCTTCTCTCACTCGTTTGGTTTCACAGACGTAATTATCCGCGTGTCGGATATCAAAAGTAATTGCTGGAGAAACTTAACGAAATTCCACCAATTTTCGGTAGCTTTAAATATATATCTGTATGTGTATGTGTTTATGAAACCATCTCTTCGCTACGTTACTGTACATTTTATATAATACTTCTTCCTTTACTCTAACCAATTTATATTTTAGACTTTAAGGGAGAGCACGAGCTTTATTTTATATACAGTGGTTTAAATTATTCAAGACATCTTTGCTGGATTGCTCAGTCGATTATTACGTTTATATAATTTATACATGAAAAGAAAAATTGAAGCGAGAGAAATTTATATTTTATAATAATTTCCCCATTTCATTTTTCCGCTTCTTCAATTATATGGAGATATTATGTTCAGGAAAAATTTCCAAGTCCCTAATTCCCTTGACTCAAATCTTCTCTACGACCCCTTTTATAAAAGATTACAAACCACAATGTAAAACTAACATCATCTAATACGTAGACATATACAGATTATAATGTAATGTTTGGGGTGGAAGAATCTATATAGCGCCCTCCCGCAGGGTAAATACGCTTTGGTGCGAAAGTGGCGCCACTGTATAAAAGAAAAAAAATGATAGAAATGGAGTTGGAGTATTTTTTTTATTGTTGAACATACGCGTCGACAGAAGGGATGAAATGTAGCGAGACTAATCCGTGCATTGGGTACGTAACTTTGGGGTACACAGCTACACTTCTTTTTTTTTTCGTGAAGGGCCCCTACACTCATCTCTATCTATATATTGAACGGCATGTGGTCTACGGAGCGTGGATATTTGCGGTGTATTTCATGTGTGCCAATGGGGCGAAACTTTAATGTCTGGTGTTTCATTGTGCGATCATCCGATTGAGTTTCATGTGTGTATAAGGGTAAAGGGTACATGTAGAAAGAGGGGCCAATCGAAGAGGGGGTCAAAAAGGCTTATGCTATGGGTGTAGAATGAGAGGGATTGTATGAAGTGTGTTGGTCTCAAGTGTGCTTACTTGTCGACACTGCTTATGGTTTCAATATCATTAATTCAAGTATGTATGATTTAATATAGTGTATGACTACTTGATTATATTTATTGTTATTGGATTTGAAGAAGTTTTTGTATTAATCGAAGAATTGAAAATTAATTGCAAGAATTTATGTGACATACTTTGAATTTGTATCAATAATTTTTGCAGAATCATAACGATAAAGAAATTAATTCAGTTATAATTTTTCATATCTTTTTATTTCACTTTAAAAATTTTGTTATTTTGTTCTTTAGTTTTTTTCGCGATGCGAATGATTGTGGCCACATGTTGATAGTCATTTTATAATTTCCAAAACATGAATGATTTTATTCTGCACTTTCCCCTACACATCATAATTCGCGTTTAATATACTCGTCCAATTATTAACGCGTATGTACAGTTAATTATATAATTGACGTACAAATGCGCGTGGCATCTGCGGTGCATGCCAAAGAACCGTAGGGAGTTACGATTGTTACATCAGCGTGAAATAATTCGGCACGCGACGACAATACCACTCATCACACAATAAATATACATATACATTTATCTATATATGTACATGTATATATTATGTATCATTGCGCGCGAATGTATGTGACACGAATCGTAATTAAACGAGAAAATTGTGTAATTGGCATTGTTTATACGTTATATTGGCATCATCACGCGCGTCCTAAATCGCTTTGACTTCGCTTCATTAAAAAAAATTAAATGACAAAACGAAAAAAAAAAAAAAAAGAAAGGAAAATTAATTTATTTACTCTATTATTATTTATGCACATGAGAATATTTATGCACATAAATTTTGATTGATACCGAGGGCAAATTTTATTGGAGCAATATATTAACGATTAAATTGATGTGAATATATATTGATTGATTGATAAATTGAAATTGATTGGCATTCGGACGGCGAGGGAGAGAAAAAAAAAATTGAAAAGTAACCAATAATAAAATGAAATGAAGCAGAGAAATAATATAAACTCATGATTGAGAGTATAAATGTAGGGTCAATAAATAAAATTAATGATAAATTAATTTCTTTCGACATAATATAAATCAATTTTGGTCAGTTGGAAAGATTGACTTAAGATTTCATTAAAGCCAATATGTATTTAATATTTTTTGTTGGTCTCTTTTATATTGAAGTTATGTAGCATTGTCGCCATGTTAATTTACAAGTATATTAATATGTATATATATATGTATATAAATATTTTATATATTTGTACATGAGGCCCACTAGTGAAATGGTCGTTGGAGCAAAAGTTAGTTGATTTTAATTAAGCGACACAAAATTGAATGCAGTATAAGCGTTAAGAACCCTCATTCGTGGATGACACAATTTAATAAGCGTCCGCATGTTCACTCTGTAACATTCATATATATATATATATATATATATATATATATATATACAAAGATAATTTCTTAATGTTTCTCATCCCATGAACCCGCTTATAAAATTCCACAGCCGCCTTCTCTTCTTTTTCACATATCTTCTCTGTCATAAATGCGGGATATGAAATAAATTTATCTATTTAAAGAATCCAATTCTCTGAATGTCCTTTTTAATATCACAATTGGAGTAAAATGCGTCTTATTTAATTTTATCCATTTGATGTGGAAGAAAGAAAGGAATATTTGTCAACATTTTTAATTATTTTAATTCTGTCCTACTTTTTCGTCCTTTTTTTTTTTGGGTTATTTAATTTTTGTATTAATGTTTCTCTGTGTGTGTGTGTATATATTTGAATGTAGAATGCTCACGCGGATTCATTAGAGTGGCAGTTTAGTGTAATGTATTTTGGTTAAGCGCATCTCGAGCACATTCGTCGTTGAGTTAACGCATTTAATGGAGGTTAACTTTGCATATGTGAATATGTGTATGTATGAATGTATACGTAGACTGTCCTGCGGTGGGTTGAGCCACTTTAAATATCATCATCGTCAACGTCGTCGATATCGTCATGATATTAAATGATGAAGTACACGAAAATATCATTAAATTTTATCGTTATTATCACTTTGCGTTGGATATTTCATCATCAAATATTTGGATGTGATATATAAATTTATTTATGCATGTGTTTTTGTGGACAAATAATTTTGTCATGATGATGGAGCAAGTCATGTGTATCTATTTTGAATTCACGAGTGCATAACGAATTTACCCCAACCGAAAAACCCGGAAACCGGAAGCAATGACCAGTCCCCTTTCGGCTTTGCAATAGTCGAAAATTTTGGGGTGGATTATATAATAGGCTGCGTATGTAGATAGTCAACGCCCCAGTGATATAATAAAAACCTCATGCTATTCAGTTGCATATTGCTGATGGTAAATGGACCATTTGCACTTATATCTCGGTATTCAATTTTGGAATGAAATAAAAATGAACGGATAAAAATTGAAATCAAAGTTTTGCACAATTATCATAAAATAACTGTGCTATATTAAATGATCTTCATTGTTCCTTGTTTCCATAATTTCCTACTCTTCATTTTTTAATTCATCTAAATGAATCAGAGCTGTCAAATTTTTTTTTATACCACCCAACTGTTACGTGTGATTTTCCCACGATTAGAATTCATCAAAGACCGCACTAATCCATAAATAATTCGTGAACTAAATACATTTGTTTCCCACTATTAAACTCTCCATCACCGCAAACATATGACCAAGTCGAATCAATTCACCACGCAAATTCCCCTGATTATGTTCATAATTTTTCAACAAAAAGAGCCACAGCAATTTCAAATCAAATTCCCGATTATATTCCTACTCAACAACTGACACGTGATCTCACCACTAAATTCGCAATATCAGTTCATTATATAAGTACATATACAAACTAGAGATGATTCAAGAGCCATCGAAATTCCAATTCACTTCCGGATTCCGGACCCCATCGCCCCTTGGGGGACTGTTGAAGATAAAGCGGCAATGGAGGATTTGAGTATCTATATATACATATACATAGACACAACCACTCGACTTCTCTCTCTTGCTCTTTCTCAATACACATACACACTACTTTGATGCCTTTCCACCCAAACATCCACTCGATTCCACCGCATTACGTTCAACATTCGACCCTGCTTCTCTTCCACCATTGTCCCCTTGTGTGACTTTTTTCCATTCTCCTTTTTTTTCATCTCTTTCTTTTTTGTTTCCTATTCTTTCCTCTTCACCATTCTCACAACTGCATCAATGTATGCATTCAACCACCAATACAATTTATATTCACCATCAAAGCACATTTTAACACAATAATTTAATTTAGTTTAACACAATTTAATACTAAAATTGCTATTTAAAATATTCATTGGTAGTAAATTTTTTGTTTCCACACTAGAAAAAAAAAAATTCGTATTCTTAATTCAAAAATTATTTTCATTCTGAATAACAATTAATTTCATGGTCGATACAAATTCAAATAGTAAAAATAATCGTGTACAGAAAATAAAAATTCATTCAATCATCTTAATAAATATTTTATGATTGTTCTAAGTATATAACTAAATTCAAAACAATTTTTATTCTTGATTGAAAAAAATATCATATTGAAGATTATATAATTAGCAATGATTGATGAATATTAATTTTTTTTTCTCCAAAGTATATTTACAATTGAAAATGAAATGGCATCAATTGATACATTGCTTTTGATTATTATTCTGCGTTCATTTTGCGTCGTAGTCATTTTCTCTCATGGGCAATTGATTAAATTAATCTGTCAATTTGCCAATTACACGGATGAGTTTGTTTGGTGGCAGTGCACACGCTCCATACAGTGGTGTTCAATCGATCACTGAATCAAACAAAGCTATGGATACATATAGATGTGCATGTGCACATACATCACCAATAGTTTGATGTGCATATATAAATATATATGTGAGCTCCAGTAAAACATACAACGTGTCTACATATGTGAGTCGATTTAAACGTGTAACAGCATGTGTAACCGCGTGGCTCGAGGCACAGATTCAACGAGCTCAATTGATGCTGCACCAGTAACGTATAGAGAACTATATAGAATCAACAATGAACAGTGGAGACAAGAAGTAGAATAAATATATAAAAAGTATGATAGAGAACTCTATTGATTGTACAATTGCACACATAAATAAACGCGAAACAACTTTGTTATATTTATAACAAAGATTATTAATTAATTGAAGTGTCTCGATCCTGTATCTATAAATATTGCAGTGATTCTCACAACTCTTTAGAAAAATCTGAAGGTATTTAATCTTCAGTAAAATTCCTTCAACCCCTCTCAACTAAAAAGCCTCAACAAATTATTTTCCTTCTATTCTTTCATACCCAACATTAATTCAATGTTTGATGATCTGGTCGAAAGTAAATGGAAAAAGAGAAAACTAACGTGCACATAGATTTCAAATAAAATCGGGATAATGTCTACAGCCTGAAGGAATATGAAGGGGGTATAGATGTTGATATATATATATAATATAGAGTAGAAATGACGATATGTATATATTATCTATGTATATATAGATACATGAATACATATATTATATATATATATATACATCTAGTTGACTCTGAGAGTCTCGAATCTTGTGGTCTCGCCCTGAGGCAACCATTTCCAATAGAATCGCTCCCGGGACTGGGATCCCGCTATATTCCAATTGCCTCCTGTTTGATATGCAGCAATTTGGTCCAATATGTCGCGCCCCTAGACAACGATCCTGCGCACGCTCAGCTACATATATATATATATATACATATAGTCTATCTAGTCAACTCTCAGACGCGTTCTCCATGCTTCCATCTATCTATACATCCATCCGTCTATTTATTCTGTATATATATCCATCCTATATCTCGACGTCTTTGTGGTTAAGGTTACAATTTAACCAATCCCTCTATCTATCTATCTATCTATCTATTTATGCGTTTCTCTCTTTCTTGAGTAACTTGACGTGATATATATGGTGGATATCTAATGGGAATTAATTGCATTATTGAATCACTTGATGATTATTGTATTATCAATTTGTGATATTTGATTTCGTTTTTTTTTAAGATAATTTTTAAATCGTTCATGAAATACTACAGGGAATGTTGAGAAAAGACATGGGATTATTTAATTGGGAAAAAATTTGTACTTAAAATGTTAAATATTTGTGGAATTGAAGATTTTTAATTAGTTGTTTTATTTATTAAGTTGATTTAATAAGTTTTTTATTGATCTAGCTTGAATGAGAAAATAGACTGTTGAAAAAGTTGAATTTAAAACTAAAAAAATATAAAATGAGGAAATTGAAGTAAATAATTTGTTAGAATTTATCTGAGTGCACAGGCGTATGGCTGGTCAATGCTCGTCGTCTCGTTTCTGAAGGCGTTCACGTTTGAAATTATTTTAGATAGTGTTAGTAAACACCCACAACATTTATACTGTGATATAGCAATCTTTTCTCAAGTGTGCATTACAGTTTAGTATTGGTTTAGTATATATATTTATATATGTACGTGTTTTATGTGTAAACGAATATATGGGGATGAATAGTGTTGTGTGTGCGGTGGACTGTATTATTGTCCGGTCGTAAATTTCGTCCGGAAAGCGATTTAGCGAGGAAGCAACGTGAAATAAATCTTTGAGGAGGTCGAAAGGCGTAAAACAGGAGAGGTGGAAAGTGGTGTATATAAGGGAAAAAGAAAACAAAGTGTCGGTGGAGGAATAATTCTTAAGAGGGTGGAAACTCATGTCCATGTATATATGGATGTATCAGTTCACATAGAATTTATACAGCCATGTTATATGTACCATGGTACGTAAACACAACTTGTCGATATGAATTTACAGCAACGCCCACCAATCAATTCTAAGACCTCGAGTGTCGCATTGTCTATTCTTAGACAAGCAATTTTTATGGGATTTTCAATGCGTTCTATGCAATCGCATATTTATGGGTTTTATATCAAGATTTTAGAGTGATTGACAGTTTTTCCCCATTTCTTACAGTGTTTTTAATCAAATTAAAAATTCATTAAAGGGAATTGGACAATTAGATTGATCAATACATAAAATCAAAGTTTTAAAAGATTTTCATTGACTACACAACAAACTCTGAAAGAATTTATTAATAATGTAACTGTCAAATGACCTCATAGCATCATTCAATTATTTCGCATAATATTGTGGAATATAATGCAAAATAATATGATACAATGCAAATTAGCTTTGTCAATAATATGTGTTGTGAATTTTGGGTAAATTGTTTTCAGTATAAGTATAAGCTGGGGTTTAATTTTGTATTGTTGTTCCGGATATTGGCTGTCATCACAATCCGAGATAGCTCCGATACTCTTCGCTCAATGTGCTTCTACATATACGTATATAAATGGTGAGTGGGGACAAATAGAGATAGGGTGAAAGAGGAAGAGCAAAAGAGCTTAATGTGGTTTGCAAATCCATGGATTGGCCATCGTGTGCACCGCTACTCGCTGCCGCCTCGACTATATGAGGGTTTGAATAAATGACACGAGATCCGCGTGCTCCCACACACGTTTCATCCTTCTACATACATACATGCATACAAACGTATACATACACCGAGCCGATCAGCACAAGCTTGTTGGATCCACGCGCTGATCGTCAAATTCATTTGTGACGCGGCCAATTATTCATGGCGCGAAGCGCAACGATTAAAGCGCTACCCGAACGAAGTTTCCACCTTGTTTCAGGATTGAAAGCCATGACACATCGGCGCAATTGATGTTTTCAACGACAACAAGAACGAAAAAAAATTATATATATATCCACCAAAAAAATCATGTCACAATGAAATAGAATGTATTTAAATTTAAATAATTTAATGAATTTAACAGTTAGACTTATGACATCTCTGAATCAATTCGTGATAGAAAAAAAATTAAAAAAGAGCTCATTAGATAATCAGACAAGAAAAATAACCCATACATTTGCATTCTCACATTGTACACATAAAAATGCAAACATTCAAAAAATTACACATTTTATCCATAAAATATCTACTAAAAATCCTCAATTCAATTGTCTCTCTTTCCCCTGATTTACTGAAAACCAATTAATAACCACTTCTCCTACTTTCTTCTCCTGAATAAGACGGGCAAGAACGAAATAACTAAAAATCATTCATTAATACATACAATATGAAAGATATTTATTAATATGGCGCCGCTCCAGTTTCAATTGTCCATAATATAACATCGGTTATAAATGGCGTGAATAATTGAGAGGAATAAATAATGATTAAGCATTGAATTTATCTGACTCTCTTTCACTCTTCTCTATATACACATACACACACAAACATATATATATATATATATATAAACCTTCAAGTATATATACATGCAATGAACAATGACTATTATTGACGGGTGTGCGTCAAACAAATTGATGGAAACAAGTCGCCACCACTGATTAATTTCATTCAACCATCATATGTAACAATGATGGTATGAATACACATACTCACCCACACATTCCAACATTCACATACACATGAGAGCATCAGCGCAACGCGCTCACCACCCAGACGTTGAAGCATGCTTCAATTCACTTACTGCAACTTATATTAGATATAGTTTGAAACGAGAGGGCAAGAATTAATTTCTTAACAACCTTTATTATATAGCTAAATATATATTTAACATTCGATTAAACACACACACAAACACATTTATATAATTACTAATATAAATAATTTTAATTCAATTGTATAAATATATTTATAGGGGGGAGATATTAAATAAAATAGAATATATTTGCTATCTAATTTTTTGTATGTAGATGAAATTTTAATTTTATAAATTTGTTGAGTATCTGTCTCGTTCTTACCGAAGATGCGAGATTAATTTCAAACGTGTACTTTAAATTTGTGTATGTGGATACATATATATATATATATATATATGATGTAAAGTGTCTAGAGGAAGTTCATAGCGCGTCGCGCGACGCAGAATAAACGGTCAGTGACGCGCGGTAATGGCCGACATCCTAATCCTGGCCCCCTACAGCTTTAATGCTATACCTACTCTTTGCCAATGATAATGTGCTTGCATGTGCTTTTTTATCATTATCCACAGACTTCAGTGTGTTGGGTTTGTATGTGGTTACACGTTACGATAAATGTGAGAATGTATAGAGGGGTATTATGAGTACACTGCAGGGTGCATTTGGTTGTAGACGTCCTAGATATTATGATGAGCTTGTTTGTATGAATTTTGGGTTGATTTTTTGAGTTTTGTCTTGAAGATGAAATTTTGGCGAATGACGTAGTGTGGAAGAATTATTTGCAATTGAAAAATCACGTTGAGTGAGAAATTGAATAGCGTAAAATAGAGATGTTATGATTTAGAGTGGAGTTTAATTGAAACAGGAAAGTTATTGTGAAGTGTAGGAGAATAATCATGAGCGGACAATTTTTGATTTACGCAATTGGATGGAACGAATTGGATTTTTTTTTGTTTTTCAATTCACCCCAGTGATTTTAATCGATGGATTTAAATATTCTCTATAATGAACGAATTATAAAATTTATATATTTAATAAGACATTCCAAGATTTCAAATTATCTTCTATAATACAATTGACAATTATTATTGAATCCAATTGCCAACTAGCGCAGATTGTATATATCATAAAATTAATGTTTTAAAATGCCTTACTTCATATACCATGAGTATATATGACTGCATCATCGTCGGACACACAACACAATGTGTGACTGACGTCAGTAGGTCACGACCCGGTTCGTTCATGTATATAATTGTATGAGCATCATCTGCGGGTTCGTTCATATATATATATAACATCGTAATAATGTGACAAATAGATAAATGAAGTGAACGTGAAGATGTAGAAAAAAAAAATGAAGAAATAGATGCAACAGACAAAGAAGAAGAAATCCAATAACAACACATATACAAATATAAGTAAAGAACGAACAAGAAGATGAAGAAGATGGAGAAAGGAGTGAAGACAACATGGAGACCCGCAGCTGCCGGTCGAGGCTGCTACCAACACAATCATATCTAATTAATTTATTAATGAGGTTAAGTTAGCAGGATTGGACGGCAGACAACGCGCGCGCCGTCATATATATCTAACTGCAATATAATTTTGTCGCTCGTGTACATTAACAGTAAAATATATTCTTCCCATGCATATTAATATTTTTATTCCCAATCTAATCTTGACAGATTAATGACTTTACCAACAACAATAACGAATTATATGAAAATAAATAGATGAAAAATATATAAAGGTATAATTTTCACAAGGCCTAGAAGTAAAAGTTTTGATGTGGGGCTTTTTCAAGGGAAAGCTTAGCCGCGTAGACAGCTGGCTTTCTGAGTCCCCGGAGGAATTCACGACGGGTTCTCAGATGTGCGACTGCAAGTCTGACTGAAATGAATCTTGACAGCCGCCCTTGCACCCATCATCGTTTCCAACACGCTATCGCTCTTCCGTTTATCATTTTATCTTTCCCTTCAATCCAACCTTATTTCATCTCTCACCTTTTTCTCGTCAGGTTTCAGTATAAAACTTCAGTTATATGACACTGCTATAAACGTCTATGGCAACGAGTAGAGATAGCGAAAAAAAAGAAAAAAAATTAATGTTGGAAAAAAAGTATCACGTTGCAATTCTGTCACGAGTTATTTTACTATTGATATAAAATTTTCCTCGCGTTACGACGTGATGAATCCGTGAGACTAACAAAATCACATTTTCATTTTGTTGTTTTGCTCTTTCCTGTATTTTTTATTTCACATTACTATTCATAAAATATACACGTGACGAATAAAAAGCTTTTCAAGTTAAAAGAATTGTTGTTGATATGCTTCATATTTAATTTTTATTTATCAAATTTCATTGTTACGGTTTTTCTTAATTTTTCGCTTTTGGTTCTTGTGTTTACCTTGACAAGTGGTGGACTGTGTGTTGTTGAATGATAATGTCCGGTTGGTGGGCTCGCAGGAGGCCCAGCGCCTCCGGGCGAGACAGCACCACCGCCCGGGGTGAGAATCCTGGACTCGTGGCTGAACAACACTTTTCCGAACTCCTCCGCGACTTCGCGGACCTCCCACGATCGCCAAAACTTAGCGTAATTTGACTCGTGATCAGTTTCAGCGTGGTTAACAACGCTCGTGTCACTTATAAATCCCGTGTCTGTTCTATTTAATTAATTATCAAGACACTTACAACAATAAGTCCCCATTGGATAAGACACTTCATATACAACAACTTAGTATGTATCATGGAAAAAAAAATAAAAAAATAACAAAAATACAGTAAAAACAATCTCGTTCAACAAATAATAAACACCAAATGAAACAATTACAATTGTCCGAACGTCATTACACTGATTTAGTAAATCAATTTTCCAAACTCAATTACACTTTCATAAATATTCTAAACAAAGCTTTGATACACCACTTAAAATAATCGTCGCGATACAAATAATTGTTGTCGTTTGTGTCATGCGTTATTTCTCATACCGAGAGCAAAGATGAAATGAACGGGTTTCGTTTCATCGTCGTTGTAAGAAGCGTGAGCATCATCCTGATATTATCACGAACTGGACCGAAAGCGTGCGCGGTAGGCGTGTTAGCGCATGCGTTGTTAAATGATGTGGGCGGAGTACTAACCCCCATACTTGAACACCATCTTTGGCGGAAATGGGGATGGACCCACGTGGTTTTATTGGGCAAATAACGCCAACGACAAACATACCTATTCCGGTTATACCGCCGCTACTTCAAGAACAACCAGCGTGTGCGCTCTAATGTATATGCCCTGTTATTATATATACGTGTGTGTATTCACGTGAAACATAGCGAAGGTTTGAGAGCGAATGTCTTGAGGGGGTAGTTGGTACTATGGCTGATGTTATAGCATTGTGCGCGTGCGGGGGGGTTAATAGTTGTCTTGGTGTAAATCGTGTTTACCCCTCGTCCGAAGAGCGATTCTCTTGTATATCAGCAACCAACAGTATCATATACATGCATGGATATATATATGTATGATATCGCTGTTCTGTATTTCAACTTTCTTCATTGGATCCATCTTCTCACTACTTGAAAACTTGGCACGATGATAGAAAATATATAGACATGGTTGCACCTGATTTTTGCACACAAGTTGAATTGGATAAAACTGATGCATCGAAAGAATATTGTCAATATATATTGATGGGTTTCTCTTTGTTGTTTTATATTTTTGCAATTCTAGTGGATATGATTTTGGAATGGAATAGTTGGATGTATTATTCATTTTTATGCTTTGGTTATCTATTGCAAATTTTATGAATTGGAAATGGCAGATGGATGGTTTTATTAGGATTCAAATAATGTATGTGATATGTTTGTGGAAGGTGAATGATATTCAGTATTGGTAGAAGCAGATTGAACTTGGGCCCTTCCAATTCTAAATCGATTAGTGATCTATATTTTTATATCTTGAGTCTTTTCATTATTAAATGAAGTCAAGTATTTTATTTCCCTGGATCAGAAAAAAATGATGTGAAGAACAAAAATTTTCTCGTCTGATGTTTAATTTTATTTCCGCAATCAAATACTCCTCTTGAAAAATATCTATGAAAAATCGTGCAACCCTTCAATTTACAAACCCATACATCTAAACATTTTTAATAAAACCCTCAAGAAATTTCAATTCAATTTACATCATCAGCACGACAAGCTCAAGAAATTACTTAATAAAATAACTTTGTTACATTAAATATACATACAAAATATCTACGTGACTTTTGATGAGACTAAAAAGACTTTTGAGAAAGGAGGATAAATTCAACAAGCCGTCGTTGAAGTTTTCGATATAGTTGTACAATATATACCTAATAAAGTGCTGTAGTGAAAAGCACAGGGGGCTAATGTGTATACATATACATCCACACACACACACAATCGCATCAAAAACATATATACCACAACGATACATAAAAGACAACGAGAGCGATGAAAAACACACGATTGGAGTAGGACACTTGTGCCCCGTCCTGTTCGGCGACTTCCTGATGACGAACGTGCGAAAGCTCAACAAAAAAAAAGAGATAGCACGTCGGTAGATGGCGTTGCGCGCAAGTTAAAACCGTACACAATATTGTGAGACAGATAAAGTTGGTGTGTGTGCGACGCGGTGACGGCGAGATGTGCGGAGAAAGGGACGAATGCTAATACATAAAGTAGCTTAAAGTAGAAAATTGTGGAAGCGTCGTGATGCCTGGTGATTGCGTTACCTCCGGGCTTTGATTTAAAATGCAACGAGGGGCATTACGGAAGTGCGGAGATATATATATATATATATATATATATATATTTATATGTATATAGGTGATAGAAACGCAAGGGGAATACAGAGGGCGAGGGATGGAAGAAGAGAATGAGGAGGAACGGCAAGAGATACCATAGTGCGCCTGAGGGATGAAGTGAACTAACCCAGGGGTAGGTCGGAGAGGATTCTCTCACTAGGGAGCGTCTTCTCCGCCATATTACTCTCTAGCTATCGTTGCCATAGTCCAACGGGGAGGGACTCACACTCAGACGCAATTTACACACTTTTATAGTTCGCTTCAATATTTTTCTCTTCTATATATTACATTGTCGTAGTATTTTATTATTAAATTTTTTTATTTTGTATATCATTGATAATATTTGTATATGATTTATTTTTTATCACTGAGGGTATTTTGACATCTTGACGTGGTGAAGGTGTTGGATAATGTTGAGAGCAATGGGGTGTGTTTTTCGGTGACGGAAACCTTTTCGTAAATTTGATTATTCGGGGAGTAGAGGTGAAGGTCGTCTTGGATACGATGGGTACGACAATAAGGGTCACATTGTAGGATAAATTTTCAACTTGTAGATACACAGATATATCTATCTACTTACTCAATAGACATGGGCAGGGAAATGCCAAGAAAGGGGACGCAATTGTATGGGAGTGAATAGAGAAGAGTGACAGGAAACAGACAGCTTTGGGTGATAAGTATATAACGGCACGCGGATAGAGAGGTGAAATCTCTGGAGACGGTTCAAGCATATAACTGAGCTCACTGTGTGAGAAGAGGAGGGAACATACTTGCGGGATGTAGCTCGACAGATGATTTAACGTGGGTTACCACCTGTCAATATATCAAGAAAATATGGAACATTCGCCCTATTAAATAGCAGAGGAAAAATGGAAAGATGAAATGAAAATATTAAATGGGGTAGAAGAAAAATGATTTTAATTGTTTCTGATGAGCCAACATTGTAATTGATTCATTGTTTATATAATGAAAACCCTTTAATGTTCCTTTTGTTCTGGTTTCAGTAAAACTGGCAGGAGGAAAATGGATTGCTGATAAGATTGATAACAGAAATGTGCGCGAATACCTGGAAAGGAGGTTATATACAGATGGGAAATCTCGGTGAGCCTTCAGGGGTTTCGTTAATCCTCTTGATGCTGGATAGAGAGTATATCCACCTTTGTCTTTATATTCCTCTTTCTCTCTTCAGCGCCTACGCAATGATACCAGGTAATTGATATTGCGGATTTCTATTCTTTCTACCAACTACCTTCACATTCCATTCGAAATACTCTTTTATATAACTTCTCGTTTTTCCTCACTATTCTTTGGCAATCTCAACGGATGAACCGTGGCTGAAAGTGAAATTCTTTCGAACTTCTGAACCTACAATGAATTTATCCTTCACTTTATTTAATGAACACATAAAATAGAATCAAAGTCGAAGAAAAATATATAAAAATGAGTATAAATGAATGATGATTAATCAAGAATTTAATGAAGATAAATTCACTTTTGTATTACAATTGGTTAACGCGATAAGTGAAAAATATTTCAAGAATTTTATTCGCATTGTATCAACGTCCAAAATATTTATTCAAATTAATTTTTTCTCTGTAAATTGTTTAATTTGTTTGAAGTATTTAAATGGAAAGAGCGTCGCACATATGAAGGGCACAAATAATAAAGAACAGGGTGAATTGAAAAGTTAAAGGTTTTGTAAAGTAGAAACCAGTATAGTGAGTTATAAAGTTTGGATAAATAATAAATACGGTTATCGTTTAGTTGATATTTCGAAATGGTGGTTTTGAGCAAACGTGTGGAGCACATTCTCAAGATACCAGAATAGGACTTTTTTTATTCATATATTGGCGATGTATATAAAATAAAAAGTGGGCGCGACGTGCAGGAGAGATCAAAGCCACATATAACCATCCATCCCCATCTTTACCACCACTTTATAATACATATACGCACAGTTTCGCCCCATTTCTATTCTTATTCATCCGCACACAAACACTCACACTCGCTGATGCTTTTATATTATCCATATCTGAAGTGTTTGCACACTTCTGATCTGTTGTGTCATGAAGCAAAGACAAATTTAACTATGCAAGAAAACAAAATAATAGAAACATCTACAACATTGATAATGTTTACTCAAACAATTAAAATAAATATTCCATAATGCTATACCAGAATTATCTATCAAATTATCTATCAAAATTTTAATTTAAAAAACTTTAACATAACTATTTCCAAGTTGTCTTCAATTTCCGTCTTCAATCACCAATAAAATCGTCAATAAAAAAAAAGTTACAAAACATCTCCAAACCTTCATCTAATGACACATCTCCACCCCAACAATCCATCCACCAACATTAAATTCATACACATACACTCTCGCATATAACTAATCTACAGAAAGGGCGATGGAGCAGCTAATAAGCGATAACGATGCCAAAAACGATAATCGAATTGAGGGTTTCCACAGGGTTTTCTAGGCAGGAGAAAGCGCGTTAGAGCTGTGTTACCACACCCCGTCGGGAAAGTGTTCTACACCAGTACAAGAGTTAGGGGTGGGTTTGGGTATTGCTTCCCTGATTGCTGGTTCTGAGTATCTCTCCCTCTTTCACATGGCATATCGGTATAGTAGTTACATATATACACCTATGTTTCAGGTCTACATGAATGTGATGCGCGGGACAAGAGACGAAAGGGAAGGAGACAGATGGAAGCGTAACGAGTACACAATGCGATGCAAATTGGTCCGCTCTCGCGTTGAGTGTACCTATACCAATATATACTATACCAACGTGCTTGAGCCAGTCAATCGTTCTGGCTCCATATACACCATCGTATATACATATATATCTATACGTTATATGTATTTCCGAGCGGCCGCGATGGTATTACTAACATCGCTATTCTATTATGACATTATGGGGCCCACCTACCTTCAGCACGCTCGACGCTACACGCCCGTGCTCGCCTATTATCCGCTACTCTACCTCTGCCACTATTCTCTCACTCTCTGCAATGTATATACATATATGTGTGTGTATGTGTGTTAATGCACACAGAGACGATCGTATTGCTCTCTCTAGGCATCCAATCAGCTAACACGGTAACTACCCAGCCACATATGGGCGCGCGCGCGAGACAAATGACGACAAAAGTCGCCCAAGGCACATTGGATTATATTTATATATTTCTCGGATAAAATGATTTTCGGTGTAATTTAATGTGTGTATATATATAAGTATTGACACATGGGGGTTTATTTAGAAACTTGAAATAGTGGCGGCGGTGGTGGTGAGTGGAGTATAGTCAGAGAATTAGATGGATCATTGGCAGATGAGGGAAATAATGGGGAAGATTGTTATGAATGTGCGATCTCGTGGATAAAAGGATTATGGTGTGAAATGAAGGAGGAACATAATTCTGCATTTGTGAGTATTAATTCATGTAATGGTGTATTTGTGATGGGGAAGCTATTTTGAGACAAATTATGTGTTTACATAATTATGTAGTGTGTTATCGATTCATCAATGTAGGATTCATTGGGGTGGAAATTTGATATCATGCGTAATTAATATTCGAATGCAGAAGTAATTTACTTATCATGACAATATTCCCATTACTCTTAGCTCCAACATTGAGATATGAATGATGAATATATGAATAATAATTCATTAATTTCTCATACTAATAAATCTACTGGATCATATTGCATTGCTCAACATGAGTTTTGAATTTCGATTCTATTCATTTCCAGCGACATCTGCGGAAGATATGAACGACGGGATCAAGATCCCTGTATAAACGACAGTTGCGTAAATTTACCGACTTACCAGCAGAGTTTCCATTGCACATCCAAACGACGCAGATGGCGCTGAGTCAACTCTACTGCACATGCGCAGTATTCTCTCACAGACACAAAAAATACACAGCCAAGCACAATCGTACGCACATCCAATAATCCTGCATGAAAACAAGAGAGACAACACTAGATAAATTGCCGCATAACCTCATAAACGAAAGCGAGAGAATCGAGTGAAGCAGAAAGATGGCGGTGGCGGGGAAGTAAAAAAGGAGTGAGTGAACATAACCCCACCTCGTGGCTTTTCTCTCACCACCAATGTAAAATATCCATCAGCTATATACACATCATCGTCGTGTCCCACTCGGTGGAAACGATGCGGCAAACACTTGAAAGTGGCGCCCGTGGCCGCTGTGTTGCGGGGCATCGCGAGTTGTCCCGCCGCGCTATTGCGCTATCAATTCATTCATTCATTCATTCATTATCATCAAACATCATCATCGTTCAACAGCGTTGTCTTCATCGTCAACAAATTGTGATTTCAAATATTTAGGACACAACAATTAGTGTGTTTACGAAACATTTATATTCTACAGATTGATAATCCCGTGAGGCATCTCAAATCGAGATAGTGCCTTGATATAGTGAGAAACAGATGACGAGTGTATCGTTTGTCGTCACTTGACAATCCCTGAATGGAACGTTGATCAACGAAAGAAAAAAGGTTCATTGTTTATTTACACTTGATTTATTGTATCACCTCAGGAAGTATATCTAACTCTGTCTCTTTCTTAATCTGCAGTTAAAACACACTTTGTGAGAGAATAATTCTCTCATAATAATTAAGGAAACGTTAATGAACGGGAGCGAATGCAGCTTGATTGGCGACGCCTGTGTGTCTATGCGCGTGTGCTTCGACAGTTTGTGCTTCTCGTCGACGCAGCAGAGGCTCGCCGACGAGGAGGACGCTACACAGTTACAATCATCAAATAATATCGGATCATTGGCAGCGACTGTGACGGCTGTAGGTGTAAATAACATTTCCACCACGGCGGCTGCAACGACAACATTGAATGAGGTGGTAACACCTCATTTCGGGAATCAAATCTCGAACAGAGTAATACCTGGGGCAATGGATACATTGCGCGATTTGCAGGAGCTATTGCGAGTCAAAGATGAAAGAATAACGGAATTGGAGACGTTATTATGCAAGCGTGATATTGAAATTCAAGATTTGAGGAGCCATTTGGATAAATTTTTGAGTGTATTACCGTTTAAATCACCATTAACACCAACCAAACCCAGACCAAGAAAACAACGTGCTCAAGGTATATCTGCGGAGCCGCCACTACAGCAATTGACACCGCTCAATTTCTACGACAAGAGCGACAGGTTAGTAATCACGTTATCTTCCTTTTTTGTGGATGAAACAAAAACACAAATTCGCTGCTGTATTTACTCAAATATTAACTATCCAATGATTCCCACTAGAGTTTCTTCTAGCCAACAGCGATAATTTACGATTTCATCATATAATTTTGTCGTTTAAAAATATATATAAGTTTATTTTTATACGATAAACAAGTAGGATTATTACAGTATTTATCAACAGCTGGAAGTGATAACGCATTGTTTGATGATAATAGGGCATATTGTCGTTGTGTGAGGTTTTTTTTTACATCGGCGCACGTGGATCGGAAAAATGTGTTTATCGTTTTTTAAGTATATTGTATATATACTATTTATAGTTTCCAATTTGATGATGGAATTCTATTTTTGTCCGGATTTAATTCACTATATTGATTATTAATTGGTCAATCGTTAATAGGATATTTAACATTTTATTCAGTGCAGTGTATTGTGTTTTGATTCGTATTCGACGGCATTTTTAAGTATAGATGAACAATAGCTCGCACGCATTTTAATGTTCCGGATACATTTGTCATGGGTGCGCGATACAACCATGCGAAAGATGATTGACTATAGTTAACTTTTGTTGTAATATATGTGTGCATGAATACATATACACATACACACGATTGACGTTGGAAGATTTTTATTACAAAGACATGTGCAATTCTAAACCAACCATCCGGTGTGTGATCACGTTGGGGGGAACACAGTGGTCATGACATTTTTTTTTTCTTTTTTTTTTCAGGTCGATCCGTATACAAGTATTATATCTTTTGGTTTTTTATTACCGTGCTTGCCATTTCACTTCGTGCGCATAAAATGTATTGAGCACTCTCACTCTCTCAGTGGTATTATGCACCGTGGAAATTCTCAATTCATTTCATTTTCATTTGTGACACGGAATAACTTTTACCATTTTTATTTTCTAACTGTTTTTTTTTCTTCTTCCTATTTGTTTAGTTAAGTAACATTCTTCCATGAAGATTCACTCTGTGAATACATAAGAAAAGATTGATTGAATGAGCTGAGAGTTATTTATTTTTGTAGTTAATAATTTAATGATGAGGATCCCAAGTGAAAATGCAACCTCAATATATTAATGGTTTTGTGATTCAAGAATTCAGACACTTTCATTTCCCGATATGCAATTTTTATACCCATTCACAATTATGGGGGGTTCATATCACGATAATTAGGATCTCATTACGAATTTCATTTCTTCAAAAATCTGAACGTTAAATAATATTTTATCAAAGTCCGACATTTATGTCTTTCTGATAAATAATAACAGTTCCCCAAAGTGTTTGAAAAGAAAAGAAGAAGCAACGGAAAAAAAAAATCCCAAACAAACAAAACACAAAGAGAACATACGAGGGAGGTGAAAAGAAATATTGTCATTATATCAGTTTTAACGTCACAATAAAAATATGAGACCGCCCTTTAACCGACAAACATACAATGAAACAGAATAAATCCACATTTATATATATAGTAATGTGCATTCATATGTACAAATGCACATTGTCTACATCTCTTCATGTGTATTTAGTACATTTGTATTTGTGCGTGAAATCGCATCGTTGAGATAGTGCAACCGTCTTGCTTGTCAACAGCCCCGACCGTTCGACCATTGACGTCATCCTCGTTGTCGCGCAGTGGCGATTGCTTTTCATTAAATCACGAATGGCAAAGCTCTATCACGTGGTGGTCATCATCATCATCACCATCATCACCATCATATTCGTTCAATTTCAAAGAGGTTTGAAGTTTTTTTCCTCTAATCTAAACCCCCAATATTTCAATTTCTATTACTCTTTAAAACAATATCCAACATCATCATCATCACAAAATTATAAAAAGTATCTCCATTTTATTTCTCACATCCCTCATTTTTTTTTCACACATAACATGTGTTTGAAAGTCGTGTGTTGTTTTCAACGATCATACAGGGCGTCGTTATAGGCGCCATCATCAACCAGTCCTCGCACCACTTATGGTGGTATTTTTCGGGGCCTTTTAAATTTCGCAACATACGTTGTGAGGTGCTCACTCTCTCCTCCAAACTCTTTCACACCTCTTGTCACCTTCTTCAACCATTCACATCCATACATTTGTATACATATACATAAATAAAGAGTCAGTGATTCTCAAATTGACTTTTGATGCAAATATACAACCGAGAGAATGAGATATACGTTGAGATAAGTGAGAAAACGAGCGAATATGTAGTGGGGAAGTGAGTTGGTTGTGAATATAAGCAGCAGCCACAGGCGCCATCGACCGGTCTTACAACTCTGGCGCTCCAGCAATATATCCCTCTTGGTCTTTATTTATGTTCAGTCGTTAAATCACGCCTACTTAGAGACACTATATATGAATAAAAGAGAATAATACAAGAAAGAAGGAAGAAGTGTAGATACGTAACTCCTATGTCTCTTCAGAAACAATTTTCGGCCCCAACTTATTTCAATTCACTATATACCAATGTATACATTTGATATGATTTTATTGCATATGAAGCATATAACTGAGAGACAAATGCCAATCCAAAGTCCATCACGTTTCATTGTGAAATAACGTCGGGTTTTATATACCCAATTCTAAGAAGTCACCCACAGAAAATGTATCACCATAATTATATTCTACTAAAGTAACCCCTTAATATATTTATATGTGAACGTTTCTGTGTATCATCAGCTTTGGCAGCGTAACGCTGACGGAAGTTAAATTCACTTCAGCTATTTCTAGACCACACAGAGATTCATCATCATCCAGACATTATAATGACAAGATTTAACTTCTGGTAGCCAGACATATATATATATATATATATATATATATAAATGTATATACACATTTTATTGTTACCGTCTTCGTTTCAATTGCCATTGTCTATATGGGATCTTATAAGTCCCTATTCGTACAGGCAGCCTACGCACAAAATTAATTCCTTTTTCCGCTTTGGCTTCCGGTAGACATTAATATTATAAATTAGGCATCACTTAATTTATAAATATATTTATGGTGGGCTTTTAATAGATATATTATTATATATATTTGTTTGATTGTTTGTTTGTTGGAGGTATGGTGTGACGATGAGGATATATATGCACCTGCTTATATGAAAAAATGTCGGCTTCTATATATATTCACTCTCAATTTTGGTATGTCAAAACCGGTTGTCATCATACAGTCGTGTTTTCGCTTATGTTCGGTATTCTTTGGCCCTGTCTTATATCCACCCAAAAACTTGTTTCACTCTGCCAAATATAATATGTATATATATATATATATATATATATATATACATTGATGGCCTGATTACATCGCACTTTTCATTCGCTGTATATATACAATATTCCATATGGATATACACATGCGATATAATGAAAAATAAATTTAACTTAAAATATTTATACGTGCAAGGAGAAGTTTGTTTATACGTTTTATACTTTATTATTATTAAACGATTGCCAATCATCCACTCATCATAATTGTATATTTAAATTTCGTTTATGTGTTTGAGTATTCACGGATGCAGATGCATAAATAAAAGTATATATACATGTATATATATATATATATATGTGTGTGTGTTTGTGATGAGAATCTAATGCGGGATTTGACGCACTAAATCCACGCGCGCAATACAGACAGACATGCAAATGAAGCGTTTGTTGTCAGCCCGTTGAATTTATACTGACTGATGGCGCATTGCCAATTGAATACTTAAATGACCTCTGTGTTGAAAGAAAATAAATAAATCAATAATAAAAATAAATAAAATTCCATGAAGGAGAGGAGTAAATAGAAAATAATAATTTTACGGATAATGAAAGAGATTTGGATTGAATATATATATTTTTTATTCTGTTTTTGTTTCGGTAAATTCAATCACTTTTTTCTCTATCTTCTTTATAAATAGAATATAACATTTGAACTTTTAATAATTTTACAGATATACAATGGATTGCAATTAAAATTCCATCAGTAAAATTGCCAACTAAATATTTAGCTCGTGATAAATGTGTACATATTTCTGTTGGTGTTTGTACCGTTGATCTATCATACTGATTAAATTGTAAATATATATATATATATATTTGAAGGCGAAGGTGCAAAAGAAAAGAAGCGATGGGAAGAGTCCTCTATATCACGTGAAACGCCAAACGTCTCGTGGCACTCCTAGAATTCCACCGTATAACCAACGCGATTCACGGCCTTGTACGCTTTCTAAAAAGATAATAAAACACGCGACGCTGTGGCGCAGGGCGCGATAAGTTTGCCGTTGAGCGATAAATTTGCGAGGTACTCTTCACATATATGCATGTCCTATATAAATACACACATTTATATATTTATATAAATCCATGGGTATATGCCTGTGAGTAAGATAGCTCTTGACAATATATGTGTAAATACTAATATACATGCACGTGACCGGGCGAGCACATGCCCCCAGCTGGGCTGGTCGGGCCCCTTTTCATTCTACCCCGCTCTACACCACCACCACCACCAATTCCCCATGCAATATACTCCTTTAGGGACCCTGCTGGCCCACTTGCCGTGACTCGGTTGGATTCCGTGTCACTTGACGCTTCTATACATACCATTTTCACCCACTGAATTGATTATTAATCGCAAATATTTCCACCACTGGTCCCATTTTTAGCAAAAATTTCCATTGGTATTTATGAAACAATTTGTGGCATTTAAATATATTTACTGAGTTATTTCTTTCTTTTTTTTCATCGTAAGGTCCTTCGTTTAATTATTTTCTTTTTTTTCTTGAATTGAGTCCCATATATTTATCGAGGTTATCATACGGGTTTTGATAATGACAATTCTGGAAAGTGACGTAGAATGTCTTTTTTATTTCATTTTTTTGTTTGTTTCAATGACCTCGGCGACTTTGAGTTTTATCGGACAGTGTTATAGTTTTATATTTTATATTCAATAAGCAGATAATGTTTATGGTAGCTAAAATGGGCCTTGTGTTGTATCATAATCCATGTCTCATGTTTTATCTAATCGCGATTGTATCCCTGAAATAGCTCGTTGTTATGGTTTAGCTGGTATTACGTTGTATCGTTATAATCTTAAATGGAATATCGGGTAAGACCCAAAAAGATAAATTTCTATTTGTCGCTTTCATTAATATTTATGATGCATTCAAAGTATTTCATCAAATCCTTGATATTTATATTTATTTATTATCAGGAGGGATTTTTTTTTCTCAAAATTATTCATGAAACGACTACATTCTTTGGGCCTTATATATTTACAAGAATTAGTCGACCTTGATCTCGTCCTCTGATACTCACAATAACACACGAGTTTCTCATTACAATAAAGGCGCGCGTTGTACGTTTGCGGTAGCGATTTGATCTTGTGGAAAAATCACCAGACATATCACGTATATTATATTAATTTTATTTAATCTTCTGAATATTTTTTCTCATCTCTTACTCCTCTTATTTCTTCAGGTTCTTTTTCTTCTCTTCTTCATATGACATTAAATACTCGTGTACGCGAAAACAGAGAATATTATTTCTATTGAGTTCAATCTGAATGGCTTTGGTGGGAAAAAAATTGCTGATCCAAATAAAATTCAGTTGAGTGTAATGAATTTTTCAGTGTAAAATAATTTTCTTGTTCAAGTAACGAATTTTCGGACTTTGTTCAAGTTAAAAGATATGTCTTTGATTTCCTAATAGTCATTCGATTTTAATTGAAAACTAAAAATTGACAAAAGAGGCTTTTATTATAGTGTTTTATAATATCAAAGAAAACCGAGAAGATATTAATTTAAAAATAGTCTGATTTGTTGCAGCTGGAAAAATAATATCAGTTATGAAGCCAAATAATCCATAATATTTTTCACAATACAGATGTAACTCTCATGTGATTAATTCACTGTTGAAATATTTTCCATATATAAAATTACAGTTATAATATATTTCTTTTCTTTGCCAATTTTTTCATACAATTTCTTTTTCAAGCGTAAATATGATTTAGTACAGTGATCTTCGCAACTTGTTGCAACCTAAAGATATATACAAATGAATGCACTCTAAGTTGTGACTGGCTTCGAAACCAGTCGCGAATGACGTCACGCATAATTAGTTCTATGATATATTCTATATCTCGCTCTTTCAGCTTTAGCATCTCCAAGCGGCGAACAAGTGTATAGGCTATCATTATTGCTCCTCCTTGCGATATTTCTATCTTTTTTCTCCCGTTCGTTTGCTCACTCGTTGCCATACCATCGCTTCCCACTACCCTTCATCCCGTGCGCTTATCTCACCGGTTCTAAAAATAGCCGCTGTCACGGCCACCGGCGACATTTTAAAAAACCTCGCACACAGAACTCTAACAACAGCCCCGCTGTCGGCCCCGCCATCCTCCGATGGGAGTAGATACGGGGTTTTAATAAAAGAGTGGGAGAAACCGTGATACACAAGAATTTACGTTATGTTTTATCAGACCACATGGCTCCATCTTTCGTAGTATTTTCTCGTGTTTTTTCTACTCGTTTCCAACAAGTAGCGCCAACTGGTGATGCAGAATATTATCATATGAATGAATAACAGATTTGTAGAAGTTCTCTGCAGTTTGTATGCCGGTAATTCGAGTTCATTGCCGTGTTATGTAATTTTATAATTGCCACGATAATTTTAATTTTAATTTATTTCATTTGCTATCAATTTATTTAATTGATGAATAATATAATAACGTCTGATGTTGCGATGTTTTATTGAATGGCATTGATTGATTAACAATGATAAATAATTGTTAGCAAATTTATTCTTTTTGATCTTTCTTAATTTTATTTCGAATTTTATATGGTGAGGTGGCTGCATCTGGTGTGCGATATTCTTTTGTTTCTAATGATCTACTTAGTATGATCACACAAGACATACTATTACGAATTTAATAATGAAAATTGAGATTGACGATTTGAAGAATTAGAAGAAAAAGTTGTGAATGAATGAACGTATCGTTAAATGAGTCGTGAAAAAGCCTGCGCAAGTAATGCGAATTTACAACTTTTCTATATTCATGGCATAGTCCGGAGATTTTAGCTAACGTAACCTAAACAAATTTCACTTTCCATCCAAGTGTGATACATTGATGAGTACTGACTGACCTTCAGTGCCAATTCTATCACGAAATTTACGAGCTATCATGAATTTTACTGTACTTGTCAAAATTATTTGAGTTACCTTATCACAACGGTCAAATGAAACGATTCTGAGATAAAAACAAAAAGAAGACTGAGATATCAAATGAGACCAAAAACATGAATTGCAAGTTGTAATGACTATTCGTCGAGAAATCACGGTCGATATCTCTATATCTATCCAATATATACAAACTTCCTTCTGTTCACCCTCATATATACTTTATCTATTTATTATCATGAAAATAATATCAATCGATTACATTTATATACGAATTTATCCACATAACATCACTTGAGTGTGTTATCAATACATGGAACATTGCGTCTTATAAATATTATCAACAGTCTTTAGTGAATTAGTCCAATGGTCAGATCACCTTCGATTCAGTACTCTCTCGGCAATAATGATCGTTTCAAAAATCAAATCACGTGTGCGTTTGCATGTTAACTATAAAACAATTACAGTTGAATGTGTCTGAAGTATTACAAAATCATTGCTATTCATTAAATAAGAATAATAATTAATATAATCATGAAGGACAACTACTAGGGTTCATATACACACAGGATCATGTAGATAAAGATTCAGGTGCGTTGTTAAATTCTTTAAATTTGTTTCTTTTTTTATTTTCGTTGGGTGTGAGTTAAATAATTCAAGCGACCCATGTTCGGACACTGGATTGAAAGTATGGCAAGGTCTTGTACACATTACAATGACGGTACTATTTCAAAATATCTATTCTATTCATCATTATGAGGGCTGACACCGCATCAACAATCATCAACATGACCATAAAGTTATTTGCGTTAAAAATATTGAATGAATATCATGAGATATTTGATGGGTGAGAAAGAATTAGAATGAAGAATAAATGTATGAAAAATCATTTGGGATTCGGTGTGACCTCCTCACTGGATGTCGCTGAATAGTAATCCGGTTTTGAATGTGGTGTCTGGTTTATGTGGGGCATTTGGTTTTGCCATCAAAGTCCTTGTGTTCCATCGTGTTGAGTACGCATAGTGTGGCTGATGCCTTTAGGGGAATATCTATCTACTTCATATTGAACGTGACCAGGTGGATTGAGTTGCGATTCGTTGTTGATGACGACTGGAAGATTTTATTTTTACTCTTGCCCAGGTGGGGACCAATTGAAGCAGAGTGAATAATATAAAGACTATTGAATACATACAGACAACGACACATAGAAGTCAGTGAAAGCGAGAGTGGATATGTATTTATTTTTTTCACAAGAGTCAGTACCGCGTAGTGTCGTGTTGAATGATGATCTGGAATGATACATAGATATTTGAAAAACTGATGATTGACTTCGTGAAACCGGAACATTAATACATCACGAAAGAACAAAATTTTGATGTGAGTCGTGTTGATGTGAGAGAAAAAATGTCAGGTTGAACGTAGATTAATTTTTAAAAATAGAAGTAAGAAGAAGAAGAAGAGGAAGAAAAAATAAGAAAGAACGAATAGCCATCAAGAAGCATCATCTGTATATTCTGTCAGTACGAATCCATCATTTAAATGTGACTGATGTTCAGCACAATAATTCATCTAGATCAATATCAATATTGAATAATAAATTCTGGAAGTCACAGAAATAACTGAAGCGGAATTCATTCGATGTGAAGCAAGAAAAAGAAAGATAAAATTGAATTACTGTTGTATGTGTCGTTATATATTTTCCATCCCTTCTCAATTGGAATCAGGAGAACGCCACGAAGAAAAAATATAAAGACAAAGTTAGCTCAGTAGCGGGAGAATCGTTGTCGATTGTACTGTACAGATAATAAATACCTGATAGCCATTGAGTCACATTCCGTGACTCAAACATAACACGTTAATATTTTATTTCTTCAATTATTGTTGGGTTTTATTTTGGGTTCGAACTGAGTTTATACGTTCTATTATTCACATCAATATAAACAGTTACGTAATCTCAGCAGGGTGTTGTGTGTTTTAATATAGTTTGTACATATTTCTAAGTGTACATGACACTTTACTGTGCAAATAAATACTCGAATGTCTTAATGAAAGTAAATGCCGAAGTGAAGAAGACTCATAACGACACGTAAACAGTTTTTCTTCGCGTTCAACCGTTGGAACTTATTGTTTCAATAGACTATTATTTCTCCATTAAATAATATTTGTTTTGTGACTGAATACAGTAAATTTCATTATGGAGTAGTGTTTAAAATCAACATTCAAAATTGGTCAAACGTGGTGTAAACGAGTTCAAGCACACAGTTGTTCAGAAATTTGTGCTTGTACTCGATTTAATAAAAATAACGACGCGATGAATTCAATACGTGATCTGAAACGTTTGTTACGTGAACGTGCTGAATGTTTAAAACGTCGTGATGAACGTATTGAATTATTGGAAAAATCATTGGATGAACGTGACGCGACAATACGTTATTTGCAAAATGAAATTGATAAATTTCGGCAAATTGTTGAATTATCATTGTCAACTTCACCACTTTCACCTAATCAACGTTCCAAGCGACAGGCCATCTCTGCTGAACCGCTGAAAAATGACTCCAGACCCCTTGTCAAGTTTGACAAACCTGAAAGGTATATAAATAATAGGCAAAACAAAAAAAAACAATAGAAGAGTCTTGAAATGTATCTTTGTTTGAATTTTCATTCAACATTGTTGAAAAGGAAGAAATGAATCGATAATCTATATTGGCAGTGGTTAGGATTTACATTGTGCCAGGTATATAAACCTGTATAGATATATATACATTAAAAGTGAAACCGAATATAATTCAACGTGAGGGTTCAACAGACTTTCCCCTACCTGAAATGTTTGACCTACTAATAATAATTGTGGCCACGATTGTTTTCGCTTATTGGTCAATAATCCTCACGGAATATATATAAATAAATCTCTACCAACTTGACGATGAAGTTACGGAATTTCACATTCTATTACTATAATAAGAATCTTTAATTCAACAATTCTTTTTCATTCAAATAGCTGTATAAAAACATATGATATAACAATATTGATATTCTTGTATTTGATGATTTTCAGATCACGTGATTTAATAAAAGCTGCCATCCTGGACAATGATTTCATGAAAAATTTGGAGCTGACACAAATTCGTGAAATAGTCGACTGTATGTATCCAGTGAGTTTTCCAGCTGGTGCCATAATCATTCAAGAAGGCGATGTCGGATCCACCGTTTATGTTATGGAGGGTGAGTTATTATAGGTTGGCTATAAAAAAAATCCAACTAAACTCTGCACAATACTTGGAATATTTCCGACAAACTCTTCTGTTACCAAGCGGAACTAATATAACGTTTTGCTTGAAGGTAAAATGTCTTCAATACACCTTTTTCCCTTCGCTTTTTGTCAGGAAGGTCACATGAAAGTGCAATAGTGTATCATATAAATCGAAACAATGAGATATTTCAGATCTCATCGTCCCTTCATTTTCTATCATCATTTTCCTCAATCAGAATGAAGCGAAAATAAAAATAAAATCAAGGTTGAGTGGGGTCACGTTCCAATGGCAACAAAGTGTAAGAGACAGAAACACAAGGCAGACAAACAGTGAGGGAAAAATTCATCAACACTCGTAGTACTACGTACAGACAATTGAGCACCACTGACCTTTCTCTTTACATTCTCAAATACATGACGAGGTGGGGATTTGCGTGACTATGTCGGTGGCAATAAGAGTGTAAAGAGAAGCTTTGAGAGTGTAGTATGCAAGAGAGTGCAAGAGAATACCCCAGCTATATGTGCATGTAGTAGTGGGGACTTATAGAGGTACCAAGCGAATGAGAATACAGTGTGGGTGGGAATGGTTTAGGGCCACATGAGTTGTCTTGTTGCAGACCGGGACCGCAGGTAGACCTGGTGGCAGACTGTTGGACCGCACTGCGGGTAGTTTTCAATAAACCATCGAAACGTTGAGAGTGCATGCGAGTGTGTGTCCCATTTGGGCCTCATCCATGCAAGTCAATACATTGATGAAATAAGTTCACATTAATAATTGATATTATTGTACCATCATGCAGTGATGTCCTTCGCGTGTGTTGATGATTAATGATGTGAACATGCGTGCGTAATAGAATAGCGAGAATGTGTTCAATTTGTCTGTGATAGATTCCCAAAGGATTTTATATTGAATGTCTCTTATGTCATGTGTTCACGATTGGTCGTGTGAAATAGGATAAATATTAATTGATATTTTGTATTGATAAATCTTCAATTAATAATGAAAGTAAGAAGTTATCCGGGTAAAGCAGTGCTGGAGGATCCAGAACTGCTTTTAGACCCGGAAGCAACGCGCGGTCGTGCAATGGAGCTCTTGTATGAAGCTAGTTGGCGTGAATGTGGGATTAATTGGGCCAATAGCCAACCACGAATCAAGACCAATGTTCGTTCAGCTGCGGAGAATGATGACAATGAGTGTCGTAGGCCATTTGTAGATGTTATTAATCAACTCGAGAATGTTTTGGATGGTACTGCATCGTCATCTTCTTCTTCATCATCTTCATCATCACCATTATCGTCTACTAAATCTTGTATGAAGAATGATAATCGATCAAACAGATCAAGTAGTGATATTACGAGTGACAGTGACACCTCTGAAATTGATGGCAATGATAGAAGTAAACATTGTGAAAAAATGATTCATAACAATTCAAGTGGTGGGTTTTTAATTCCAAGACCAAGGTTAATTGTTCCAGTTCATACTTATGCAAGAAAACGAAGAACTGGCGCAACAACACTTAATAAACGACGACAAAATCGTGAAGGTATTTAGATGAAACATTATTAAAAGAACATGATTTCTGTTCAGGGTTGATTCATTCAAATCGTCGTTAATCTTTGCCCACGCATATGTTTAAATGATCATTTCGAGACGCTTTTTGCGATGATCTAATACATACCATTTATGAAATGGAAGAGAAAGTAACGAGTGTGCTCATATGTGTAGGTTTGCATGTTTTATATATGAATGCACAAGAAGATAGAATAGGCAGAACAAAATCTAGTGAAATCTTCATACAAATCATTATTTGATTTATTATTGTAAGTTTGTTTTGTTAAATTAGACGCTGAGAGAGGAGTAGTATTCAACTTTATGTATTTATATATTTTTATATATTTGACAGCTTCACAGGATCACACTTTCACCCGACCGATTGATAGCAATCTCCATCAGCTGATCTTTGTGAAACTTTTTAGAAAATTATTAGTTTCTCGTGATCACGGAAATCCTGTGTTTTTAAATTAGAAAAAACATTTCCTTGTTTTTTTTTCCCTTCGCATGCGTCTCGCAAACATGTTTTATGGTTGAATATGGATTGAGATACATTATAATATGTTCTCAAAGACAAATCTGTGTATATTTATACACATGAATATGAACATAGCATCAATAGGGAGGCAGAGTGTGTAGTATCGTATGCGAGGCATGAACTCTCTTTGTCCTGTTATGTCGTCATGGCAGAGGCCAGCAAGCCTTAACCAGTATATGTATATGTCTGTTCCTTTTCAGTTGTGCTCAAACGAAGACATTTTATTTTCATAACCATCTTGAAAAGAAAATAATAAAACATTTGCAATTCAGCATAAAAAAAAATAACAGAAAAAAACAGACAAAGAGGCAAATTAATTCACAATTTCTTCTTTCTTTTCTTCATTGTTATTTTATATTCACTAATCAATATAATACGGGGTTACTGTCTTGTAATAAAAGTCGTAATAATGAATGACAGTGGAGAAAAGAAGTAGAACGGAAAAAAAAAAATTTGCTTAAATTGCATTACGACATAAAAGGGAATATTACACAGTTTTTTCCGCTTCTCCTACATGTCTAATAACAGTTTTTATTTTATTTTTATTATTATATGTTGCCCATGTTTGTATGGATGATAATATTATTTAACAGTGGTAATCCCGTCATCATATCACTGTTTGACATCGTTCAATTCATTTTAATGCGTATGAGGAATTTTATCTTTTAGATGCTTCAAGTGTTTATTTCCTAATAGGCATGTCTTATGATTATCGTCACGAATAGATATTTTCATGCGTAAATGTTTTACGTATTAGCCGAAATATTGTCAGCGTATCACAATTAATTCGACCTGTATTATTGCATCATTTTTATTATTATTATTTTTTCATATCTTTCACGTGACTGTCACACGATCCCTACAAAGACGATACGCTTAATTGATAGTTGCTCGAGCAATAATAGATATCGAGTTTTGAATATTATTAATCGCATAGTCCAAATAGTAACGGTTAACTGATCTCCCGGATTCAATTGCGAACCTCTGTTATGTAGTGGTGTTTTATATATACATTATACTGAGTAACATGAACATCGAGAACTAGGACAAGATTGTAAACCACATCGAATCCCACTCGTATACATATACATTAATATATAACACGTACAACAGGGCGAATTATGAAATACGAATGATAAAAAACTTTTTTTTATATCAACATGTAACATGTTGTCTTCACACTCGAATTACTCCAATTCCTATATTTCCGTCCTGCTTTATTACTTATCTGATAATTGCGTATATTTATATATAGAGACATTTGAAAATATTCAAATAAGGCTGTGGCGCCTGATTTCTCAAGTGTGTTTACGATATTTTCAAGTGAAAGTTGAAACACAATGAACGAAGTGATCTCTATATACAATATATATTCCCATGTCCATGTCGTCATATTCCATTATTGTATTTCAATAAGGAGAAAGAAAAAAAAACACACACAAATGAAATCCATTATTTATGTTGTTATATATTTATATCATTTATTTTTTTTTATTTATAGAGGGAAAAGTCGAAGTGTCACGTGATGGAAAATATCTTAGTACTTTGGCACCAGTCAAGGTATTGGGTGAATTGGCAATTTTATACAATTGTAAGAGAACAGCAACAATAACTGCCGCAACGGATTGTCAACTGTGGGCGATTGATCGGCAATGTTTCCAAACGATTATGATGAGAACTGGATTATCAAGACAAGCAGAGTATACTGATTTCTTAAAAAGGCAAGACGACATGTATTTTATAATTATTTCTATTCATATATGCAAGCTCCGTTTGGGATATCTCATTGATATAGTTTTTGTTTGTTTTGACACCACAGCGTGCCAATTTTCAAGAATCTACCGGAAGAGACACTTATCAAAATTTCTGACGTATTGGAAGAGGTAAATAAATTGAGAAAATAAGTTAGTTATTGAAAAAATAACATAGATATGGAATTTTTGTTTATGTTATGAAATTTTTCTTACAGACGTTTTATAATAATGGCGATTATATAATCCGTCAAGGCGCTAGAGGTGATACATTCTTCATAATAAGTAGAGGCCAGGTGCGCGTGACGATAAAACAACCTGATACAACAGAAGAGAAATATATTAGGACGCTGAGTAAGGGTGATTTCTTCGGGGAAAAGGCACTGCAAGGGTGAGTAAATCGGTAATCAAATCGAAAACAAATTCATATTTCATTAATTATTTATATGCAAATGATTCTTCCAGTGATGATTTGAGAACTGCGAATATCGTTGCGGACGATCCCGAAGGCGTTAGCTGTTTAGTAATTGATCGTGAAACATTTAATCAATTAATTTCATCGCTAGATGAAATTCGAACCAGATACAAAGATGAATTGGTCGAGCGCAGAAGGTATTTACTCATTTTTTCCACATCTTTTATCCATGTATCGTTAATATACAATGTAATAATTCGATTACTTTTTCACGCTCCATTAATTAAACAAAAATACAAAAAAAAAAGAATGTGGATAGGAGAGTGAAATGAAATTGAAAGTAAGTCAAATGTTGATGTTGCAACGAACGAAAAACCTTAAACATAATAGCTTGTCATAATCCCAACATACATAATTTGTCGTAAAAAAAAAATATGAAATGTAGAAACAAATCCGTGCACATTGATATGTAGTGGAATATGCACATATATATTGTATGGATAGAAAATAAGAAAGAGAGTTGTTTAGAATTGCTTTGACCCACTCTTGAGTTGGCTTGATTAAATTTCTCATAGGGATCACGTGACAAATGAGAAAATTTTTTGCCTTTCATGGAAACAATTATTATTTGACCTACAAATTAATTTATGTTTTTCTGATTCATCTCGCTGCTGTTTTATTGGGAATCCTGCACGCTCAGAAACGATCGAAATAAGAGAAAATGTGTTTATAAATAATTAAAATCTTTTCACCTGCACTTTCAGTTATCGTATGTGAGATATGTACCATGAAGTTGACCTAATTACTTGTATTTTTTCTTTGTCAATAGATTAAATGAAGAATTCCGTGATTTACGGCTTCAAGATTTGCGGCCGTTAGCAACATTGGGAGTCGGTGGATTTGGTCGAGTTGAACTTGTACAAATAGCTGGGGATAATACTCGATCATTCGCTTTGAAGCAAATGAAAAAATCACAAATAGTTGAAACGAGACAGCAACAGCATATTATGTCAGAAAAGCGAATTATGGGTGAAGCAGATTGTGACTTTGTCGTTAAATTATTCAAAACATTTAAAGACAGAAAGTATTTGTTCATGCTCATGGAAGCATGTCTTGGCGGTGAATTATGGACAGTTCTGAGAGACAGGGGACATTTTGATGATAGTACAACGCGATTTTACACTGCTTGCGTTGTTGAAGCATTTGATTACCTTCATTCACGTAATATTATTTATCGTGATCTAAAACCAGAAAATTTACTCTTAGACAGTCAAGGGTGAGTTCACAACTTTTCCACAGATTTAATTTGGAATGATTCCTATACTTATGTGAACATATTTTTTACAGTTATGTGAAATTGGTAGACTTTGGATTCGCTAAACGTTTAGATCACGGTCGGAAGACTTGGACATTCTGTGGAACACCTGAATACGTTGCGCCTGAAGTTATTCTGAATAGAGGTCACGATATTAGCGCTGATTATTGGTCATTAGGCGTATTGATGTTTGAATTATTAACAGGAACACCACCATTTACTGGTGCTGATCCAATGAAAACTTATAATATCATATTGAAAGGCATCGACGCTATCGAATTTCCACGATCGATAACCCGCAATGCCACAGCGTTGATAAAGAAATTGTGTCGTGACAATCCAGCTGAACGCCTCGGTTACCAAAAGGGTGGCATAAGTGAAATACAAAAGCATAAGTAAGTGATTATTCAATTTTTGAGATACAAAAGAAGAATCAAAATTTTCGTTTATCTATCATCTCTTTCTGTTTTATTTTCCAGGTGGTTTGATGGGTTCAATTGGGAGGGATTGCGTGCAAGAACATTAGAACCACCAATAATGCCGCGTGTACAAAACGCTACCGACACTGCAAACTTTGACGAATATCCACCGGATTCAGATCCACCACCTCCTGACGACATTTCCGGATGGGATAATGATTTTTAGATCAAATTGAAATTTATATTTTTTAATGTATAACTCCCTCTATGAGTCTTCCGAAATCCCCATTCATCCTCAGAAAGCACCTTATGGACATCAGTGAAACGGGGACAAAAGCAGAGCAGCTCACATGCAATATACAGTAAAAGTTTTTCTATCAGAAGTAATAAACCTCGTGATGCCGAGCATCGTGGGTACATTAAAAGAATTTTGCGGTTACCAGTGAGGAGGATGAAAAAGGGAATAAGTTTAACATGAGATTTTTTTTTTTGAATAGTTAACGAAATTTGTTTTTATGGTGTTTTTTTTGTAATGAGATGAAAGATGATAAGGCCTGTGATAATAGGAAGATGGGGAGGAAGAGAAATTTTAGGCCAATGAAGACGAGAAGTCTGTCCATATATATACACGAATATCAAAAAACAAGAGCTACAAATTTGTATTTTTATTTTATGTGAGAAGCGTGTGCCAGTGCACCAAGTGCCATCTTTAAATAATATACATATGAAAGAAAATGTTGAATAAATGAAATGTTTTGTTCTTCGAATCAACATAGCAATTGAAGAATATAGAAAATGATTGTATAGTATAAAAAGTCAAGGAAATTCTTGCCAGGTGAAAATAACGTGGAGTTGCCTCTAAACTTCAAAAAAATTAATTAGATGAATACATTTGAAATGAAAAAGAAATTCTTAATATCGAACCATGAATCTATTTTTTTCAACCGTACAATTGATTGTTAAACTGATTCGTTTTTATTCAAAGTTTATATTACAAAGCGCAGAATTATATGTATGTATGTATATGTAAACAAGAACATGATTATTTTTTAATAATGTTATGAACAAATTCAATTCGAATTTCTCAACAAACGAAACATGTAAATAAATAATTATAAATATATCATACGTATATAAAAGTGAATTGTATAAATAACATCCGCATACATAGAATATCGTTCATGTGTATCACAAGAATATTTAATTCTCCACATCGCAAAACTGTTGTATCCTCAAGCATTATATTCAAATCTTCTACACGTCTGTATCTGACTCGCTTAACATCAGTTACCAATTCGAATTGAATAGAAACAATGACAGTCACAAATCCTGTAGACTTCTCTACTACATCTTAAAAAAAAGCATTCCCACTTTCTCAATACATAAAAATCTTATCCCATCCAGGTAGAAATATCCCAATCTTCAACAAACGCCCTTTGCCTCCCATGTCAATCCATTGTTATCTCCTCAACCTCTTCCCAGTCGTGAATGTCATGATGATTTACAACTCTTACTCCCAGCAGATCGTTCACTGATATTTATGTTCACATAAGAAAAGAGATTTTTTCCAGGTTGACTATATGAGTCTGTGCTCAACCATAAATTATTCAACCATTCCCGGGCTTTCAAAATGGCCGTTATGATAGGCAAAGACGCATGCGCAGTTAGGTTATGTGCTCTCGTTCAACCAATCAGCGAAGTTTTGGTCGCCGTAACTTTCGTCGGCTGCCGCGTCGCATCCTGAAGACCTGAAGTTGAACTATTGAATCGCCCGCGCATTCTCTGTAGTGCGTCTTCGACTGTTGAGAAGAAAAGAGGTTAGTGGTTTTCTACATTCATCGCTTATGAAAAAACTTTATTTTCTTTTGTTTGTGAATAATTATCTCTGTTTGTACGTAATTTCATGTAGTCCAAGTATTAAATTATCAAAATATAACTCACGAGCTTACTAATTTATGTTCATTTTTGACCTTCAAATGATTCTATGAATTGTTTTTCAACCTAAATCGTATTTACAGCAGTGGACATTCCTTTGTTCGTGTGTATGCCGGGTTGAATTACGATCGTGTGCATTTGGAGAGTAACCGGAGAAATAACAAAAATAAATTCAATTCAACTTTTTCTTATGCTGATTCATTCGATTAATTTCTGTATTTGATTTCTCATTATATTCTGGAAATGAAAATGGATATTTCTCTTATATTCCACTAAAAACTGCGACAATGGAAAAGTTTATTCATTGTAAAGTGACGTAGAATTTTTCTGTTGACTTCGAACATTCGTTTCCTTTCTGCTTATGGGAACGAAAAAAAATTACAATCGATAGGAGATCTGTTGTGAATAATGTGCCGATTTTGAAATATGGAAGAGTTTATGTTTTGCATTTCTGATTTTGTAATGTAGCGTGCACTGTCTGTGTCTTATCGTCCTTCGAGTTTTTCTTTGTTTTTCTCTTTGTTTTTTTTTTCTAGGCGATTATGCGGAGGTTTATTTATTTAGAACGTTCGAACGGTTATCTATGACGAGTGGAGGTAGATTTTTATGAGGTTTTTTTCTGTGGCATCTAAGAGTGAGAAGGGACTATTGTTTTGAATCTCTTCAAAATTTAGGGGCAGAACAAAGATTACATACTCGATGTTTATATCGTGTTTCAAGCATAATTGTAAATTTGTGGATTAGTCATCGACAATTACATTCCAATTATATATTCAAACGAGTTATTCATTTCTGATTAAGTGCTTTTGTCATTATTTAAACTATTTTCAATCCCGCAGAGGTAAAAAATGGCTGAACCGGGTAGAGGTAGAGGAGTCGGGAGGGGTTCAGCCCTCTTGGCAATGTTGAAAAAGCAGGCTGCTGCCGAAGCTGCTGTAGAATCTTCTCAATCCACATCGGGAGAGTCTTCAAGTGCTGCCGATTTGTCATCATCGCGACCACGTGGTCGTGCATCACTGCTGCAATTGACTAAAAATGTGCCACCAACACAACCCGGTCAACCAGAAGCAGCTACGCCTCCACCGATTGAACCACCAACGTCTCGAGTTGGTCTTGGGCGAGCGTCGCTGTTAGGTCTGTCAAAAAAAATTGGCACACCTGGTCAAGATCCAGAACCAGTTCAAACTCCGACAGCCTTATCGGCTCCACTGGCACGGCCAACGATGTCTGGTGATAATTTAGGAGTGACCGGCACTCTTGCTGCAATGTCATTAGATAAACGATCAATGACTTCGGGATCCTCTGGACCAATATCTCGGATGGGCACACAGGGACAACCGTTAGTAGAAACTATGAACTTTTAAATGAATATCATCACATGATGTTCAAGAAAAAAATTGTACAATCCATGAAATGGTTGTTCCAAAATTCAATTTCAGATTGATTCATTTTTGTATTTCAGGATAGATATAATGTCGAACTATATAAATGTGAAAATATCACCTGAAAAGGGGATTTATCGGTACGACGTTAAATTTTCACCAGAAACTGATTCTCCGCGACTTCGCAACGCTCTTCTAAATCAGCATGCGGAAATTCTCGGTAAAACCAAAACCTTTGATGGTGTGACATTATTTCTGCCCAATAAATTGCCACAACAGGTAAAGTAAATAGTCTTGGGAGTTATTTCCAAATAACTACATTTTCACATTATAAATGTATCATCAAGATGTGAATATTCTTTTTTTCGCAGCGAACCATAGTACAATCGTTACGTAATGATGGCGTCGAGATAACGATTACTATAATTTATCAAATGCAACAGAAGCCGTCAGAGAGTATACAGTTTTTCAATATTTTATTGAACAAAGTATTACGAATGTTGCAAATGGTGCGAATTAATCGCAACTATTACAACCCGCGTTGTGCAGAGCGTGTGCACGAGCATCGTCTAGAATTGTGGCCAGGCTACGTTACAGCAATTGAAGAGATGGAAGGTGGCCTGAAATTAAATATCGATGCGTCTCATCGTGTGATGCGCACCGATACAGTTCGTGATTTCATCAAAGACATTTACGCTAAAAATCCAAATAATTTTCAAGATATTGTCTTGAAAGAACTGATAGGAATGACAGTCCTCACACGTTACAATAATGAAACTTACCGCGTCGACGGTATAGAGTGGGATAAAAAACCTTCATTCAAATTTGATTATAAAGGGACAATGACAACAATCGCTGCATATTTTCATTCACATTGGAATTTAGAAATCAAAGATTTGAATCAACCACTATTACTTCATCGTGCAAAAAAACGCTTGCCCCACGGTGGAGAGAAGGAGGAAGAAGTTTTACTTGTCCCTGAGTTGTGCTATTTAACTGGAATGACAGATGCAATTCGTTCAAATTTCCGTATTATGCGTGATCTAGCTAAAATTACTCAGGTCCAACCTGAACCGAGACGTCAAATATTAAGGAAATTCATAGAAGACGTGAGAAATACGCCAGCTGCTGCACAACTACTTAACGATTGGGGTGTGCAATTAGAGGATGATCTTGTAAAATTGAGTGGCCGTGTTATGCCAGCTGAAGACATTTTCTTTGGTAATGAACAAAAGACAAGGACCACGGAAAGAGCAGATTGGGGCGGACCCATAACGCGCAGTCCAATGTTAAGGACACCGCATATGAACTCTTCATGTATCGTTTATGTTCAGCGCGATGAGAGAATCGTTTCAGAATTCATACGACAATTAATTGCTGTATCAAAATCAATGGCGATGAATGTAACGGAACCCTTGAGAATTCCTTTGAAAAATGACTCTGCACAGCAATACGTTACAGAAATACGTAAAGCTATTAATCCAAAGTTGCAAATGGTTATTGCTGTATGCCCAACGATGCGAAATGATCGTTATGCCGCAATAAAAAAGCTCTGTTGTGTTGATTCACCCATACGTTCACAAGTAATTATTACTAAAACAATATCACAGGACAATAAGTTGAAAGCTGTGGCAGAAAAAATTGCATTGCAAATGAATTGCAAACTTGGTGGTGCTTTGTGGGCATTGAGGGTCCCATTTGATGATGTAATGATTGTTGGCATTGATGTGCATCACGCTGGTCCTGGTGGTGGATCACATGGAAGTGTTGCTGGTTTTGTTGCCAGTATGGATAAACCATTGACATCATGGTACAGTAAAGTTTGTTTCCAACGGCCTGGCCAAGAGCTTATTGATTTACTCAAAATTTCATTCGTCTCGGCATTGGCATTGTATAAAAAAAAACGTGGCAATTACCCAGCTCGTATTATCGTTTACCGCGACGGGGTAGGCGATGGACAATTGAATTATGTCGCTCAATATGAGGTGGAGCAATTGAAAGCTGCCTTCCCTCTAGTTGACCCAACTTATGCACCGAAATTGTGCGTTATTATAGTACAAAAACGCATCAATACACGTATCATGGCCATTGTGAGTAATTAATTGAAGTTACTATAATGGAATTATTAAGATAGTTGCAGAGAGTTTTCAGAGTGTCATGTTACGATACAAACATCACGAGACTCTGCGACTATCTTAAATGTATTTGTATAATTGAATTGGCGATTAAAAATTCCGTTCGATTTTCAGAGAGGAAATAGACTGGAGAATCCACCACCAGGGACAGTTGTGGACTCGTGTGTTACGCGCAGAAATTGGTACGACTTCTTTTTGGTGCCACAAACAGCACGTCAAGGTACAATCACACCGACACATTATATAGTTTTGGTGGATGAAGCTAACTTTGAGACTGATCATATACAAAGATTGACTTACAAATTATGCCATTTGTATTACAATTGGCCAGGCACAATCCGAGTGCCAGCACCGTGCCAATATGCCCATAAGTTAGCGTTTCTTGTAGGTCAAAGCATTCAAACTGAACCAAATGAAAGTTTGGCTGAATCATTGTACTATTTATAAGTCTTCATCATAACTTCTCACCAAAAATTATAGGGAACAGTATTATTATATTTCTTTCCCTAAATCAGTAGATTAATCTATTATAATTTTGTTTCATTATAATTTTTTGTATTTATATTTTATTTCATTTCTGTCATGATGAGTTCTTTTTCCAAAGTTCCTAATCATAAAAATGAATAAATCATTACTAGAAATGAAGTAAGGATATGAACTAGAAACCAAAGAAGGTTTCCAACTTAATCTTCTGATAAATATATTATGAAAAAGGAGATTCTATTTTTATATATAAAATAAATGATAAAAATGAAGTCTCTAAAATATCAGTTTATAAAATATCAAGACTGAGAATAATTATTTTACATTTATCTGATAACAAGAATAAAGAATAATAATTTCTGACTTAAACTTTATCTCAATTCAAACTTCCGCGCGTATTTGATTCTTTCAAAAGATCGCATCTTCCTCCCCCAATTGACAAACATCTTCAGTCTAACAGCCAATAGAATAATCACCCCAATGAAAAAACCTCCCTCAATTGGTCAAACGTATCTCACACCTGAATAAAAAAATTTCATATTTTGCCGCGTGTTCATGGCGCTACCACAAAACTCCCCGCCATATTTAACATTTCAACTTTACCTCTCCCACTCCCAAATGTTTCTCCACTTCATCATTATTACATTTTCTCCCTCTCTGTAATTTCTATGTGTATTGGTATATACTCGCGCATGCGCAAAGCTTGTTTACAACTGCGGAGAGCTCGAGCATACACACATGACCTTTTCAAGATGGACACGAGTGCCTGGTGTTTGATCACTCCGCGTGCGACGTAAATTAATCGTCATAAACGTCTTGTAAAACGCATAAACAAACAGCAAAATACATTAAAATAATCATAAACATTACACGTCTAATATTAAATAATTATTTAATCGTATGATTGTCTTACGACGTGTAATAATCAATGCTAAATTGACGCGCTGTCTTGCGAGCGTGGCGGTGGCGAAAAAAAAATAAGTGAGTGAGAAAAATATAACTTGAGAGAGAGAAAAAGAGGGAGACGAGGAACGAGAGAGGGAGAAAGCGAGAACGAAGGTGAAGAAATAGGAAAAGAATTCATAACTAAACTTAGTGTGAGCGAGAAAAATGTGAAGTAAAGAAGACGAAAACAGAGGGCGGGAGAGAGAGAGACAGAATGGCAAGGGATACACAATAATTTCACATCACATCAGATAAAAAAGAAAAAAACAACGCAATAGCACATCTCAATGATCCCCAAACAATGAATTTTCGCAATCCATTTACATCAATAATCAGCATGAAAAAATAAATAAAATTGAAATCAAGCATTGGACATTGAGCCTGCATATGTGTGTATATGTATACACGTTTTGGTATTGGAAAGAAAATAATAAACATATATATAAGTAGAGGAGGAAAGCACGGGGAAAAGGGTGCACGCGTGTAAGGAGTCGATGGAACGCGTGGCTCGCATTACTTGATTCTCATCATTTTTTCATTTTTCACATCTTCATTTCGCTTCTTTTCACTCTATTGCGCTGTATCTACATGTTATACATACATATATATGTTTAAATGTATATATGGTACATATATATGTGTATACGTGTTGTGGCCGAGTGTGCGCGCGTCAATTCAATGCGCAGGATGAAATTTGTTTGAAAATACGCAATTGTCTAGCAGGATATATAAATCAACGCAGTTGTGATTGTTAATTCATTTTGCAATGGTGATGAGAGAAATGAGAAAATGCAAATGTGAATATTTGCGAGGAATAAGTAAATAAATAAATATTTATAGTTATATGAAAATAAAAGGAGGGCAAAGGTGTTGTGGTATTGCTACGAAAGGAAGTGAGCAAGAGAATGTGAAAAAAATAAACACACACGCACATGCAAAAGAAAAATCATAACATACGCAATTTCTCTCACGCCATTTTCACAAAGTATATATTCATATTTGTATTGTGAATTCGACGTAAACACAATACACGTGTGTGCATTATCAATTTTATAAAATAATTGTGAATGATATGAAGTTAATCATATGAATTAGTTCATCACCATGAAAGTGAAGGATAATATGTGAATTATATTTCAACATCAGGAGAATAATAAAAGAATTAATGAAGAGTTATTGAGATAACAATAATACTAAGAAGGAATAAGAACACAGAAAAGTTGAAGGACGAGACAGGGTTGTCTGGTTGAATATTGGCCAATCAACAGAAACACTTTCTCTCAGAGCATAAAACATAAGGGGGTGTTGTTTGGACGAATCGACGATGATATTGGAACGGAAATAAAATTCCAAGGTGCGTGACGAGGGTTGCGCGGTTAAAGAATATATAAGACGTGAGGTGGATGGGTGGGTGAAAACGAAAGAGAGACTGAGCAAGAGTGAGAGCGAGCCAAAAAGGCGTTCCCTAACCTCTGGAAATGGGAGCAAGTCGATTGGAAAACAGACGAACGCCAAGGTAGAGAGATACATAGAGAGAAGCAGAGAAAAAAAAATATTGACAAACAACGACATTTTGGGGATAGAGTTGGAGAGATTAATAATAGAGGAATAAGACGCAGAGAAATTTCGGTGGGGAATATTATAGAAGAAAAGAAAAAAAAAATAGATACATAGGAGATATCGTTGGGGGCGAGCGACTCTCGCGCGTCATTTCCTGGCATTTATTTACCCTCCATCTCTGTCTCTCTTACGCGAAAGGGATACCAGACACGTGTCAACGCGTTTGAACATACACCACCTCACTCTCGCTCTCTCTCATTCCCTCCCTCTATTTCTCTCTCTCACTCTCTTCTACTTACACGTTCACAAAGTTGACCATCAAACGGCTGTTGAACCTTCAAGCGAATAAATCCAAAAAATATTTCACTTTGCTTTGAAGGGAAAGAGAAAAAAAGTTATCATAATAATAGAACAAACTCCCACTTTTATGGCCTATCAAATATGTGGTTTGTGATTGTGTTCATAATTTAATTGAGAAATGGTTTGTTTGCATTGTATGTTATTATTGTTTGGACAATAATAGGACGAATGGCGGCGGAAAAATGTGCGAACAATTAACATTTGAATGAGACGACAAGGAAAAATTGGCAGTTTTTTCTTCTTTGGGTGACTTGATTGAATTAAAATTTTCAAACACGGGTTTCCCAACGTCACCCAGGGCAATGTCTTCGGGCAAGGGCCAACAACAGCAACAGCATATACAACCATCTAATGGGCCTGTGGTGCGTTGTGGACATTTACGCAAATGTGGTTCACTGATATCCGGATTAAAACCATTGAAGAAAAAATATTTCGTATTACGTGGTGACACTCCCGGCCATGCAGCGTGTCTCGAATACTATGATAATAAAAAAAAATATGAGAATAAACATCCACCAAAGCGTACAATTACAATGCGCAGCTGTTACAATATTAATCGTCGTACAGATACTAAACATAAACATGTTATTGCATTGTACACTAAGGACGAATGTTTTTCATTGATACTTGACAATGACAAGGAGGTTAGTGAATGGCTTACGGCAATGCTGTTGCTGTCTGATGATGTACCAGATGGTGAAGAGCCTCGTCCTACATACGGTAATTAATCAAAGATATATTTGACAAATGAATAGATTTGATTGATATACCGTTGCCGATTTTCATTTTGAAGATCTGTTTTACTCTTCCTTATATTCTGTATTCTCTCATTTCTGCTTAACTTATCTGCATTCTTCTGTTTTCAATATAGAGCACATGTGGCAAGTGATATTGCAAAGAAAGGGTCTGGCTGAACGCAATAATATATCTGGGCCCTATCGACTCTGTCTTACCGATCGTGTATTAAGCCTTATAAAACTCGGCGTGGAGGACACTACAGATCGCCTTGAATTTCCGGTTAGTCAATATAAACAGGTTCAACATTCTTTCGTAGCTTTCACTCATTAAAAAAAAATTGATATAAAAAAAAAATAAAGGGAACACAACCTTCAATGAAATGTCATTGAATAAAAACGATAGATCGATCAAAAAAGAAGAATACGAATGTCTATTTTTGTTCAAGACATAAGTTGAATTCTTTCTTTCTTTTTTTTCACATGCTCATTTATTAGGAGTTAATGATTCACTTGAATTTGCATATGATAATATCATATTTGTTTGATATATTTAGTTGACAACAATAAGACGATGCGGTTGTATGGAACGGATATTCTACATGGAAGTTGGAAGATCGGCAATAACAGGCGAAGGTGATTATTGGATGAAAGCTGATGATAGTAACATCGCACAAAATATGCATGCAGCAATATTAAATGCAATGAGCGCTTCGAGTAATAAGGACAAGGACAGGGACAATGATATGGTGCCAAAACAAAGATTGCGAAGCAGTTCGGCGAACGAAGCGAGTAAACCCATTTCAGTATTGGGTGGACGACGGCCCACTGGTCATAAGCTTCATGGTTTTTCGCCTCTTGGTAAGTTTGAAATTTGAAACAATTCCACTATATACTTTTTTCCCTTTCTTTCTTTTTTTTCAGTATAATTTATCATTTCTAATGAATCAGTGGGCGGTTTTTTGAAAAGAGTCAATAGCTCAATTAATCGTTTGTTATTAATCATTTGTGAGATATTCGTTGAAAATATATAAAATGAGAAGGAAAAAGAAAACGAATAAAAAAAAGTAAAACGTTTCAAGTAGATTGTGTACCTCGAACGGGAAGTCTTTATGGATGACTCATTCACAGTTAATGTGAATCGACATTCCACGAGGTGTTTGCCGCGGTTGAATTTTCAAAACAACTATGATTCAACTCCGTGCTATATATATATATATAAGGCAGTTGCGTATATAGAAATATAGATTGAGATGAGTTTGAATGGAATGAAATCATCGGGATTATTTTACCAATGAGTTGTTTTGAAAAAATAACTTCGCGTTCATGAATTTAATTTCTTTCTACATTCATCATTAGTTTTATAAATAATACTATTCTTCGAACTCTCACATTTGTAAATATGTTCCAAAATAGAAAATAATATGGAAATATTTGATAGAGTTATTTATCGACTATCATCTCCTTGGCACTGGTGGGTATGGAATTTTATTTTTTAATTTGGGAGCCCCCCAGCTACGACATGTATATGATTTGAAACTATGAAAAAAAATTTATGTGTTGTTAGGAATTTATTGATAGATGTGAGGGGAAATTTTAAAATTGATTGTGCAATAGTAGGAAAAAGATAGAAAATGATTAGTGTCTAGAGGTTAACACACGTGGGTTACATGGGCTTTGCAGAGGAGCGAAGAGGCCACGAGGATGAGTGCGGTCCATTGCGCGAATTGCAGAACGTCACGGCCTCTGCCCCTTCACAGTGTTGTAGTCAATCACAGAATTGTTCATCCTCTACCAATACACTTACGGGTTTGTTTTCTGTCACAGTAGCTTCTCTTTTTCTTCTTTTTCACCTTCGTTATTTTTTATTTCATTCATATACTTGTATATATGCGAAAGAAAAGCTTAACTATATTTTATTCAATGGTGGATATAGATGTACTCTTTCTTTTATCATCACATCTGGATACCATTGGTACACACAAATAAAATGCTTTACAATTTTTTTTTCTCCCAATATAATCTCGCATGGACCACCAATTACTTGAAGCGATTGCAAATCATCGTCATTATTCAATCGAGAATCCCCGCTCCCCATAATAGTTGACACGAATCTCACTAAAAGAAATATAACATAGCAGCCGAACAATTTTTTTATTTTCATTATCAATTATGGACAAAAAGTCTAATTTCTTTGAATAAGAATACAAAGAGTTGGACAAGGGTTTTACACTGCAGTATAAATTATTCGGACCTAAATTATAATGTATTGAAATAATCATTTTAGAATTTTGTCGCGAGTGGACTCGCAGCTTTATTATGAATATAATAATTCGAGAGCAATTATATCAGTAGTTTATTTATCATTTTTTTCCGAATTGAGATTGAGTGTTGCGGTTTGGCTTTAAAAAATGTTTGGGCGATATAAAATGGGTTTGCAGCTGTTGCGGGGACTAGGAGCCTTGGGACATATGCAATGGGCGTCAATGCAACTGCTAACAGGCGTCGGCATTCGGTTGCTAGTCAACCACCAACAATAATCACCAATAAATCCCAATTCATTAATGTCACTACCGCATTGACAACGACAACAACGAACAACAACAACGTAACAAATGCCGCGCCTACAACCACAACATCATCATCAACTTCATCATCAACAACAACAACCATCAACAACACCATCAACAAAACCAATACAACAAAATCCCACCATCAGAGAACCCTGTCGCTGCCCCTTGCCGCAGTTGTTATCAATCAAACTCAATCATCCAAAAGATCAGTTTTACGCTGTATGTATTTTCATTTAACCGTAAAACAACGTCGAATCGAACGAACGGACGTACAAAAAATTAATTATCCGTTTCATATTTCTTCGAGCTCCTCCTATTTTGTTTTCTTTTCCTCTACATGACATTTGAGATGACTGTATAAACAACTTATTTGTTATAGTCACATTGTCTTGATCTGTCGAAACGTTTGCTCATATTGCATGCAATTGAAAGGACTTTCCTCAATAATATATATTTATATATTATTGAATTTAATTTTTGCATCTGCATAGAGTATATCATATTTGTATTCAATATTTCTTCTCGTTTTGGTTTCACTTTCTCTTCTCTATTAATTTCATTTTCTCATTTTTTGTTACTGCGAATTTTGATGTTGCGTGTCAATATCCTTGGTCATCCTTCAGCTTCATCACCTATGTCATAATTCTATATCAATTTTATACATATATGAATGTACATATACATATGTGTTCATGCTTGACGTACACAGACAAACGAAGTATCTTCAATGAATTTCTTCGACATGTATAAACTGCTGTGTACATTTGAATGAGCAGATTCAAATGGGAAACTATTAATGATTATTATTTTTTCCTCTTTTTCATTTAATTTGTACGATAGAATGGTAATGGAATCGAAACCAAAATAATTAACAAGTTTTGCTGGGACAATGGTATTGGCTTTTATGAGTCTGCCTATATATTTGTTTGAATAATTTATTTTTATTTTCATATTTAAGGCATCGCAGCAGAAGAAGAATATTTGTTGACTGATTTATTAAAATGGATTTTCGTCTTCCAGGCCCACCGGCTCGAGACAGATGTGATAGTTTACCATCGCGTGCTCGCACAATAAGTGATGGTTTAGCAGCACCAATAATATTATCACATTCGCGCACTGCTCATCTTGCGCCACAATCATCAGCACGTCCACACTCAATGTATACACGTGGTCTGTCATATTCACCTCCAATATCGTCAATGCCAATTAGTCCAGCATCAGGCGCATGTTCCACTGATTCAGCGGGTTCATCATTGTCAATGGACGATGGCACTGATAGTATGCTCGAAGAGAGCACAATAGCTAGATATGGACATTCATTAACACCCGATGAGCCCGTTATTCTTGAGGAAAATGTTGATGATTATGTACCGTGGTCTAGTAGCCATGTTCCGCTCAAATACTCGCCAAATTTCAAGTCACATTCACCCTCGCAGGTAAATATCAATCATCTGTTGAATGAATTTCTAATGATATTTAAGAATTAATAATTATTGATTAATTTTCTTATTCTTTATTTCAGCAAAGTTCCTATGTTGAAATGTACAGTCCATGCGGGTCGAGCCCCGGTCGTGGTTATTTACCAATGAGTCCAGCGACAACAGTACATAGTCATTCGCGTACATCGTCTTTAGTGGAAGAAGCGACATTACCAGATGGCTATGTACCAATGGCACCTGTTGGCGATGATGGTTATGTTGATATGGACCCGACAAACAATCATGACAGTCATTATAACGACGAGATATCGCAACACGGTAGCAGTTGTTCAGTAACGTCAGGTACACCAAGTACTGATCATCGTTTCACTGAATATTCACTCGACAAAGTATCGAGTTTCCTCACACCATCGGACGACACACCGGCTCGCCCAACTCGTGCTTATTCAGTTGGTTCGAGACCAGAACCGACAAATCGGCACCGAAAAAATCGCCTGGACATTACCCAACAAGAGACAAATCGCGTACGAGCATTTTCTGTTGGCAGTCGATCAAAACGTCCGGAATTTGGTCGTTTAGCAAACGTTATTACGGCACGATTGCCAATTGGCTCTGATAATGTTGTCAATACAAATAAATCAAATTCAGCGCCATTATTGTCGAGCTCATGGGGACACAATTCCGCATTATCAATCACGTCAGAGCGCATGGAGGATTTGATGGAAATGGATTTTACAAATCGTGCAAATGTTATTCGCACGACATTATCATCAACGCCATCGTCATATTCACAATCGCATTCTTATTCAACTGCCACTGATACAAGCTCATACGTTGACATGTCACCCGGACGACCGCATGCATCAAACACACCTTACGTGGATATGAGTGGAATGAATAAGGTAAGAAAGAAAACAGATAACAATCACATATCACCATTTCGTTGCGGTAGAGCTGCACGAAACATTCTTTCATCGGACACTTTAATGATTAAATGTTATGTTATTTTTCAATAGGTCAATCGTAACAACAATAATAACAATATAACTGCCAATCATAATCACAATCAAGTAAATACGACGACAAACGTCACGATAGTGTCGCACAAACCGGTTTTAAAGCCATTGAAACCGGTAGTTGAGACCGAGGGCTTATATTTAAGAATGAACAATACGATGGACGATGGGTTACGTCAAGATGCGAGCCCTAAACAGCAATATGGTGTTTCACCAATGCAGGAAGATTATATGCAGATGAATGGACCGCCAGGTGAAGATTCAATTTATATGATTTTCCTCCAAGTATTGAAATTTATTGTGTGTAATAATGTTACCTTATTTTATTCTTCACACAATTTAGGTGTGATGAGAACAGCACCAGTAGATTTACCACAACCGCGAAAGCCCCCAGAGGGTTATGTGGAAATGACATTCAAAGGTCGATCGAATCCCGATCAAAATTATACAAATATGACGATTGGCAGTAATAATCCAACGCGGAATCGTCGACGACAACGGCCCAATAGTCGAAAGGAAAAATCCCAAAGATCACAACCAATAGCTATACAAGCGACAAATAAACCAACAAAAACCCCGTGCTTTTTACCATTAAACGGCAGCTCAACGTCTGAGAGTTTGGCCAGTACGCCGGCATCACCACCACATGCTACGCCGACTGGTTCGAATTCTACGATATTTCCATTCTCATTAAATAGTCCACAATCACCTATAAAACCATTCACATTAGCGTCCGATAATGATAAAACAATAACATCGTCAACGCCCCCACCTCCACCACCATTACCACCACTACCGACTTCCGCATCGTCCGGTTATTTGCCTGATGATGAAGGCGATTACGCTATCATGACGCGCGGATCACAATCATTTTCTCAATCATTGACATCATCAACAACCACTGCATTCAATTCCAAGAATGAAGTAAAAATGAATGACAGATCAACGAGTCCGTTATCTATAATCACCGCTACAAAATCGACAATGCCACATCAGCAGCAAGAAACAAATTCTACGTTTACGCAAACGCCTTCGTCACCGTTGAGTCCGCTGTCGAAACGACTAAACGATTTATCAGTGACGAAGAAAAAGGTCACGTGTCATACGACAACGAGTCCAATAACAATTATTTCCACCACATCATCGTCGACGTCATCATCTAAAGATGATGATTTAAATTTAACGAAATTAATTACAAATGAAACGTCAGCGACAAAGTCGTTGAAACGTGAACGTGAATGTGATAAGCCATCGAGTCCAATTAATCGTGAGAGTAATAATGGAACTAGTAAGGGCTCTCAAATCGAATTACCACAAAGTCCAGTGACAAAAAAATTATCAGAATTTTCTGTGTCGAAGAGTAAATTTATCGGTACAACATCGCCAAATACGAGTCCAACGCCAATGGCGGGATTGAAAGTCATTACTCCAACGTCTACAAAAATAGCTAGTAAAATTTTGGATGATAATACAACGCCAATTGCCACACCAACGCCAACGCCAAGTCCAATGGATTCCGAAGGTTATGAAAAACTCCAACCGGGCGCAACGCTTTTGCATTATGCAAGTTTGGATTTACCTGAAAGCACTAGTGTACCGCCAGTGTCACCTACGCCTATACAAGATGGCTTTCGTTATGCTGAAATTGATTTTGCAAAGCTCAAACAAAATTAGTAAACGAGTCTCCTTCAAATGTTTGGGCTGAAGATATATAAATAAGAACAAAATTTATATCTTGCAAGACAGCAAACAATATGTGGGAAATATTCTGTAAATATTAGGAGTGTGAATACTTCTATTCTTGGTTTTTTTTTCTCCATTTATTTAATTTGATCTGGTATTTATTACCTCTCCCGTCGTCATTTTTTTCCTTGTTTCTTTCGATTAGAAATCGGGCGTAGATGTGAAGAATGTGTTTGGGTTTTATTTATTTTTTCTTCTCGTGTTTATATCTTTATGTTTCATCTCTGTTTTTTTTTTTGTATGGGAGACAATTACACATTAGTAAATGGTGATAATAATCTCGCCTTTAGTTTGCGTTGAGAGTATTTCTCTGTTTTTATTTCCTTTTTCCCTCCATAAGGAAACTATGAAACGCAAGTTGAAATTTCATATAAATTAAATAATTGGATACATCGTTATATATCGTGCTTGTTTTTTCTTTTTTTCTTTTCGTAAGAGAAAAATAAAAATATTGGTGAAATTATATTATGACGACTGAGAGTATTTCGAAAGCCTAGCTATTTTCTCCTCTTCGTCATGATAATATGTGAACATATACACACACACACAGACACAATTTACATATGAAAAGAAAACTGAATCTAAGAAAGAGCGATGAGATGTGAAAAAAAATATAGAAAACTCCATTTTGAACTCTGAGTCGTCGTATAAATATATAAATACATACATGTAATTATAAAAATGATACATAATAAATAAGAAGGACTATAAACGACATTAATATTAAAGATATTAATCAATAAAACAATCCAGTATGAACTTCCCTGTCTCGCATATTCAAATCACTCCCGCAAAATCTTTCAACAATTTCTTTACCCATATTTTGTTGGATTAAACGATTCCGACATTACCGTTACTCTTGGTAACTTATCAAACTAAACTCAGTCGCATAAATCATACGGTAGATGTCGTTTACATTCCACAATAACCCGCTCAATATTCAATTCAACGTAACAATAAGACACAATAAACACAAACAAAAATTAAATATCAACAATAAAAATATCCAAATGCGATCAAAGATGTCATTGACAATTGACAAATGTCGTCGAATTCCTCAACGAAATATAAACTAAGCCTTTTCCTGTTTAACACATTCTTCAATGTACACATAAGAAATAAATTTCCTACTTCCGGAACAGATGAATGTAAGAACAAATACTTACGTCCAACGTGAATAATATATTCCATTGGTTATGTTTCGGTGTCTCAACAGGGGTCAGGTTGTTTACCGAAACTGTTACGACTCTTGTTTGAAGTGCTTGAATACAGACGTGAGGCACACCCCGCATGCTATTATACTCATTTTCCCTCTGTATTGCGCCAAGTGAAGGCAACTACTGTCATTGCCACTTCTACTTTTGGCTCACTGAATTTATTGTAAAAATCGTAGTCCGTGACGGGTCGCTTCAAGGTACTTAGTTTCAGGTAAACATACCCTAAATCACAGAGCAAACGTCACGCGACCCAAGACCAACCACTATTCTATCTCTCTTATTTTCAAATAATCTTTCGCTGCAGTAGGCTATATCTTATTGCTCTTCTTCGAGGCAAAAATGTGTTTCCCGCTGCGTCTATTTAGGCCAATGTCGCTCAAAAGGTCTATTGCAAAAGTGTAACGACTATTTTGTCCCAAGCGCAACTGTATTTGAAAAATATATAACTAGAGTAAAGATATACAGGTATGAAAGAATATTTGAGGGTCAAATATTGGCGTACGTAAAAGTTGTATACAATCTTTATCTTTTCAACAACAACACAATTTTATTCCACTAAAACTCACCTATATAAATAAAAATTTGACAAAAATATTAGAAAAATAAAACGGAGCGCAAAACTGTAAACTAAATGCGTTCATTTTATTTTTATTACATTATATTTTATTGGACTTTTAGTCCTGAACGTTTCTGCATTGCTCACTGATGTTATTGAGGCACTTTGAACTAGTATTATATTTTATGGGCGTTACATTGTTCTCTATATATACCGAAGTATACGTTGAACTGAATAACTAGTGCGTGAATAGGAGATTTTATCTCGAAATATTTAGTCATTTGCATGGGAGACACATTTAAAAATTGAATGAATGTGCTTTAACTATTTTTTCTTCACCCTCTTGATGTTTATAATATTTATTATATTTATTTACAATTTTATTTAATAATGTACACAATTTATTATTATATTTATCGCTCTTCCGGCCCCGCTCTTACATTTCTCTCTATGTAGTGATAATTTAATTTGCTCCATGGAATATGTTTGTTCCAATCTTGGATGTTGATTTAGTCCCATCGATTAAATTGAACACGTCAACTAGAGACGTAGATATATTTATACATATAAACATATATAAATAAATGAGTATGGGTGAAAGTGTGTGTATCTACGTTGTTGTCGAGTCGACGCTTTTAATAAGGGGCTGATTAAGAAGCGGACAGTTTATTATGTTTGCTGAACATGACTCTAGCAAAACATATGGCGCGACTGTCGCTAAGCACACATACACATTTATATTTTTATTTATTTGTTTATTTATTTATTGTATACGATTTATGAGATTCTTTCAGAGTGTACCTGCAATGTATTGAAGGGGAGATATATATAGAGGGTGAATATATGTCATGTTAGTTAACAATCTTCAATGTGGTATAATAGGGATCGGAAACAAATTCCGGCAGGTGGAATTTTTTGATCAACTGGAAAATTTTCGATACATATCTTTAGTTCATTAGAAAATAAAACGTTTAATTGAATGACATTCTCAATTTATTTTCCTATTCGAATAAATTTGTATAAACTTTTCTTTTTGTTGTATTGTGAATATTGGAATGATAATTATTGTAACTGTACCAGGATATTAAACAGCCCTTTCGTATCATCCCCTATAAAAAATTGTGATCATCATTGAAATTATAACAGAAGTTTTCTCCATATGCACATTCAAATATTATTAAGCACCATTTTATCTGTATTTTTTATATTCTTCTACTGTTTCTGTATTTTCTCTCACCGTCTTCGTTTTCTGTGATCTCGCCAGGGTTTTTCCATGATGAGACTACGACCCGGACGCCGCGGGACGGCAGATAAAAGGCCAATTGAATTTAAATCATGAATACGAATAGAATGACAGTGGAAAAGAGAGAGTGAAAGGGGAGTAGATGAGCACATGGCGCGCGCGCGCATTGCTTTTGCTTATTCGTTCTCTCTGTTTCGCTTTCGCCCTTTCGTTTGTGACGCTTTATCGTGCTTGCGCGCATCTCGTCGGCAATCTGGTGGCAGCTTTGTGCTGGGTAATAGCTTCAAGCCCACCCTCACCTTTCCACCCTTTATTTATATATAGCGAGAACCGTAACCTGCCGTCAACTCCTCTTTGCGCTCAGCCCCCGAGGCAGTTGACAACCCTCTCGTATGTATACCTTTTGCCCTCTTCTCCTCGGCTATATTCCTCTCATTTGCATCATTCTATATCTAACGCATCGTAAATACATATGCGATTATGATCTAACTGTAGGACCAATTATATTTCAAATTTAACATTCATGAGTGATGCATTTATGTAAATGTAATGCTGCAGAATTGTTTTTAGTTATTTCAATTGAGAAAATGTCTTTTGTTATTTAAGAAAGTTATTACATTATGGGGATTATTGTGTTTATAAATAGGAAATGTTGAGGGAGGACTGAAAAAACAAAATTTATTATTTACATTTAATTGTAAAGTGATGGATATTAATGTTTGAATGTATACAAAAATTTAATTTCCATTCCAAATATTCTATTCATTATAACAATTATTAAATCCAATTCCCCTTTGAAATAACATAAAAACCATAGCTGCAAATCAACATCTTCCCTTGCATCCGATTTCATAGTCAAACCCATCGCTTAAAAAAAAAGGAAAAATTCTATCCACTCCCAAAATGTCAAAACCTTGAAGTCGCGTGGCAATATTTTCAGAGGCCACTCCCGGAAAATCCTTCATACATCAGAAGGCACCGATTTTCCAATGACTTTGACGGTACCTTTGTCCATTTTGACATTATATACAGACGTACAAGATTTGTTGAATGCAATACAAGAGTAAAATAATTCTCTCTTGCTCTCTCACATTCATTTCCGCCTTCACAGTACGTCAATAAGGCACAAATCTTATTATATGAACACAGAGAAGACCAAGTACTAGTTTGTCCTTGGAGCCACGCGCCCTGAAGCATCTCCGATGTTTTATGGTCGCCCATAATGTTGCCCGCAATATCCATTTTCGTTTTCCTCGTTACATAGTCGCTGTCTCACTCTCTCATTCTCATTTTCATTTTGTTTCTTTATATTTTCTTCTTTGTCGTTTACATCTTCAACACTCTTTATCCATCACCCTCTGGTACTTATTGGATATCTATTCCTGTAGCGATGTTGCACGTCCAACCCACCTTGTTGCACCATGGGATATATATATATACATGTGCTATACCCCATGACAGAACTTTCATATTTACAACGTTTCATTGATGCACTACGCCGCGTTTACGAGGGGTCTTGAGGCAAACTGTTTCATGGATATATATCTATACACATTTTTTCCTCTACTGTTTGCTAGATTACTTATTTTCATTAAAACGTTTCTCTTCATGGTGTTGCGTCGTCGTGTGACCCATGGCCTCGACGATACCTTATGGAGGACAAATGCATTTTATTCAAGGTCATACGGGCGAAGATCTTTTGAAAATATAATAATGTCGTAACTAACGCCCGTATAAGCGTGCCGTACACATTTTTTCTTTTTCGTGCTTCCCATGCTTCTGAATGTGCCACTGCATCAGCAGTTGAAGGAAAAATTTTTTTCGTAGGGAATTTAATTGGGGAATTTTTCTCTTTTTTTTTTCTTCTCTTTTTTGTTTGGGTTGTTTGCGGTGTACCTTTTTTTTATGTGAATGTGTGTGATGGTATTATTATAACATGGGTTATATCGATGGGAAATCGGACGAGCTGGATTATGAAATTGATATATTAAAATTTCTTGGAAGAATTAAATTGGAGATAAAGTTGAATATGTGAGAATGAATTGAATTTTTATTTTTATTTCTTTTTCTATTTGATGTTTTGGATTATCGAATGATGGTTGATATTATCAATCATCAATCATTGTCATTCTAAATCTAGTCTGAATGTAAAGAACAATAAATTGTTTTACTTTTTTTAACAAATTGTAAAACAGCTTGAATGAAATTAAGAATGATATACACACAAGCCGTATTGCAATGAATATTTAATTCCTCATTTTATTGTCCCTCCATTTTTATTCTCAATAATCGAAAATGATTTATATTTTGTCATAAATATACGATTTTCTGTCAAATGAATAAACGAACAACACAACACTTGAAAACCATTGTAAAAAATACTGAAAAGATAAAAAGAAACACATGTAAAAGTGATCACAAATATAAATTCAAAGTCATGAAAATAATTTGTCATGAACAACGGTAAAGAAAAAATACATTACATCGATCTCCACTAACAATTCAACCATCATCATTCATAAAATTGAACGAAAAATAAAGCAATATGTATATGTACACATATACAAACATATAATACATGTATTATATCCATTTGGCTGATGGTAGGTGAGTTTATGGTACGACAAAAGACATTTTCCATTCGCTCGTTTTGGAGCAGAACAAAGGGATGAATGATGGCACGCGTTATCGAATTACGACTTTGCAAAGGAGTTCGCGGGTCGACGATAGAGAGAAAGAGAGGGACAGTTTAACACAGACGCATTCAAAAATACATACACAAATATACGTACATGTGTACATGCATGTTACTCTTTTCTTGTCTTGCTTTTATTTATTTTTACATTTACTTTTATATTTATTTTATTTTTTTTTCCTCTTCGCTTGCTCGCTTGAGCGTTTTACCTACGTGACCCAAAGGCCCTCAGGACAAGCACGATTTGTGGTCCGGTTTTCTTCGGGCATGCCGAGTGACACGCTGCAGACCACAGTGGGCCCCCATATAACCGCAACCCACCCACGCATATAAACCTTTGAACATTCAGCTTAGACTCTCCTTTCGCTCTTATACATATATATTTTATTTTTCTTTCTTTCTTTCACTATCTTTGCTCTCTGTATATGAACCACTTAAACATATACTGGTCATTTAAACACCAACAATGACACCTTTCTCTTTCTCTTCGAGTCATTTTCCTGTTCATTGTAAAACCAAAACAAAATTTTATCTCTTTCATTCAACATATTGAAATGGAGAGTAAACATTTTATTGCAGAGTCTTTGGGGTAGAAATGTTTCTTTTTTCGCTTATTCCATATTGATTTTAAGTTTGAATAATTAAATTCAATATAATATAAATTGTTAAACAATTTTTTTTCAGTATTGCAATAACAATTCACACACTCCCAAGTATTAATTTAATTTGATTCCTTTTTTATTTTTACGTTATAATGAGTGTCATGTTGAAAATAAAATAATTGCCAAGACATCAATCACACCGCGTTGAGCAATGGAATTAAATTAATTCATTTGTCGAGAATGAAATATATGTGACTCATTTTGATGACTGTATGTCTCATATGATGTGTGCAATGCCGCGTTTTCTTTCACCTCCTTCGCTCTCTTTCTTTCTATATCTCACTTTTATGCTCGCCCATCGTCAAAATATATATCTTATCGCTGTGCAAACGCCAAGGTCTGAGGTGAGTATATACAGGCGTGCCGCCACCTTCGGCTAAACTTCTTTGATCATTTGCAGAAAGCCTTTACACTTCATGGAAAAAAAATATTCCAAGTGTTTGTTTGTATACGTTTATATATATATATATATATATTTCATGTGTCCATGTGTAGAGATATCGAGTGATTATATTTATCTAAAACTCAAGTGTAATAAAAATGAAAGAAAAAAAGGGAGGCGGAGAAGCTGAAGAGAGATTGTCAATCTTCTAACATCCACACCTTATCAACATTCACAATGTACGATAAGTTCCAGCTCCTGTTTCTCTCTCTGTGAACAACAAAATGAAATTTTAGACTAGCACAAAAATCTTCTGTTAATATGTACACTTATATGTGTCATCTGATAGTAAATCGATGAACTATTTCACCACTGTTATAAATTGATTGAATTTAATTGTTAAGAAAAATTTGAAAAATAAAATTCTCACAATTTTTTTTCTTTCCTCTTGTATAAAACGACTCAACAACAACAACAACAAAAAGAGTTTCGGGGTGAAAGAGCGACCCAGGGATACAGGGTGTATTCTGTGCTTGTATTGCGCGTGCGCAAGAAGAGGTGGAGCACTGTACACACATACAGTTATACACAAGAGGCTTTACATCAAAGGCGCCGCTATCGACTCTCGCGCGACGTGAAGCCGCGCTTTATGCGCGGCTTGTGACGTTTATACTTTGACTCTGTATATGTAAATATATACACATATATATGTATTTGTGTACGCATGAGTTATATGTACTCTCTATAGATCCATAAACCACATAGACGAGCCGACGACAAGACCGAATTACGTTTAACAGATATTGGAATGTATAAATTCACAAAAGATCATTTTTCCACTATTTTATTCACACATTCATTTCATTCACTTTCTTTTATCATTCAAATATTAAACATGACAATAATTTTATTTTACGGTATCGATTCATAAATTTCTTCTTAAATAATTGAACATTTCATTTCCTTTTCATCTCATATTTCATTTATTTTTCTAGTGCATTTGTATGTGAAAAATAAATTTGAAACACACCGTGTCAAAGTGTTTGACATTTTTACGATTTTTGTCAAAGGTTTTCATTCTCTTTTTTATTTTCTCACTACAATTTTTTTTTTCCTACGAAGGATTTCAAGTGAGAGAAGTTGTTTTTAAATATTTGTTTTTATTGCATTTTGAGTGGTATCCAACAACGAGGAAATATGAGTCAGTGCGTTGTTGTGTATTGAGGAAAAGAAAGAGCTCAATATTATAAAGAAGTCCATTTATGCATTTCACTCATCGTGCAATGCGATGCAATATAAAATAAAATTCAATGACTTAAAGAAAAAAACGTTAGAGAAAATAAACAAATCTTTACTCTTGTGAATGGAGTGGTAATATTATATGCGTGCGCGTGTGCTATGCGCGCGTCCGATCGTTAATTGGAGCCACGAGCGCGATGGGAATGAGACGGGTGATAATTTATTGCCCTTTCACGTCGCATACAACATATACACTCATCTATATATACGAATCCACTGCACATAAGTGTAAATATTTCATTTATTGCGGAACAAATAAATAAGGAAGAAGAGGAAAAACAAAGAATTATCTTTCTCTCGAATTTTCAACAGTTTTTATTACACATTTTATTTATCCTTTTCTTTTATTACTCAACGATGAATTAATTATTTCCAGTCATTCATTTACAGTGTACTCAATAAATGGATAATAAATGTAGTGAAGACAATTTTAAAAGAAAAATAAGATGAAGAATAATAAAATGGAAAAGTAAAAAGTGAAAGAGAAAAGAGATAATAACTCATGAAACACTTTTTTTTTTCTCTACTTTGAAAAACGACACCTATACGAAATGTGAAATTTCGAGGATGAGACGACCCCACATGCAGTTTGAGAAAAAAAAAATTATGACAGAGGACACTCACATATATAGATATAGATGGATATGTATAAGGATAACCTATGCAGAAAAGGAAGAGCGGAGTACATATGACGCTTGTGTAACAAAACGTTTAAACGATAATGTTGGAAGGGCATCTGTTTTTGGCGTTGAGACTAAACAGAAACGCAATTTTATGACCATCACATTTATACTGATATTCGTCCATCCTCGTTATTTAGAAAGGAAAAAAATAGACAAATGAAACAAAACGAAAGGGAAGAGACAAGAAAAATGAAGAGAAATTGATGGGACAATATTTATCTGATAAAGAAATAGATATTCAATTTTCCATCCATATTTTGTTTAGATTTTTGTTTTTCTAGTGAAATCACAAAACTTTCAATGTTGAACAATTTCGTAAAATAATATCTGTAGGGTAGTTAAGTAAGGGTTGTAATTTTATAAATATGTAAAAAATTTCAATGATTTGATAAAAAACAATAATTTTGTTGATTATAAGTCAATATAATTTTATTTTCCTTCGATAGAAAATTATTTCGAGTAAATGGTACATTAAGAAGTCAAGTTTGTCATTGTTCTTGCAGCCTTTACTTTCTTTTTTGACCTACCTTAACTCAAAAGTATGAAAGAGCCATCATAAAACTTCTGTAATAAATTAAAATATATATCACATGCAAATTTTCTTCTATTTCTAAATAACAACTACGTCAAATAAATTCTCAGCCCTTTTGTTTAGCCCTTTGCTTTTGCTTCCAACACTGCTCTACTATGACCATGACCATGTGTAAAACTGTCTCGTCCTCAATTTTCATCACTCAACAAAACCCAATCTCATATTGCAACTCTTGCCGAGAAACGAAACGAATTTTAACTGTTTAGGAGTACCGTAAATAATTATTACTGACTACCCCGTTCAAGGTCCTAAGGCAGACAAAAGTTCATAGATATACACCCTTTACCGTTGCCTCTGTTCGCCATAAAATCCTTTCTCGTAATAACTGTAACAACTCCAAAACGTTTCTCTATGAATAAATAATTTATATTTATGAACAGTCAATCATTCTAACATAATAAAAATATTTTTCTATCGTTTGTCAATATTTATTTATGAATTTGAACTTCACAATAATACACATCAAATTAATTCGACATGATGTCTGTATTGATTTACCTTTTTTTTTTTGAATCACTTTATGATACAGGACAATTGTCAGATTGTTTGGAATGGATTTTAAATAATTCCAGATGTGACTACTATAGGGCTTAACTGCAGATAATTATGGTATAACAATTCTGCAATTGTAGAAATTGAAGGATAAACGGTAAGTAGAAATTCCTATGTAAATAAATTTATTTAGAGAGATTGAATGAGATAGAAATTGCATTTACTGTGAGATTGTAACGTGAGCTATTACAGTAATATTATTGCGAAGGAAAATCTACTCCGGCGGCAGATAGTCAGGTCTTATTCTGGATGGGTTTTTACCCAGTAAATCGGCAAACAATGGATTTATGATTTTATGTTTATTATTTTTACAGCTTTGCAGTAGCGAAAAGAGACCCGAAACTCTCGACACCTCTATTATACATGCATATTTTCTTTTGTGTATAATACAAAATATATACAGGAAGGAGCTTTCAATGTCTTGAAAAATATTTGTCTTGATTTTCATGACAGAGTTCAGACGTGCTTAAAGTATTTTTCATACTCAAAAATCTTTGTAATTGTAAACAAAATAATTGTTGCCTTACCAACCACCGGTTTTATTTTTTTTCTTTTACAATTGTGAAAATGGAGAGTTTGACGTTTGATAAATAGAACTGTTAATTTATGTGAGAAAAATCAGAACAGAACAATAATTATTAGACAGAATGTGAAAAAGGAATTTTCAAATCTTTTACATCGTTCAAAATATTTTCCAAATAAATTCACATTTTTTACTTCTACCCAAACTGTTATTTTTTCTTCCTTTTACTATTTTTCCAATTTCAATCTATTGCTGTGTACATCAGTAAACTACGAAGCATAAAAAATAGTACCCTCCCGTTACCTGAGTAACAATAACAATCATAGTTGTAACAGTAAAAAAAAAAGGGAAAAAATGAAAGAGGCAAAAAATATATATGAGCAAAGAGGTTGTTCCGCGAGACCCAAAGACCCAGTGAAATGGTCACTATGTTGAAAACATGTTGAAACACTTTTTTTCCTCTTTACCATCGTCCTCTTTCATTTCTTTAGCTCTTTAGCTTTTGATATTTTTTATTATTATTATCATTATTATTACTTCTATACTTTTTTTTTGTCATTCCGACAAGTTGCCATACAACCCTGCTTATATACCCCTGTCAATAAAAAAATAAAATAAATGGGGATGTGCGCAAGGATTGGCCATGAAAAATACATCACTCACTGACTCGCGTGGCACATCAGTTGAAGAAAGAAAAAAACAAATACTGGAAAGACAAGAATTTTCAATTGTATATATTCCAGTATTGATAAATAAAATAAAATGAGTATAAAAAAAATAAATTGGTTTGATGAATTTTTATTTTCTCTGGTGCTATCATCAATAAGATTAGAGTCACAAGTCCCCAAAAAATGTTCTATCTTTACATTCATATATGAATTTACACATAAATACACTCAAAGTGAGTGTCGAGTATCTCCTCTCTCTTCTCTTCTGCTCACACTCTCATGCGGTCGACTCACACCCGCATCGTTTAGATTAAACGGCGATAAGTATATTTCACGTTTTTTCACCGTCAAGACGGCGATTAGTTACTCAAGTTATTTTACCAACCGTTCTGTTCACGCCATCGGTGCATACTATCTCACTTTTTCCTGAATATTTTCATATATAGGGATGGTCTTGTTCACTTTCATCCTTATTCAAACTCAAGAGGATCCAGACTAATTCTTAATGATATACAACACTCTCTCTTTAATTTTTATCTTTTTTTCATTCTTTATGTGTGTAAAGTACTTGTTGTAGTCACGCAGTCTAGCTAGAGCCACTTGAAGTCTACTCGTATATGCTCACATCGAAATGGAAACATTTTTTACTTTATATATATTGCGATTATCAAAGAAAATATTTGGTTTGCTATTATTCTTATTCCCAATTTTCTTATAATTTTTGTGTTGAGATGTTCTCATGTTTTGGTTGAGGGAATTTAGTTTTGTCCAATGTTGCATTTGTCGGCAATTCTTCGTGAGAACGTGAAAGAATGCGAAAAATAAGAGGATTGGGAACTACAAGTTGTTGCCGAATGCGCAGAAGTCCAAAAATGCTCACGAAACACCTGAAACTCCACCTTTTCATCTGACATGAATAATTCTCAAACTGGCTGTCTTTATTACTCATAACCTAATAATAATATCTGATTCAAATAAAATCCATTCAATTTGTATAAAAAGTGGTGATAGCACAAACTAGAATTATCCGCATATCTTGGAACCTCATATCTTTTCATCTTATCAAAAGTTGAAGAGCAGAAAATGATTAAGAGAAACAATTCTAAACCTACAAAAATTTACTTCAAATATATCCCGAATATTAAAATATCTAAACAACAATGACTAAAATTATCAAAGACCTCTATGAACTGATAATATAAACAATCAATTCATCTATTCATTCCAAATACACAAGAGAAAATTAAAAAAATTGCATATCAAGTCTTTTCTCTAAAACTTTCAAACAAAGAATTCGCCTGACGCCACAAAAAGCAATTGCTCATGTTATCTAAATACTTGCACTATTTCCCATCTATCACATAATTTATTTATAGATCCATACACATAGAAAGATAGAGCGAAAGTGAGTCGCTTAGTATCCATGATGAGAGGACACACCAAGAGAGAGTTGAAAAGGGGATGATGAAGGTATGGTCGTTCGTATCTGCTGATGGAGCTTGAAACTGAGTTAACAACTCCCCCGCCTCAGGGTACAAACATGAGCGTTTGGTCTCTTGATGTGGCAACTTTGTCTTCGTACTGCCTTCACCCCAATCTACACCACACACACATTGACACATATACACAAATTCATATACATATCTACATCATCGCACGTTTCATCGCTACCTCCATTATATTTGTCTTTGTGCATGCTAAGCAATTTCTCTCAGCAAAATTATGTACAGCGATATAAATTTTCATTTTACCACTTTATTTTCAATTTTCTATATTCAAAAACAGCCAATAAAGACGTAAAATATAGGAAGGACAACAAATAAATTAATATCTAAAAATAGAAATGAATAAATGAATGGAAAAATGATTTATTCAATATTTCATTACATGTCATTGTGCAATTGTCAATTATAAAAATTAAAATTGTTATTAGATCATTAAAATTGATAACGTACAATAATACTGCACATTATTTCTCACTCTTTCCACACCCATGTATTTATTATATGCACTTATATACATACAAATTGCAAGGAGGTGAATTAAGTACATCATGTTGTGTCTGTGAGATCTGTCATTTTGATGCTCATTGAATTTTATTGTCTCATCAGCATAATAAAGCTAAGACAATATTTCTTGCATATTAAGGCGTTTTATTCATTCAGAATTTTATAATCACTAATGAATATGCAAAGGGATGTTTATTTTTTTGTTCAGTGAACAATTGTCTGGTGTATTATAAAAAAAAATGTTTCTAATAAATTTCATTATGTGTTTCATCCTGATTTTGATTTATTATCCAAATTAATTATCATTTTGTTGTATTATTTTTTTGAAGAATTATTCAATTAAGATCTTCTAAGATGTCCGTTCTCTCTATGTGTTATTATTTCATCTCGATTTTTGTTTTCTTTATTTCACATCGTTCTCGGGCGTGAAAGGAATATCATCACTGAAAGTTTCGTGCAGCAGTTGCAGCCACACACCTGATGTATCCAGCTGTGAATTGTTGTTAATGCATAATGAGATTACCATATAACAGAGAGAGAGTTGATCGTGTGTGAGTTGCTGTTTTGTATATGCACACGCGTGGCGGTGAGATTGGATATGATAAATATAAAATGAGAAAAAAATCAATAACCATTATGAGAAATAAAAATATTAGAACTGCAAGTAGTTGTACTGTTATATGTGCACACACGTTTCAACTTGTTTAACATATATTGAATCATGTTAATAATTATTTATTAATATTTATGGTATAGTGAACTTGTCGATTGCACTCACAAGCAAAAACACTTCATGTTAAAAGTCTTTGAACTATCTTGTTCGCTTTTTCTGATTTTTTTTTTGAAGGGATATTGCCAAAGAAAAAAATGTTCTCCAGAAGAACATTCCAACATTTTAGACCTATAAACTAATTCCATTCAAATCCCAGTGCGAATAAAGACTTTGACATCAGAATATTCTCCTTTTGATCTTCATTTTCTGGTGATGATTACGAAATAAAATTGTACAAACAATAATTCACAATCATTCTTACAGTAAGAACAATTTTTTCCTAATTATGAAACAATTTTTATTCCCATCGAAACATCATCACATTTAAAAAAAAATAGAAGAAACCCCATTCCAAAAACCCCAAGAACATTCCACTGTTCATAAATATCAAAATTCACCACAGAAGAACAAAATAAAAAAATTGTCTCCTACATTAAACATAAATCCAAAAAAAAAAAGAACATTTAATCTTCGCGTTTCAATGACCAGATGTCACGACTCAAGAGCGTCAGGTTGCGCGCGATTATCATCAAGACCAGCAGCCCCCTTTTCGCCTCTCTTTTCCCCTCACCATCACAACGATCATACACACACATACATTTCTTTTTTATTCATGAGATCATCGTCGTGCGGGTTTTGTCGTCGTAAACCCGTCAGTCAAATCGAGATTGTATATTCGAAGATAGTGATAATAAAAACCAAAAAAGAAAACAAAAAACTTAATACTAATCGACTATATAAAATAAAAAAACGCGCAAATACACCCACAACCACTTACAAATATTTTTTTTTTATCAATTGGAACGTTGATATAACATTTCGTTCATTGCGGCGTGACTTCTGTGTGTCATCGAAAATATATTTGAAACCATTCACCCACAAATAACATTTCATACGCACAAACGCGTTCTTAAGATCATAAATAATTCGACGACGATGCGAGAATTCTTGATAACCCAAATGTGTATATGTAAACACATACTTGTATCGATTCATTGTGAATTTGTATACATTTATTTATATGTGTGTTTAATATAGGCCGAGTATAATGCGCGGCATGATTGTACCTTTAGCTTCGTCCGCTATCACATCAAAAAGTAAATGCCCAAGTCATATAAACATTCAGTTCCGTTTTGTTATATAAATATGATCGCTCCAATGTTACATACGATTCCAATCATCGCTGGTGTTATCCAGTAAATAAATACAGCTCAAGTATATGAATATCTCGTCGTTGGAATGAAAAAAAAATGGTGACGAGGGATATTACCGAGGTGCATGAGTGAATTTATTGTACTGGATTTGTTTGTGAATATTTTACAGTATGAAAGAGAGTTATTGGAATTCATGGGAAAAGATGAGTATTCATTGCTGACTATTTACATGAGTGTTGGTAGTAAATGATGAGAAGAATGAATAAATTATTTGGCTTGAAGAGAAATTTATTTTATTGTTGGTACGCTGACGAGTTGAATAGGGTGAAAGACCTGAAGTATTTGATCCCTCGTAATTTTGAATATATATAGGAATTCATAAAGACTTTGTTGAATAAATTGGAATTGATAATTTAGAAGTGGTTGGAGAAAATAAAGATTTTGAAAGGAAATAAAATATAGTTTGAGGTATTTGAAGTATAATCTTCGTTTTATATTCGGTTCATACGAATTTTCCTCGGTTTTAGCATATTATGTTGATGTGAAACTGTTTCCAGCATCGCCTTGATTTATATTTAATAGGAATTTCTTTTTTATGCATTCGGATTTAATTTTAATCTACATATGAAAATACATAATTAATATAAAAAATAAAACAGTTCATCATAAAGAGAAATTCTGTGCGAATTTGGATTTGTCCAAGTACACCCGGTATATAAAATTCCGTATTGTAGTGGCGCGCGCCTGTCTACTGATAATGGCCTACAACCTAGACGAAGATGAAGATACAACGATAATAGAGGGGTAGTTGTGACGCGTCGCGACGCCTGTAGCATATGGGCAACTGGTATACGACGCTCAGAAGCCCCGCCCCTGTGCCAGTCTAGTGCCCAACCGGGAGCCCAACTTGAGCAACGGGAGGAGGAGCCGGATGAATTGCCAGAGGCAGCAGCACTCTGGTGGCAACCCGGCACCTCATGCCAACCAACTTTTCTCATGCACTACACCAACGCAGTATCGCTCCGAACCTCGTGGCGACATACACACTCGATCATATATAAAAACAGGAAGAAAAAAAAAGAACATAGAAATATAAATAATACTTTTATCACTCAACTATTTCATTGAGACGATAAAATTTTTCATTTTCCTCTTTACTATATATTTTAAGTATCTAAAATAATATTGGAAAAATTCATTTATCTATTTACTCCATTTCATTATATTTCATTTAATTAGAATGTAATTTTTTTACCAAATAAAAACAATTTCAAACAGTTGTCAAAGTGCGTAGTGAAAGTGATTGAAATCGTTAATTAATCATCCTGGTGATTTGAGAAGTGAACAAAGTTTAGATATAATTATCGGTGTTGTGAATGCCATTGTTGTTTGATATTTAAAGTTGTGAGATGATGGAAACACCAAAGATGGAACCATTGACACCACCTCATACACCTCCTTCTGGTTTACATGGTCATGTGTCATTACCACCACCGCGATGGATGAGAGCTCAACAAATAACGGGCCATCCACCACATTTATCTCATCATCATCACCAGCAACAACAATCGCATCATCCACAAACACAGCATCATCAAAATCCAGCTGGTTATCATGCAGCGTTTATTGATCATTGGTTACGTGGCGCAGCATTGATGGCAGCTCGCAATTGTTGTCCACAATCATCACCACATCAACATCCTCATCATCAACATCATCATCAACCAGCACAACAGTTGCCAACATCTGCAACGCATTCAATTCATTCAGGATTACCTGTGCCACCACCTGCATCATTTTTAACTCGACGTTTACCTGGACAAAGACCAAAAAAACAATTTATCTGTAAATTCTGTAATCGACAATTTACTAAGAGTTACAATTTATTAATTCATGAACGAACACATACAGATGAAAGACCTTATTCGTGCGACATTTGTGGAAAAGCATTTAGACGTCAGGATCATTTACGAGATCATCGGTAAGTCCTTGAAAAATACCTAAATAAAATCATTAAAAGCAGAGTAAAATTGCCAATTTCTTTGTCAACTTATCCTCGACAATAAACTCACTGTTTTGGTATTGTTTCTTTTCTTCCAGATATATTCACAGCAAGGAGAAGCCATTCAAATGCACAGAATGTGGTAAAGGATTCTGTCAAAGTCGTACTTTGGCAGTTCATAAAATCCTACATATGGAAGAATCACCACACAAGTGCACAGTTTGTTCACGTAGCTTTAATCAACGGAGCAATCTTAAAACACATCTTTTAACACACACTGACGTGCCACAAGATTTACGTATTGACACCCAAATTGATAGCCAGATGTCATTAAATACAACCAATAATAATGTTTCACGACCAACGCCAATGAAAACAAACGTTTTAATGCGCATTCAAACCACATCAAAGCCACCAAAATTAGGTTTTACAATCGCTGACATTATGAGACGTTAATTTTTGATGAATTAAATATCCCACTTCGTATCTATCAATATAAAAATGATTTCACACCAGTAATAACTAAAATAATCGATAAAATTTTCTTTATTTTCTATAACAACTTTTATTTTATTTATTTTTCATTTATCACAGTTGCATTTATTTATTTCATCATGTTAATATATTCCAGGGATTGGAAATGTAAGATAAAAAATTTCGTGCATTTCTAACGTTTCCTTTAACTAATGAAATTCAAATTGCTAAATACCCTCACGATTATATCTATATAAACAGGCTCATACGGTTCGTCCCTTTTTTCTAATTCTTTCTCTCTATTTTTTCTTTATTTTTCTCTGTTTTCCTCTTTACACTCATAGTCTTTTTCATCTTCTCTATGTAGTAAGCACTGACCAGTGATCTGTAAATAGTCTTTCACCCTTGTGGAGCGTAGTGGGAGAAAAAAAAAGATCTCGCAAGATACAGAGCGAGAGTGTCGTAAATGGTGAAGTGTGTTTGTAAGTGTGTGGACCACCCATGCTGTACATATAATAGGAGAGCATGTTTGGGGCCTCAAGGCCTCTTATATTGAGGGGGCGAGTGAGGGTGAAGAACGGTACTTCACACTGTATTTTACTTCCTGTATCACTTGTATATATGTAGACACTTTTCATCGTCACTTTTATCCATCACGAGAACCTTTTAGAGTAGTTTGTTCTCAAAGACGTTACCACTGATTTAAACTCGCTGTAAATATATTTAGGTAGATGTATTAATATACAGTTAATATTGAATAGTAGAGATATATATATAGATATAAATAATTATATAAATGTATAGATATGAATGTGAGTGAAAAGAAAAATTATCGTCCACCTCTTCGGAGCTTTTTTTCCTTGTAGTGCATTTGGTTTTGATAATGAGTCGACATTAATAAAATCACGTTGATCTTGTGCACTTTTCTTCATGTTCTGAATTAAAGAGTAAAAAAAAAAAAGAGGACATAGTGGGCAAATAAAATAGTTACCAAACACATTGTATTATATTGATATAGTAGAACAATATTAAACATGTCATACAGGACAGTATATAAACATATAAAAAGTAATTAATAGACAACTACCAAATGAAATGACATGTATTATTGGTAGATTTAAAACCTAGTCGTTTATAAATATAACTAAACAAACAAACGAATTTATATGTAATTATAATACTTAAACAGGAATATACAAAGACAATTTGATATATAGATCTATATTTTTGTTTCTGTTCATGTGAGTATAAGTTAAAATTTATTTATCAGTGTGTTTTTACGTTATAAAACCTCATCCCAATCTATTTATTATTGTATAAATTTTTCTATCATTTTTTTCTACTGATAAAAATATTGTTTTGAGTTTTCGTGTGATTGAACAATTGTATTATGTATCACATCTTCCTTTTTTTTTTCATTGTATCTTGCATGGATATTGTTTTTTTTTTCTTCTTACTCAATATCTGAACGATTAACTCAAGCGAGATCTCACGTCAGGGGTCTGACTTTATATTGTGTTCAGCTACAATGTATAATTTAAAAGCACATAATAGGGGACTGTGAGTTAACCTGAAGAACAAGCCGACAAACTTTGAGAAGGCGTGAGGGTGTGTTCCATTTTGTGACTTCGATTAATTGCCTTTTGTCGTTGCAGTAAATGGCTGTAATAAAATGTTTTACCTATATTTATTCTTTTATATTCACAAGACTTTGTTGCATTATGCTGTACGATTTAAAAAAGAAATTACAAGAAAAAAATAAACTGGATCGTTGATAATAGAATGAAAAATTAAATCAAAATTGGGAGACAACAAAAGTGTTTCGAAGAGTATAGTTATAGTAGCAATTAAATAATATTGAAGAATTTATTTACTATTATATTTATTTTGTTGTGAAGCAGGTAGCAGACAAAATGCGAAATTATTTAATTACAATAATCAGAGCGTGCGGTTCCAAGTATCGTTGATGACTTTTCGCTCCTCTGTATATTGTGGATTGGTAGGAGGGTACAGTGATCGTTTAGAAAAATGAAAAATAACATACGAATGAAGTAGAAAAAAAAGAAAAAATAAATAAATCATTGCGTATAAAGAGACACAATGGGAAAGTGCAGGTATAAAAATAATTTTGAAAGCGAATACAGAAATATAACCCAAGAAATAGGTATACCCAAACACCTTTTTGCCAAAACTATTATTTTTTTTTTATCTCTCAGTCCCTCCTGATCACTCTCGATTATTGCACAGACACACAAACACATCATTTATCCATACGAAAATATTTTTCTTCCAGAAAAAGAACAAAATATAAATATGAGAACGACCTGAAAATTATAACTGGCAGCAGAAATTTTTGATGACTTTAATTGTCCAGATGATACACTAATGATTTGTTTTGGCATTCATTTTGTGGGACCTAAAGCCCAAAAACTATATTAATATTTCAAAATGACAGGGGTTTATAATGTAAATTAATGACAAATATATTTAATAATTATATATGAAAATGGAAGAGGTGAAAAGAGAAAGGAATTGAGTTTGTGAAATAAAATCTGGATAATTTTTGCGATTATAAGTCCCTACTATGGGCCCTACAGCAATTTCAATGACCACGGGGTGTGTGGGAGCGCAAAGTGCACACATATTGTGCACATGTACAAAAAATCCCTTGTGGAATGTCCCGAGGGGATTTTTTTTACTTTACGTTCATCTCCTCACACGGCGGGCCCGTCCAACTCCCACTTATTTCATTGTGTGTGTGCAAGGGCCCCGCACTGGAACCTAAAATATTAACCACATAGTATATGTAGTGGCGCGCCAGGTTTTATAGTATCGCGCGCGTTGCAGATACAGATTGTTCCTACGATGGTGAAAGAGAAAGAAGAAGAGAGGGTTTCTCCGACGAAACATGTGTGTACCCTCTTATTAGGGCGTGGGCCTTATCTAAAGGGTCACCGGGTCGGCCGCGACCTCGAGACCGGGTCTCACAGAGTCAGGCCACGTCAGTATAGGTCGAAATTCCAGGAGTTCGCTCGGGATATATAAACTTGAGCGATGCAACTTCTTTTATTTCATCTTCCTCTCTTTCAAAATTTTTTTCCTTCCCTTATATCTCTATTTTTTCTTTTTTTATGTACATATATATCTTTCTCTTTTTCCCTATAACCTTAAGGCGCCACGGCGTGTGCGTCAATCACGCCCCCTTTAATACCCCATACGTATAACAGACCTCGCAAACTTTTCTGAAACATTGTCCTCTCTATACATTTTAATTATTATAATTATTGATGGGGAAAAAAATATATATGTTGGTATATTTGATATGTGTCTCGTGTGAGCTTGTCGGCATGGAATTGAGTTTGAGTATGGTGTATGTGTGTGGGAGAATTGGTATATAAATTGGTCACTGAATTTTATTTTGGTTTTATTAGCAGTTTACTTTTTGCGTCTTTTTTCTTACAATTTAAGGGCGAGAAGGAGAGATTTAAAGATGTGTATATGTATTAAAAGAGTAGGAGAAAATGCGGAAGGAGGGTATGGGGAAGAGGAGGGTGGTGGTAAGGCCCAGACACCCGATGCGAACAACTCATAATACCCACGGGGCTTCGCGGCCTGTGGTTAGGGCGGTGCGCGCGGTTTTTTGTGACCGGCAATTAGGTAAACGTCTTTCGACTGCGGGGCGCTTACTCTCACTCTACCCTTTGCCACCCCAAATGTGTTCTCATTGTAGACACATATCTAGGGCCCTACTATTATTTAGTAGTGTAGTTCAAACTCCAGCCAAGAAGGAGGAAAAAAAATATCTTCAGAAAAATAGAAGGAATGAAATAAAAATGTACATAAAATAATTCTCTATTTTTATTATTCCCACATTTTTAAATTTACTACAATTACAAAACATTTCCCTTACACTAATTATTAAGGGATCTGCTATTATCGACTGAGCACACGACATATTTATACGTCATATAAGTGCGACGTGAAATAGGGGTGGTGGCGCGCGCGTATAAGTTTCCTCTGTTGTGTCACCACTGACCTCATCGCAACAGCAACCAGCCAATCACTCGGACCACTCACTCTATCTCTACTTCAAACCAAATTCTTAATCCGCCAAGTGCTGCCACCCAATGGACTATTCTTAAATCACAAAGAGCGCACACGTCATCACGTAGCCCGCGCAATTTTTTTGTATACAAAAAAAAAGATACCAATAACAAGACTTTGAGTCATTACCTATAAAATTATTATTGCGAAAGAAACGTGGGAAGAGAATTTACACTGACAGTTAATTGGTGTGAAACAATCATGAGCCGTGTGATCCCAATTCAAAAGAATTATTTATTTGTATATAACACACTTAAACAACAAAAAAAAATAAAAAAAAAAGACCACGTTCAAAAAACATTTTCCCACTACTTTTCGTTGAAATGAACGAGTGCATTGAAGTGTATGCCAATTCGTAGTGAGTTCACTTGTTGGCGTAGGCGTGACGGGTGCGGTGGTCTTTTTTGGCCCTTGGCTAACAACACCAAACAACTTTTTGCGTGCAGTAGAAAATCATTCCAAGCTTTATATATATATATATATATATATATAAATATCTAGAAGAAGGAGAAAGATGGATATATTATAAAAAAGGACGTTTATACTACCTGCCGTCGCGTAACGGAGTAATTGGAGGATATAACAGGGTAGCTTTGAGGCATTATACTTTGAACCAGTTCTCAAAATGTCAGGAACAATTTGACCGTGAAATTTTTTCGGTCAGCTTATCCCATTAACTTGTATATATATATTAAATATTATATATGAACACAAAATCAAGAATAACTTTTGACAATGGCGATGATTATTGAGTGAAGTTTATATTCATTTTTAATTATTGGAATAGTCGAATTAATTACAGATATATTTTTTTTCTGTTGTTATTGATATTTACGACGCTATAATATATAGAACGAAGGTAATGTGCTCACATAATGGGTCTCTTTGCCGTGTAGAGCGTGTATATGTGTTTGTGAATACTCACGCACATAGATATTGCTAACTATGGATTAAGTGCTCGTAACTCACCATCTGCATGACAGTGATTGTCTCAGTTAGTCTGTCATTTATCTGCATGCGTTGATGCACGTCTTGTAGAACAATTCATAAGTGCGTGCATTACTTATATTGCAGCGATCGTTATTATAAATGTTGAGTGGAAGACGATAATCAATTTTAAATTGATATATCGATGGTTTAATAGATATGAAATGAAATGAGTTTAATTATTTTAAAATTCATTGAAAGTTACACTGATAAATAATTTTCAAATATTTTTTTCCTCGAATTATCAATTATAAAATAATAACACAAAAATAATCAACAAATGGACATTGAACTTTTTGTCTAATGATAGAACTACCTAAAACCCAAAAACGTTTATGATTCTATCATTCATTATTTATCTCCGATATCTCAGCTTTGTAATTATATATATCGCTTTGTTGTATATACATATATATATATATTATACATATAGTTAAAATTCCCTATCGTGTGAATACCCTTCGTGACTGTATGCGCCTCGTCCCCACCATCGAAATCCCCCTGAAAATGCCCTCAAGGCACGCGCTCACCAGCCGCGGGGTTTTTTTTTCCTTCCTTTTATTTTCTTTTTTTTCATAACTCTTGCAGATAGGCATTCACGTTAAGACGTCCTCGTTCGTGTGCCATATTTCATCGCACGCCGGTTCGGTCACTATCGCCGCCGCACCACCACCAACCACCATCATCATTGTCATACCAACAGAAACATCGACCACAAGAATAAGAAGATATAGCGAGATAAAATAAGAGAAAAATACCATACTATTTCATTATATCAGTTGCAAAGGAATATAAATATTTGAAAAAAAAAAAAAATGGTAATAAATAGTTTTAGAAATGTTCTAAAGGAGAATGAGAAAATATATTTGTTTATTATTTAATATTTTATTCACAGAAAGATATGTGGAGATTTGAATAATTGAAGGGTTTTGAATTATGATAAAGCGACGCTGAAATTATGAACAGGTTGAAGTGAGTGAAGAATGAAATGATGGAAAGGTAGAATAGACATGAGATGTTGTGAACTATGAGGGTGTAGGTGGGCCACGGAACGCAATAGGATAAATGCATATAATAACATATGATTTTTGTTTTATTTACCATAAGAAAATAAATGTTTTGCTCTTTACAATGATCTGAAGTATTGTTGAAAGTTGATAGTTGAAGTAACAATACGTATTGTTAAGTTGGCAACATTGTACAGTTCTATTAATTAGTTTTGTTATTCGTAAGTTGAAAAAATTATAAACATACGTTTCGTTCCACTGACATTGTTATAGTCTTCATAATCATAAATCCGCATATTATTTCACTCATCCATACAAGAATTAATTTGGCATCCAATAATGTTTGATATTCAATTGAATTATTGAACAATTATCTTTCTATTCATTATTTAAAAATGAGAAATTACTTTCTCTCTAACCAAAACAATTTTTCCTTCATCCAAATAACGAAACCATAAAACTAATTTCAATTACTATAAATATAAAAAATTTCCAACTACTCGCGACAGTTTCGTATGAATAATTCTCAAACGTCATTGCTGTCAGATATCCATCTATTTTTTTCCCCATAAACGTATATGTGTTTCAGGGGCACATCACTGTGCAGTGGATGATGCAAAAGTGTATGAGGAAGGGGTTAGTTGGGCGCGTGGGTCCACACGCGTTCCCACGGTTTCAAGGCATATCGCACACCACAACCCCACCCGGCACTCCCACCCTTTTCTTCCTTAGCACTCAATACCACCTCCATTCCTGTCTTACCTTCTATCCCCCGCCATTGCTGTATAACAACACACTCAAACACATCCACCAACAACAAAAATATGTCTATACACACATGTTTCTCCCTTATGACTCCCCTCACCCTCCCCATCAGAGTCTTCAGCGTTGGCGGCGCGACCTCTGACCTCCCATTACCCGGTACTGGGACTCAACTGACGCGACTCCTACGGATACATAAATATACCCAAGGCGCATGCGCGCACACGTTCAATATAACAGTCTTGGTATAGTTACAGGCTCCAAAGTGCATTTAGGGTTGCACCCATATGGAATATTTTAATATATATGTAATATATGAAGGTAAGTATATGTGTATGCATATTGTATAGTCATGAGCTTTTTTCATTTGAAATATGTATATATATATACATATATGTATAGATGTATGAATAGCTTGAGGGCAAGTTTCACCATTTTATCTATACACATGTAGAATTGCCATGTACATTTTTCTTCGTATCGTTCATATTTTTAATTATTCGTCCATTTATTTTCAATGTAGGAACGTGGATGGAACAGCGTGCGACTGAAAGTAATGAGCAATACCCTTTGGAATTATTCTGCTCGGTAAAGCTCCAATGACGATCGTCAATTAAAATGTTTCTTTGTATCGTATTGAATGATTTTAGTCAATTATGGTTGAAAGGGATGTTCTTTGTTGTGTATATTGCTGTTGATTGTTGGAATTTTTGATATTTATTTGTGTTATAGAAAAAAAAAGGTGAAAAGAGAGCTTTTGGGCATGAAAGAGGAGTGGCGCGCACTGGTGCTTCTTCGGCAGTCGTCGGTGGCGCCCTCCGCCTTGGGATTCCCCGCGGGCGGCCCCAACGAATGTGTTCAGTGGTGTTCAGCAGCAGTGTGCTTGGTCAAGTGGTATATATCTGCCACTCATTTCCACAAGGAGTAAAATGCTATGAAATACATAAGAGTGAGAAGGAGAGGTCACTCCTCGTCATGGGAGGACCCCCAGGCGCCGCTGGCTATCTCTCTTTACCTCGTTTTATCTTCTTCATTCTTCTTCTTATTCTTTAGTCGTCTGTGCACGTCTCGCCTTTATGCATTGTGAAAAACATAAATCCCTCTTCAAGCTTTTTTCTTTCCTTTTTTGTTGTATTTATATCCCTTCAGGCACAGTGAATGTGAATTATTTTTTGCAATAATTCATGTAATCTTCGTTGTGTATTTAAAAACTATTTTTCTTCATGTAGAAGAAAAATTGCTTGAAGTTGAAGAATGATGCAGCAATTGGTGATTCAAAAATATTGAGATGTAGTAGTGAATTGAAATTGGCAGGACATGATGAATTTATTAGATAACACCATGAAGAAAGGGGAGAAAAGGTGAAGCATTTGTCGAATCATAATATCAAAACAGTCAAATCCTTCAACCATTGCACAAAATTCTTTAAGCATCATTTTCCCTTCACCCTCTTCAACAAAAACAATAAAACATCCACTAGCAATAAACGTCTCTTTTATAAACCCAAGAATTTTTCCTAACTATCCCAACATTTTATAATTCCGTTGTCAAATATATCGCATGGCTATAAATAGTTTAAAACCATTTCCATCGCGTTCCCATCGTCACACAAACATATATCTATATAATATTCTTCCACATATATGCATAAACACATATAATATATATAGGATGTATTTATAAACGTCTTCGTTATAACATGATGCCACTTGTTCAACATGCCAGTGGCTAATTAAGCCGGTTAGCTCGTCATGGGTAGAAATACCCACGTGTAAGAAATTCCACCACTACATATAGACATTTCCCATAAACGTTGCGCTCGCGCTATTTTACCCCCACCCCTTCCCATACACATACACATAGATACATGTATATATAAACATTATATATGTACCCTTTAAGTATATTTGCACGCATACTTGACCTCGAACTCAGGTATTTCTTACCAGTTACCTCACGCCAATGGTATACATATATGGTGCTATTGCTACAAAACGTCTCTCTATACACATACATTTATTTATATGTATATATAAAAGTGTATACGGGGCCACGTGTTGAGTTGAGAATATTGCCTGGTAGCCACGCAGTCATAACTACTAAAACTTCCTTCCTTATAATAATTTTCACATATAATCGTATCCAACTCGTTAAATAAAATGTAAAGCTAGTTATTGTTTATGGGCTGTATGTGAGTATGAAGCCTCATTTATTATTTTTTCAATGTCTATATACGATTTTATATTGTGGAGGGATAGATAGATGAAGAGGTGAGAGATGTACAGAGATGTCTGCTGTCAGAGAAACGATGTGGAATAACTGATAAATTATTGTGGAGGGATTGAAAATTGGGGGAGCTTTTTTTTCAGGAAGAACGTTTGAATGATTAAGAGTTAAATAGGGGATGATATGAACATTTAATGACTCTGGTTACAATGACTCTGGTCCACTATGAACTAATTCATTCATTTATTTTGCTGTTGATATGTTTATGCATTCATTTGTTTATTTATTTATTTAAGTGAATATTGGGAAAGGTAATAAAGTAGGAAAGTTTGGTGAGGGCCTATGTTTGGTAGCGTGTGGGTGTGTATCGTGGAGACAAGCGACGTTAAAACACGACTCTCAAGTACCTTTCTACCAAGTAACGCATGGGTTTTGCGTCCCGGCGGGGCGGCGCACTTTGTAACAAACGCGGGCTTTTCGACTCGATTAATCTTGCCAATACATATATATATATATGTATATATGTTTATATATGAATGAAATATATTTACTGAACGTTGTGCCCACCGATATATCAGAATAATGTGTCATGTTGTGCCTCATATCTGAAAAAACGATATCTCCTTGCACTTTTTTTCTGTGTGTGTTCCATATATTGTTTATAAAATAGGGGAAATCTATTGCAACTTTCAAAAAAAGAATAAAATGTTGATTGATACAAAATTCTCAAATCACTCTTGTCTGAAAAAAAATTCCCACAAAGGTAAGATCAATTATAGAAAAATTCTGGTCTTACAATATCATTTCTAATAGACACATCTCTTCTTTCAAAAGCACAATAGTTCAATGATATCCTCCAGCAGCAAATACGTCCAACTCTGATGATAGAGGGTTGGTATAGAAATCCACACCACTAGACCAAGCACCATCACAATCACCAAAACCAAGCCAAGAAAGATAGAGAAAGAGGGCGAGCATGAGCATGCAAATTCGTTTGTCAGACGGGGGCGTGTTAAAAGTGTCTATATGTATATACGCATATAGTTGGAGGAGGTTTGGTCCGTGAAGTCGGCTCATTACCGGCAATTGTTGCGAGTGGCGCCCCGCGGTGCTCTCTAAGTCCCAGTACCGCGTGCGCGGGCGCTTCATCGCCCTCTTCCCCTTCACCACCTTGCCCCGCATGACAACGAAATTTAATTGCTCGATCAATCATTATTTTCGTCGGTCGCAAGATTACCATCTCCGTGTGTACCTCCCGCCTTTTTTTCCACTGTCTAGATCCATATATTGACTTGAAAAAGAAAAAGACACGTACACACATACGACTAATAAATGAATACATACATCTGTGTATATTTTTTTAACGTAATATAATACCCCAACCAGCTTCACTCTTTCTAAATATTGAAACTGTAATTCGTTGACAATTTGATGTCAGACTATTACACCATAAGTATTTTATGTAGTCACGAAGCCCGCATGATTTGTTTCGCATTCTTTTTCATTCTCATCCTCCTTCACTTTTGTAATTTATGTACAAATATACATTACATACCAATGCATATTTATTCAATTTTCAAATTGGTATTGAATAACGGTAAAATAAAATATCACCATTGACAAATGCAGAAAAAAACAAAACGGCGACAATATTATACTTACAATACAACTTTCAATTATTTACGCTCTCACCTCTAACAGTTTTACGTCAGATGGCAGCATATACAACATCAAAACAATTCTTTTTATTTTTTTTATTCTATTTCAATCCTCCCCTTCTCACTCATTCTCCAATCATTCCCTATATAATTCTGAGAAACAATCTATTAGAGTGTGAGTGGGACCACGTGAATGGCGAAACGTAAAAATATTCTCGTGGTTCCCACACGTGGTCACAACAGCTTGAATGAAGATTATATACATATACAACATATGATGGAGCGAGAAGAACTGAGAAAATAAAAGGGGGGTGAATTCGTCGCGGAGTACGATTTTCAACGAAGCCAATTATTAGATGCGACTCGCGGGGCCCAGTCGGAGATGGAAAGAAAGCAGAGTCGCTGATGTTGAACTATAGGACCTGCTTATACATCAGGCCCACCACCGCAGACTTTTAAAAAACACAATGGACAACGTCGCGCGAAATGGGTCCGCCTTGTCCTACACTTCCTTTTCTACTAGTACAACATACCTCGCTCGCTGTGCGCCATCTTTAACATATATATGTATATCAATATTATTTTTTTTTGTTCAAACAAAGAGCACATATGTGCGCTTTGTCGGCCGCGTAGAGACATTACCCAAGTTAATAATATACATTCCACATCACCGGCTTCGCCACTGAGAATATACCACCACCACCACCACCACCACCACCAAGGTATTACACTAACCAATAGGTCCCCATAAGACCCATTCCGCCCCACCAAGTGACATCCACATTTTTTTTCTCTCATACACATCTATATGGCCGCCATATTCTTACTGGAATGAAAGAGACACTGTATATGAGAATATATATATATATATATATATATATATATATATACACATCAGGGACACAAAACTCTTGGACCCTTTGACAATGGGCCTGATGGGGCGCTGCCATTGTCCATTGGCGGCGTATTAATTGTCTCTTTGAAGTTTCTCAATGACCTCTGTCTCGTTGACGGTTTACTTTATTTTATCTGAGAAAAACTCTTTTTTAAATCCTCCTCATACCAATAAAGAGTGAAAAAAAGGAGGCTCCGACTGGGCCAAGGAATAAAAATGGAATAAAATGGTGGGGAAGAATATGGAGATGCAGTAGGAAAAGTGAATAAATAGTTGTCTTATTTTATTTTTCCTCCAACTTGTGTAAAACAAAAAGCCTCGTGTAGTAACTTACTGTTATATGATATGTAATTGAGGATAAAGAAGAGGTTTAAATTGCGGGAATGAGGTTTTGGTATAGCGAATGAATTATGACCGATATCGAAACAACATATATATAGAAGTTATATACCGTCTGATAATTAACGCTCCATCCTCGGGGGCCTCATCTCACCCAAAAAATTCTCTCACTATAAGTCTATCTTCGTATTCTTTTCTTCATTCTCTTGTAATATAGTGTGTTGTCTCGATGGGCTCCGATGGAATCTAAACTTTATGTCGGTGGGTATCATAAAACGCGTGACGGCATAAGAATTAGGAGCAGAACCTTGGCAACCGTTTCTTTCATATATGTTTATACGTATATATATGCGTGCATTTATACACTCAGGGGTGGAAGATTACCATTAGTGAATTCGTGAATAAGAGGGCGAGGAACAGAGATAGTTGTTGATAGGTGAAATGTAGATGAGTAATATGGGTCCATCCAATGGGTGAATGTCCAAGCGCGTGGATGAGGGTGTCGCGATTCCCTGCTGTGCGTTGATGATGGTCTCATCTAGGCCTAGGAACCGCGCCAGTAATTAGCTTTGTAATAAACCACCACCAACAACGGACTCACAAATAAATTCATTCACTTTTTTTTTCGCATCATTTCAATTTTATTTTCATATTTTTATATTTAATTGGAGGGTTATGAGATTAAAATTGGTTTGAAATTACGACGAACAAATGTGTGAATGTTTTGGTGAATGTTGTGTGCGGTTAGGACATTTTGGTTGGAACCAAAACTGATGATGACGAAGGAGCAAATGACCAGGTTCACAAATATATCCCGATCGATTCCATCTATGTATCGTTGGTTCCAGACACACTGGGACACCAGGGATATAAGTTATGGCTGGTCGAATAATTACACGGTCCCCACTTCGCGTTTTATCTTTCTCTCTCGTTTACTGGCTCTCGATAGCTATATGGCCGCGTTGTGGTCAGCGGAGGCAAAAGACAATTTTACGCAGCGGGACGCCCGCAGACGAAAAAAGCAAGAAGTCAAACCCTCCGCTCTATGTATATAATAGTATGGCTTGAGGGCACTTTTTTAAAAATTGACAGACACGGCATCCGTCAACCCAACCCAAAACTCTATGTTGTATTATATATCTTAAAGGTTTATGTATATGTGTAATATATGTATTTTTATATATGTTTATAAGAATATATAAACGCGCCATTAGTACAAGCAACATCACAAGGGGCCGTTATGTAAATGATCTCTACATCCACGTAATTGGCAGCAATACTTAAAAGAAAAAGCTAATTACTGAACATACCGCGGGCCAACATTAACAGAGACGAAGCCATCATCACACAGCGGGATATCACGACATATTTCCGCACCATAAAAGCTCATCGTATAAACAGAGCTTTATAACTTTATATTTTTCGGGCTGATTTTTAACTATCAGATTCATCGTCAGTATCTACTGAATTTTCATTTGTAGAGTTTTGAATTAGGTCAGATATAAACAATTTCGAATGAATATGATCATATCTGCGAAATATTAGTCATCGTTTTATTTACGTTTTCATTATTTCATGAATAATTTTGATTTGTTTTAAATACAATGATTTTCTTTATGTGGAAGCTTGAAATGTTTTTTTCCGTCTTTCATCATTAATCATTAGTCATTACTGACTGGTCCTTTGACAGGGAACATCGCTATATATTATCTCACCGTTGTATCTATCTGTAATACACAATATAAAACTATTACATCCTCAAAATATTCCCCATTTGTATCCTGAACTATTTAAATCACATTCCGAACTGAATCCCAGTCGTCTCTACCACATTGAACTAGCACAAGTGGCCAGATAATTAAGAAGCTATCGTATTCTAGTCATGATTAACATAAATTTCCCTTCAGGCCCAAAAATTCAAATGCATTTTCACTCACTCTTACTTTCATTGATCACTCAACTAGTCAACCAATCTATTATGCGACCCAAATTCATAAACGTTCATCAACAGTAGAGAGTCCCGCCCTCGGTTCGAAAATCATTCGGCAATATCAGCGGGGGTCCAACGAAGAAGTTAGGCCAACAACGGATCCTGCATATACCCACTCGTCGTTCTGTGTACAACGAATTTCACGAGCTAAATATCGTAGAGCTGATGTGCATTTCGAAGCTGATACACTGCTGATGCAGCGGTTTCATTTTCATTTCTCCTTTTTACATTCTACCTCATACGTCCATCGTACCACATGTGACTACCGCGCTGACCGTCTGGCCCAAAATATTATTAATTGTCGGTTAGCGGAAAAAAGGATGATGCCATGGGTATATATGTGTATATAAAAGTAGACATAAGGAAAGAGAAGGTGGAACCGCCTCTGTTGGAATCCTAAAAGTGATGCCACTGCGATGGTTTGGGGTCAGGTAGCGAATGGAACATGAAGAAGGCAAAGATCCAGCTGACCTTTAAATACACTGAACAGTATATAGAATGAGTAAATGAGCGCGAGTGAATAAAAAAAATAGTTCCATGATCCATGTCTAGAGGACTGACCGTGCTCCTACTGGTGCGCCTTCTGTCTTCTCTCACCTGAAAAAAATTCCACCTTGTCCAGTTTCTTTGCGGACGAATGCAAGCGGGGGCGCGCAGGCGTGGCAGCGGTATGTTGGACCCTTCTTCTGCACTATTCATTCCTATTGCTCACCTTGTTCAAGAGAAAAAATAAAGAAACGATGAATAAGTGGTGGAAGGTAGAGAAGAATGGGGAATAGAGAATTAATAAGTGACATCTTGAAAGGGCTTTACGCACCCCGTGAGAAGGTGCCGCCGGGCGTGAGATGATTCCTCTGGTCTTTGTGCACCTTCTTCACCATCATCATCATCATCAGCATCATCTTCTTCTTGTTCATCATCATGTTCGCGTCGGCTGACTCCTTTTATGACTGAAAATAGTGGGCACGAGCACCACATCAACTCCTTCTTATCCCTCAACACCCTCATCTTCTAAACTGATGTCCACACGCGTGTGTACAAGACGCGCGATCATCAAAGTTATATGCGTGCCTTTTCTTTCATTTCATTTCATTCTTTATACTATTCTTTCATTATTTCGTCTCTCACAGAATTTCTAAAGGTGTACCATGAAATGCATTCGCAGCTTGTTATTGTTCCAGCGTTGTAGTAACACTTGGGAGATGAACGACCAATTTGTTGGAACGAGTAAGCTGTTTCTCTTTTTCTTCCTTTTACTTTTTCTTTTTCATGCAGGTGTAAGACATTGGAATTTAAGGTATGTTAAAGAGAACTCGTTGGATCTGTGTTGTGGATGGTTATTATTGATTGAATATCCTTCGGTATTATTTTGTAGAAACATTTTTGAAATTTTGAATAATGATGAAGAGTATGTGAATAGATGTGAGGTGGTGGTGATGATTATTATTTACGGTAGTAACGAGAAAACCAGCAGTGTCTATCATGATGGGTGGTAAAGTTTTAATTACCGATCGATTGGAGCTCATAACAAAGCACACAGGTGCGGGGAACACTCCTACTACTCCTTCTCCTCCTACTTCGACTGACTCATTACATCTTCATCAGCAGCGTTTCAAAAATCATTACGTCATTCACTTAATGGTTCTAATCTACTCAATCATTTATTTGCAATCAGTTAAGTGGTATTTTTTGTGAAGCTTTTTTTTCTTTGGGTTATAAAATTGTGTAAATTGATAATGTTGTGGGGTGAAGAATGATTGGTTGATTCATTCTCATTATATTTTTCTTATTGCTGAGAATTTCTTTTTTCTATTGGTAATGAATCATGAAAATCGTTCTCTGAAAAATGATTATCAATGATAGTTGTTATATTTATAATATCTTTCATCTAGTACAAGAAATAAATCTGTTTTGTAGTGTGAATGGGATGATGAACTTGAACGCCGCTATGAATAGTGATAAATGCAGTATTCATATAAATGTATTGAGAAAAACGATTGAAGTAAGTTTGAAAAACATTTTTTTCACTCCAACCCCATCTAAAACCCAGCGGGACGAAATACCACCAAATAGGTAGCACCAATGAGAAATAAGATAAAAAAAACAAATAGGAGAACAAAATTCTTATTCCTTCAACTCGTTATGCACCCAACTAAAAAATCATTCCTTCATCTTCCCTCTTTGCCCAACCATTTGTTCATCCTCTTCTTTTTCATCATCATCCGATCACTTCCATCCCTTCCCACCCACTTCTTCACCATTTTTTTCAAACCATCATTTCTCCCTACTTCCCACCCCTTTCAAACACATGCAGACCCACATGAATGTAAGATATAGCGGCTACCCAGTGAAGATTCATAAATTATTTTTGGAAAAAAGGAGGAAAAGTATTTCCAATTACAGTTTTTTGTGAAGGGTTGCCGCAGGCCACACGACAGGGGGTCCGCTTAATGGCGACCCGTGCCCACCGTTCTTTTTTCTTTTCTTTTCTCTTCTTCTCCTTCTTCTTTATTCTCTTATTCATCTTCCTCTCAAACTTCTTCTTCGTCCCCTCTTTCTTTCTCGCGTATCTAACACTGACATTATTCACTTCTTTCCATATTGCCTCTCACACTATCACCAACCACTCCAATATGCAGCCCTTTATTTCTCAATTTTCTCCTCTGAAAAAGGTAACAGAAACACAACTGAAGACTCAAACATCAACGACTCACCATGAACGACTTGTCATCCTCTTATTCAATGTGTTCATCGATTCTTTTTTTTTCCTATTCGCTCACATTGAAATCTTGTGTCTTAACTCGGTGGACCAGAAAAAAAAAGAAGAGAAAATGTACAGATACACAAATAAATAAAGAAGAATTGTGTCTGGCGATTCGATCGATGGTTCGATCTATCGCCAACTCCAAGCTGCGGGTGATCATGTTGTGTCCAAAAAGAGTTTAATTCTTCTTGCTGTGTGTTCCTTTATTTTTTAGCATCTCCACAAGACATCTATACAAATATAAACCATATAAACGAACAAAAATCAATATCTGTATGTGTATTTACATTGAATTGCCAATGATTTCCTATTCAATTGATAACTTCTGTAGTGATACAGTTGAATGCCAAATTGTAAATGAAGTAAATTATATTTTTTCATCATTATTTGGAACTATAAATAAATTCTATTGACACCAAGTTTTAAAAATAATACAATGTCGGTTTCTAAATATCGTCAATTACAAAAAATGAATATCTACAATCTAAAAAAAAGGTAAACGGATAAATCTGCTAGGAGAAGCAATGAAAAAGTAGTTTCAAGCGCATATAGCAACAAAAAAACCGATATGTGGACACATATTATAAATTTTTGGCATGATACAGCGCACGGTCGTGTATCGCCGTAGGCTACATATTCATAACTAATAGATTGGACAGGCTTGTGTGACAGACCGATATACCGTCCCGCCCCCATCCTACGTTCATGTAGCTCCCTCCTGTGGGATATATCCAGCACCCGAGGTGGTTCACGTTGGAGGCTAAAGTCCGCTTTACATCGATCGCGTATTATATGGATATAAATATATAAATCTATATAAACACACAAACACACCAACCAGAAACATTCAAGGAATTCTTGGTGGGTTAAATCAAGAGACCTGTGTCTTCGTCAATGGACATAACTCCAGAAGTCCTTTTTATTAACTGACTCAGGCGTCTACAGGAGCAACGCCAAGTGTTCACCATCATAACGATGTATAAAAGACTGTGAGATAAGTTAAGAATATCTCATAAGAGGAAGCGAGAAGCTGGAAAAAAAAATATCCAGTCAAGAATAGTGCACGACACTACACAGCGGGTGTCCATACGCGTTTGGGCCTTACGATCTGAATGGTATACCGACTGCGCGACAGGGCGCAACCCAATGTTGTAGTTGGCGGTGGTGGTAGAAAAAAGAAAAATTAAGAAAGAGAGAAAGGCATAACACATCGACAATACTCCTCAACGGTACCACAATAATAATGATCAATTATCGAACTGTCATTCAATGGTTGGTTGCGGAATGCACGACGAATCGATAGAGAATGAAAAGTGGTGGGAGAGTCCTTCCGCTTTTTCTTTTTCTCTTCTTTATTCGCAATTTTTTTGCGCTTTTTTTTTTGTCTTTTGCTTATATTTCTCCCAATTTTTTTACTCTTGGTCAAGCGATGTTGGGAGTAGATGGGCTGAACATATTCGAAAGATCCCTTTCTTCCTTACCAGTGAGTATTCTCATTGGATTCTCTCCTCCCCGCTGTACACACCACACGGAGGATCACGAAGTCGGCATCTCATTATCGAATTTACCGCGCGTACCAGTACCTCCCCCCGTTTATCGATATTTCCTCTTCGGATTATATCCCGCGGCTGAAATAATAGTGATCAAAATGGCGCATATTGTACATAGTGCATATAAATGTATCTACATGTGTAAGTGTGTGTACGTGGACCTTGCATACTCGAATATACTATCTGAAAGAGGAATTTTTCATAATCAGAGACAGAGGTTATTCATGCCAGATTGTGAAGATTCCGTGATTATTCTTTCATTTGATTGATCTTAAATCAATTTTCACAATTTCACCACCCAAATTAAAACCATCACAATCGCTCTAAATTAAATTTTTGATACTCGACTCAATCTTTTTTTTTTCCTTAATGATTGTTTCCACTGTATATTTTGTTTCTATATATTCGTTCTTCTTGAGAAACAGCCCCGAAATACAAGAAGTATATAAATATATATGCGTGTAGGGCCAAGTTTTTTGTTGTTGGAGCAGATGATGAGAACTCGGAAGCATGCGGTGTTCTTCAGCTTCTTCTCGACACGTTTATAACGCACAACTTTCTCACAGTAGTAAAAATTTCTCTTCCATCTTTGCCCCGTTCCCTTTCATCCTTTCCACCCTACACTATAACTACTGGCAGTTTGCGAAAAAAGGCTAATATTAATAATGATAATAATAGCAGTGCCTTATACCGAGGATAAAAGCCGCTGCTAACTGGGGCCTCTACGCTGCCCCGAAAATATGAACTTCACGCGGGAACACATCAGTTGAGGCAATCTCTTCTCTCACTTCCTCTTATCGCCCTTTTTATACTTCTCTTTTGTTTGGCTCCATTCGTACAATGACCGGCCCTAAAACTAAACGACTGCGAGCATACTCCACTCAAAGAAATCTTTGGGTATACACGATAATGATAAAAAAAATGTTAGCAAAGTTACTGTGAAAATTATTACACTCATCGGGATACTAATATTATATATACATATATATATAAATGTTCACATAAAGGCCCAAACATTCATTGGAGAATGACTTGACCACCGAGTAAATGCCTCGCGGAATAAAAAAAAATATATAAACGACCTGTGGCAAAAGATATATGTAAGTGGGGTACGATATTCTCCCGTCGTGACGCCCCATCCTAATCATTCTTTAAACGCACATAAACAACTCCCGGTCTATGGTAAACTTGTCGAGATATATAAAGAGAAAGCCAAAAGCAACAGGCACCCAAATGATGACAACAATAATCAGTGCACGCGCACATCGAATAAAAATAATATCAACATTGTCATTTGTTAAAGAAACAACTTCGTGTGGGCTCCTTTATATAGACGAGAAATCGAATTGGATCCGAGTGAGTCTATATAATAGAGTTTATATATATATATATATATGTATATAATAATAAGGATAGAGATGATGAATATGAGAAGCGGATGAGTGTGAGAGTAACAGAGAGAAGCCGCACGGCCATCAAAAACCGGCAGACTAAATCTAAAATGCAAATATACTCAACAAATCACTATCGGTGACAGGCATCCTGACTTTAAAAAAGAGGAAGGAGATGCCGGTGGTGGACCCCCCGCTAGGGATTTCGGCGCTCTCTCGTGCGTTTTGGAGCTCCACCAAAAACGTTTCGCTTTCGCACTATATAAGACCTCGGCAACATGACCGCGTTGATTGGCCTGTGACTACCTCTGTCGGCGATGGGCGAGTTCTATCTATTTCTTTTCATTCCTACGATAATAACCCTAAATTATTCATGTTTCATTTTCTGTTAATTTATTTCTTTCATTTTCTTTCATTGTGTTCAATCAATAATCGTGTGAATATATTTTCCATCGTTTGATATGTCTGTTGAGTATTATTATTCCTTTTTTTTTTCTTTCCTGTTGTATAGATATATATTCTAGGGTCCACTGCGCTTCGCGCGCGAACATAACAAGAAGATGTCCCTGTCTACAGGAGTTATGCGTTATTTATGGGAGCTCGATGTCGGATAGGGCTATGTGGCGGCGAAAGACGGTGGTGGTGCTGAAAGTATCACATTTATTTCGTCTGTTGGGACCTCTCGGTGGCGCCGTAGGTGGAGTCGCGCGAGATGGCACTTTATCTAGTCGTCGTCCTCATGGGAAAAACGCGGTGGGGACTCATGCGTGGAGTATATAAACTTGAGATGAATTATTTCGGGGCCCGTATGAAAACTGCGGGTGCTCAAACCGCACTCCCGGAACTTCATCACGTGGGAATTAATAATCTTGTGCTACACCGCTCGCACTAACATCGCAATCACTTTATTACAATTTCTTTTAATTTCATTTGTTTATTAATATTTTTTTGTAAATGAAATCAATAATTCATTTGGTGAAAATAAATTTGCAAAATTTTCACTTCATTATTAATGTTTATTTCTTATTTTATTCTTTCATTCTTGATTACTTTTGCTTCGAGGTGAGTGAAAAATTATTCAATTTACAAGTATAGATGAATAATATAATAATATATCTTTCACCCTGTGATTCTTATTTCCCTGCCTTGACCTTTCTGCAATCATTAATAATTCTCCACAACATATTTAATTTTATATAGAAAAATAATTCTATCGTTGAACTTAAGGAAGAAGAATAATAAACGTCTGACTGACTATATTGTAAGCACGATTGTTTAACGTAATTGGACGAATCAATCCTGTACTGTCCCTGATAGCAGGGGTCCAGAATCATTCGTATATAGTGGGTGCTCTGTATTTTTTTGTAATCTCTATATCTTTTCTCATAACGGCAGCGTGAAATAAACAGTTCGTCCAGGCGTGTAAAAGAAATAATCGCTCGTAAGCGTGTGCACACACGGTGAGGTGAAGATGCGTCAAAACGTGAAGGTGCTTAGTAGCGATCTAATTATCTACGCGGCTGGAAGCCACGGCCTCCCCCTGAGAAGCACTGAGAATGAGAGCATACAAGACATGCATTCGCGCGCCGCCAAACCCTTCAAGTATTTACTTGCATTAACCACGAAAAAAAATAACAAAATACAATTACCCAGTGGCTTTATTGCACACAATTTGTCACAGTCATAAAAACAATTAAACAATTCAATTGAAACCCATTGATAATATTTAATATCCCAATCAAAGAATCCAATCTACCTATAAGAAAATGATAAATAGCTACAATTGCTTCCCACGATCGGAAAGAAATAAATTTAGACTCCCTTATATATACTTGACGGTAATTCGTTGAAATTAAAGCTGAAGTTACATTTTTGGGTCTCATATATGTATATACAACAGTGCTGTCGGCCCTGTCGGTCAGTCAGTCTGTTACAACGAGTGAGCTGGGTGATTAAGCGCGCGTCTTGCGAGACCGTTGCAGTGATCGCACCGTTTTCTGCACTCTGCTTACAGTAAGGTTCCATCAGGCCCTCTCAAGTAGTGGGAGAAGGAACCATCTCGGTTGACGGTCAGCGAGCGCGAGCTGACCCTTGACCCATCTTGCATCTTTGTTCGTATGGTTATATCTCGTCGCACCCGTTTCTCTCGTCTCGAACGCGAGTGTGGCGTGGGCGAAGTTGCGGGAGGGGTGCAAGTTGGGCCCGCGGGCGTCCCGGGACCGTGAGAACACCACCTATAATATTATTTAGTCTGCCCGTGCTCACAGTTCGCCTTACGTTCTTTCTCTTTCTTCACTCGTTCCTCTCTCTATTTTTTTTCTGGCTTCTTTCTTTTTTTTTCTTCTACATCGACCAGCGTCTTCTCTCTTGCACAACTACATGAGATTCGTCTCCTTTTCTTTCATATGGTTCTGTTAAGTCTGCTTATGGAGCCCGAAGAGCACCGCAGTTGGGCCCCATAGGCGCAATACACGGTATACTCTTGCGCATTAATTGCCGTCGTAAATTGTTGCGGCTTTGCAGTCTCAAGTCGAAACGAAACTGTACGACGCCGCGCGCGGCAAGAGGTAATAGGGACTATCCGTGAACGTCGAGGCTCAACGGATATGGCTCGTTTCAAGCCCCGTTGCAAAGATCGGACTGTATTATAAGTGCCGGTTCTATATCAAAGGGATCGCGATGTTGTCCTTCGGCTTGCGATCGAGGTTCAATCTAACTACATTCCGGAACTGTGCGAGTTTATATGTATATGTATTTATCCATCGTATATATCTACACCTCAATAACACTTTTGATGTATATCGAAGCTTATATGTTTGACCATCATCATTTGGACGTTTGGAGAAAATTTATTTACGAGCTGTATGATTTTGACTTGAATATGGTTTCATAATAAAGTGAAGACAGATGGGAGCCATGTATCACATTTGGTGTTATCCAAAAGAAATCTTTTGTCAATGTTATCGATTACAAATCGTTTGTTAGCACATCGCAACCCATGAATAAAGGATTACATTTGAAAATATTTAACTCCCATAGCATTTCAATGTAAAAGTGTTTGTGTTTGTGCATATGTGTGTGCGTGTGTATTATTTCTATGGAATTACATAAGACCCATCTGCTTTCGAAGCATTCATGAGCTTAATTGTGGACACACGCGTACGATTAGCCGAGTCATAAATCTGATGTGTATATGTGGCATCGATATTTTCAGGGCCCAGACTCTCACTATGGGGCCCAATACATGCATTGGTAAAGTGGACTCGCGTGATAGTGGCTGCGCGCACGCTTATGAATATGCCGGCGGCTTTCTTTCTCTCTTTTTACTCCCCCGCACTGCATGCGCGCGTGTGTTGCCAGGCTGTGAATTCGAGGGACTTGAAACTCCAGCTGTCGGGGTCCATAGGCCCTCTGTATCTCTGTCTTTTTTTCTTTGCTTTCTCTTTCTTGCTCTCACTCTCCTGTTTTGACTTACATGCAAGACGTGGGCCTAGCACTTGCTCAAATATCCACCGCCAGGTGGCTCCACCAGCAGTGCCCAGCAGCAGAATGCTCGCGCAGTCGTCAGGGCGCCTTCGCACTGCGAACACCGCCTGTAATCGTTTGTGTTTGCATTGCCAATCATCGCAGCTGGTGACTGGCTGAGAAAATGCCAGTGACCCTGGCGATTTTGTGACCGTGAACTTCATCTGTGATTGAACTTGATTATAATTAACAACTTAGAATATAATTCTATTTCTATTAATCGTTTTCATTGTTTAATGAAAGATTTTAATCATAGACTGAAACTTTTCTCTTCATGTGGTGTTCAGTTTTGTGTCAAGTTTAGTGTTAAACAAATTCATTTGTGACGTTCGAATGGTGGTGGTGGTGATTAGTGACTGTCACGAAGAACAGAGCAAACTACTCGTTAGAATGCAGCAGGACAATCACGATAATTTAACGTCTGCAAAAACGACGTCGTCAACAATGACAGATTTAAGAGAGGCTGAGTCCTCAACTGAATCTGGGATGATTGATTCAACATTACCAAATCTTACGTTACAAAGTGTTGCACTTGGTTTACAAGGTGCTTTATTAGCAGCATTACAACGTGCTGCACTTTTACCGCCGGGTCCAGCTGCGGCAGCTCTGAATCTTCAAGCATTAGAGACTTATTTAACTCTTCATCGGCTCCATGCGAGTGGCGCGACTGTGAGTGTTTCCTCGTCATCATTATCACCAAATTCAAATTTTTCTACTGGTGCATCATTATCTCCGAGATGTTTATCATTAAGTATGAACAATTTACCATTATTGACCTCGAATAATTCGGCAACCTTGAAGAGTGACAGCCTGGGAATTGATGTTTTGCAAGCAACTTCGTTAGATGATGATGATGTTCCTCATTTGAATTTTGTCACTGATCCAGAAGAAGATTTAGCCCTTTTAGAAGAGGAAGAGGAAGCTCTACTTAGAGAGAATCTTGACAACTCTTCTAATTCTACTCATCATGATGCATTGCTTCAAAGAATTTCTGAAGGTGGTCAATCTACCTCGTCGTCTTTGCCGTCGGCACCACAATCTTCAATACAATCCACATCGTCCTCTTCTTCTACCACTACCACGATCACTTCGACCTCAGTTCAGGCAACCTCCACCTCTATTGATTCGACAGTACCACGAAGTTGTCGTGCATCAAGACCCAAGAAACAATTCATCTGTAAATTTTGCAGCAGACAATTCACTAAATCATACAATCTTTTAATTCATGAACGAACGCACACAGATGAGCGACCGTATTCTTGTGACATTTGTGGAAAGGCTTTCCGACGGCAGGATCACCTCAGAGATCACAGGTATATAATTTTTGAAAGTATATATTATACGCTTTTACTCCATTTGAAACCACTTTGAACTTTACAATTCCATTCTTTTATTTCCATCTCGAGAAGAATAAAATTCATTTGATTATAACTTTATTCGTGTCCGTTAAATTTGCACGTGTGGGCTTTAAAATGCATTCAAGGAAGTGTTGTGTCCTAAGTCCTCTATTTTGATACTTGGAATGAGAGGCGATTATTTTCACGCGGGACTTTCGCCCGTAACATACAGACTCTTTACGATCCGAGTCGAATTGATTTGCTCACGGCTCGTTATGCGGCTCGCCAGCATTTCCATTTAATTTTCTGTGCTGCTTTTGTATGCAACATCATATGATATTTTTTCATTTTTATTTTACCTTTTTTTCTTATTCTTCCATCTTTTATGACATTACATCTATTAAATTATTTTCATCGGAATACATTCATTGTTAACGTGAATAATATAATTTTTTCAGGTATATTCACAGCAAAGAGAAGCCATTTAAGTGTGCTGAGTGTGGTAAAGGTTTCTGTCAAAGCCGAACTTTGGCTGTTCACAAAATTCTTCACATGGAGGAGTCACCTCATAAGTGTCCAGTTTGCGCCCGAAGTTTTAATCAACGTAGCAATCTTAAGACTCACCTGTTAACTCATACTGACATCAAGCCCTATCATTGCGCCTCTTGTGGCAAAGTATTTCGTCGAAATTGCGATCTCAGGCGGCATTCGCTTACACACAATTTAGGGGTTGCGTCTTCGCCACCACCATCAGGTTTACCAATACCTGAATCCAGCACAGCCGTTCTCCAAGAGACGTCATAGTGACTATAAAAAAATATTAATTCATTTAAGAAAGAGAAGAAAAACAAAATGACTTGAAAGACTACTTTTTTTTTGTTCGCTATCCGAATTTGTTCTGTGATCTTTGCACTAATTAAATCTCTCATTTTTTTTTAAATGAAAACAAAGACAACAAAACGATCATACACTAAACATGTGACGTCTGAATATTCTATAAAGTAGGCTCATGCTCATTTAGATATGTAATTAATGTTTTTTTTTTCATGTTAAATTTGACTAAAGAAATATTTAGAAGCTATATAAATATATAAATATATAAATATATATATTATGTAAAGAAAAATTTATGTTTAACCAACAGATGTGAGTGATGATTGTGTTTCGTATGTTTGGGATAATTTTTTTATATTTGTAAAATAAATTCATTATTATTTTATTATCACAAAGTATTTCAATGATAATTTGTCTCACTGCTTATCACCAATAGAATAGTTCTATATAACTATTATAGAGATCCTCTTGTTTATTCATCACTTGTGCCGATGATCAATCGATTATCGGACTTGTAAATTGGATCCTCGTTTTCTTCTGTACATTTATACTCATAATAGGGAGTATTGATGTTATTTCATGAGTGACTTAGAACGTGTGCGCGAAATGAAATCGAAATAGAGATAAAAAAGAAAAGAAAGAAAATAAAGTAACAAAACGACGGAATGAGAAGAAGTAGAAGAAATGCAAGAGACGAAAATGTGGCTCGTGTTTCAAAGGCAAAAATACCGCCAGGTGCGTGTCATGGACATCAACGTTGGGTGATTCGTCGTCTAGAGTTACGTTTTGTTCTTGTCGAGGCCATTATCGGGGGGGCCAGTTCTTCACGAAAGTTTGGGCTCGGGCGTAAACGATAAGAGAGTGAGCGCGCGAGATCGTGTGCGGTCACTTCTCACCTCGGTTGGAACGGATATCCCCAAGAGAGAAACGTATAAGCTCGTTAGGCACCAAAGAGTGATACCCTGAAGTGAACTATTCATGAGTTATCCACTTTATAGTATCCCACGAACATATTCAACGACAGGGAAAATAAAAGAAGAGGAAAAAGACGAAAAAGAATGAAGATAACAACGTTGATTGTCTCCCTGGGTAGGTGTCATGATACGTAAAAACAGAGTGAAAGAGGAAGATATTCATTCAGAAGAAATATCGCGCTACAAATAAGTGAGGCCCATGAAGTTTTTTATGGCGCATTATATATACCAAACAGAAAAATTTATTTGCCTTCAGCACGCAAATGAAATTAACATTTAAAACAAATAAATCAACTCCTGCGTATTCATTTCGCGATCTTGCGTCAGTGATAGAACACTACGCTCCCGTGCGGTCCAGACGAAAAATATATAAAAACGACCAAAAAAAAATCTCTGATTGGGCCTTAAAGTCAAACCTCGACAAAATCATATAACGCGTTTATTAAATCGCATACATTATGTATATTTGAAGGGGAAAAGATGTAACTCTGAAGTAGCTGTCGCCATTCTTTTAAATGTTAGGAAAATCAGTGGGCCTTATTATATATCTAAGTCCCATATGTGTTACTGATGGTCATGATCATTGTATCTGTCGGGTGTGTTATTCGTGGGAGAAGGTGTGGACGCGCTAACATTAAAGGAAACATTCCACGGCTTAGCATACATGAATGTATATAGAAAATACAAGAGGGAGAAATGGTCGCGCGGGCCGCGTGGGGCCCCGTATCGTCGTTTAGGGTGGGGAAAGGACCCGTAGACTGGACTGCGCAAAGTGGGGATCTCGTGAGGACACCGAGGACCACACGCACGCGCCGCCCACAGATACGGTATCACTCGCTACAACCAACGTGATCTGCATGCGCATGTCCTCCTTCATCACTAAAAAAATACACATACACACATCTTAGGTAACTTTTTTGCAGCCTCTTCCTTCTTCCTCTAACCATCCACGTAGCCCCTTTCTTTTTAATTTTATATTATTTGTCTTACCCAGTAAAACAGCCACTCTGATTTAAGGGGTTGGTATTATACACACTCGCGATTCTATATATACTTCAAATATATGTTTCACCTTCTCACTTTTGTCCCTCGATATTTGCTGATAAGCATTGTTGCTCATCGTGATTCGTTGTCGCTTGCTTTTTGGTTCATTGTATTGGCAGGCACAAGCATATAAACCAGCAGAAAACAACACGTTCGAGGATTTCGTGTAGGTGTCATCGCTTGAGAGCCAAATCGATTTGTTGAGTTGAATATTTTTTGGAAATTCTCAGAACAGAGTGTATCCTTATTTGTATTTTCCTTCATCGTCCTATTTTTTTTCTCCTCTGTTTTTTGTGTTTCCTTTTAAATCCAAAGCTCAAGTATTCAAGATAAAACGCTGATGCAACGCCTATGGCTTTGTATATTTATATGTGTCTGTATGTATTTTTTTTTTTGTTTCATTTTATGTTTATATCCTACACCTTTTTTTTTTGTTGGTACCTCGCGAACGAAGATAGTGTGAGGGTCTTATTGACCGGGCTTTGGTACACGGATGAGCGTGTACCTCCGATGGGGCCCCGTTTACACGTTGAATCTCGAGAATGGTGCACACAAGATGTACATGAAAGCGAGAGGGAGCAACAGTGTGAGCGCCCTCACACGTATCCGATGTAACGTCTCCATATACGATGCGAACGAAGTTGTAGTTGCCGATATACGATCGCGGGGATGCTCTCACGCGCACGTTCACTTGCGTGGAAGAAGCCCACCCGCAATATCAAGCAACGTGTATACGCGCGAGCCTTAACGACTTCGCGAGCGAGGCAGAATTTACAGCATGCGACGGATAGGACCCTTGATACTCTGGTATATATGTAAGCCATTGCTCTTACAGTTCTTTTCCTTCTTCACCTTTCTTTTCTTTTATTTTTATTGCCGAAAAATTCATTGGATTCGGCAATGGTTTTATTGTAGTAATCAAGTTGGGGTGAGGGATGATTTTTTCGGGGTGGAGATAATGAATGAATGTGGAAAATTGTAATTAAAATGGTAAGTTGGAATTACAATTGGTGATTTAATATACTTTTCTTATAAGAAAGACATTTTTCATTTTATCATTACAAACGACCATTTCACCTTTCTCCAAACCGTTCTCTAGAATACTACTCAATTTACATATGATGAAATGACATAATTTATCCAAAGAAAATTTCGATCGATACAAAATCGAATCATTCACTATAGACCCAATTTTACACCGGCGTAGGTGTATGGATTATAGGCAGAGAAAAGCTTTATATATCTACAAAATACAAACGGGCGGACAGAATGACGGACGGCGAGACGCCCCAGGCGCTTTAGCCACGAGTGGTGACTTCTGCGATACAGTCCCAACACTCACAGTCGCGCCCACGCGTTTGATCTTGTGAGCCCACCCTTCGAACACCGCTGTATTCTTATTCAGCATAGGCCCTCATCGCGCGCGACCGCGTCACTTCGCTACGGTTCGTATGATGGTGAATCCTCAAGCAAAAGAGCACAGGGCGAGAGGTAAAACAAAAAAATAAACTGAAATAAAAACGATGAAAAAAAATGAAGAAAGAGACGAATTCTCGCCGCTTTCTCTCGTCGTCGTTGTCTCTCTAGCGCGCCGCGATTTTATTTATTGGCCCCTCTCGGCGTGCCCCTGTCCGTATACGCGAGGCCCGCAGGCCACAGAGAAGAGCGCGGCACAAGACTCATACGAGAAGACATTCATGAATGTATATGTTTGTATATATATAGAATTCTCGCCGGATATACACCGACGCGCTTATATTGGTGTCTCCATACCCACAAGCAATAGAAACAAGGGGATCAAGACTTTGCACTGAACGTATAAGCGATCTCCATGTAATACGTTACAACTTGTGGTTGCGTTTGTATTTTCCTCTTCTTCTCCATTCCCTTCTGAATTTTTTATTCATTATTTTTTTATTGCAGTTTAATAAAACAAGCCACAGTGTGAAAAACGTTCCGATGTGGTTTCGCTATGAATCATCACGAATATGCACGCGACAAAGAATTTCTTCTCTTAATAATATAGGTAATAAAAAAATAAGGGATTTAGTGACAGACACAACTGTGATTAGTTGAAAGACTCAGCAGAAAAAAAAAGTTGTTGGAGAACTTGAAGCAGTTTTCTCGGTGCTTATATTCGTACACGAGCACGGCAGGCAATCGACACAAAATTCACTGATGTTGATGTCGTGAAAATGTGTATATGTGTGTATATATAAGTATTTTACGGACACCCGGGATTTCTTACCTGACTCCCAAGGAACCTCGAGATAACGTTATCTTGACTGTGAATGCTTCGAGGCGTGGAAGAGCAGGTACCGGGGCTCAATAATGTCGAGATAGCGATGGCCCGATAATTTACCGAGTGATTTCGTGCGCACGGTCGTCGAGAGAATGTCAAGATTAATTAGAAAAAAAAAGAATGAAGGAATAACGAAAAGAAAAAAAATTGAAGAATTGGAGAAAAAAGTAAATGAATGAAGGTGAAAATGAAAAAAAAAGGAGCGATGGATAACTCGTGTCGACTATTCTTCCCGACGCACAAATATATTTTTGGATACAATAAAAAAAAAATGAAACAAGTAAAGAGAAGAAAAAAAAAAACGTGTCAGAATATAACGATGAAATTTCGTCTGTATTATCAATGCCCCAAGGTTTGCGTTGAGTATGTATTTTATGAATTCATGTAAACGCACACGGTGGAACAAGTCATTGGACTGTGGAAAATGATTATAAAATATGATGAAGGAGATGGCAAATTGAGAAGAATAAGATGTCACATGTATTACCATTTACCAACAGGCGGCGCCAGGATAAAATTTTTTACGCTCACTATATCCACCCCACAGGGGATTAGTGAAATTAATAAACATAAACCTTTTAACCTAACGCCGAGCGAACACCGATAAATTTGTATTTTATATTGCAATCGTGTGGACCTTTCGTCGATGTTGGCTACGCTGGGGGCAACGTCGACACGGTGATTACATGTGTATAGACACGTATTTATTTATACGCACACTGGTATAAAAGGTCGTTGAGATTAAATAGCCAAAAATATGGTGAATTAGACGATAATACAAACGATCAACAATAAGCAAAAATAATACCATTGAATTTATTATTTTTTACAATAGAACTGAAATATATTTGGGCAATGATAAAATACAGCTCATTGTCTATTACACTATTTTAATATAAAAATTCTCTGTGACTTAATTCTAGAAAATAAATCACAAGTCATCAACAACATAATGTGACATTAAATCACAAAATTTACGTATCACACGTCGACAGGCTAATTTGGATGCCGATGAGTAGATATTAACTGTAAACATTACGACAGTCTCTGAAATTTTCCGGTGATCCTAAAATCAAGCTCCTCACTATAGAATGGGTTATACATCGTGCGTGCGCCTGTCGTGACGACGCGCGGCGTACCAATATGGTAATAATGTGACATGGTTGTCGGTCGCGCGTCGTCGGCTCTCGACGGGAGGGCCGATCTCACGGTGAGGCTCATCTGAACGCTAAGGCCCCCTGTGAAGCCACACGGGCCTAAAGTCGCGGGCTCCCTCCTGGCACGCGGCACACCCCCGTGCAGTGGACACGACAACACGCCTGAATTTTTGAAGTAGATGTGGAATCTCCTTCACCCTTCTTCCTCTTCATCTTTATCCTTTACTTCTTTATTTTTTTCTTTATATATATATTTTTTTTCCTCATCATTTTAGTATATATATCCATTTCGTTTTCGCTCGTGTGCTCAGTTCCTACTGAAAAGATGACCAGTCACCACCTTGCCATATATACCTGAATGTCGACGAGCCATATCGCAGCCGCCACACGCACACTCATACTCGTTCATGTATTATATATTAAAGAATGTATTTGTTTGTGTGCATACGTGCTTCGTTCACCCTTACTGTTTCTTCATCATGCATATGTATATATATTACACGCTGCTGAGGAATCTTCTGCGTCACAAAACGTATAGCGGCAATGTAACGTCATCAAGAGACAGGGAGGGATATTTCATTCCGCTGGTCATCGCGCATTTCGATATTTCTATACTGTCATTCTGAATAGGGGCCCTCAGTGCTCTTTCGGAAACATCAAAGACGCTATTCACTAGGTTGAATTACATCAATAGGATTTTTATTCTTCTTAAATATTCGAATCAATTGTCATAGAATTTTCGATGGTGATTAGTGAAATTCGGGAAATTTTGTTGCCACTGTTTTAAGCTGTTTGGAAATTCGCGTTAGATTTGAGATGGAATGATTTATTGGTTTGTATATTTTGAGGTGGAATCATATTTTGGTTTCATTATATCTATTAAAACGTTGCTCATTACTTCATATTACTTTAACCTTTTCTAACTGAATTATGAGGGATTTTCTGATAAGAAAGATGAAGGGAAAATACTGAAGTAAAATTATCTTCTCTCAATTTCCAAATACATAAATAAACGTTTGCGAAACGTTCGCAGAGGCTTAGTCACAGGTATATGCATGAGTTCCTTCACTATGTATGTATAGAACAAAAGTCCACAGGGTTTGGCAATATTTGTTCGCGTGAAAAAAAAAGAAGAGTGAAAATGACGAAGGTGCAAGACAAGTCTTGGTTATTTTAAGATAGCGGTTTCGTTTGGGTCTTATCATCCCTGATGATCTCTAATATCCAAACAAAGTTTATGCAGCTCACATCATAGATAAGTTCAGAGAAAACCAAAATGAATCATGAAGAAATACTTTTCTGCAGTTTTACCACTAATCACAAACAAAAATATTGAAGAAGAATAATCTGGGAAAAATCTAGACAAAAGATGAAAATACATCAATTGAATTAATTTCTGAAAACGAAATTGAAATTACAAAAAAAATTGGCAGATGCGATTTGCCAATTTAATATCCAAGTAAACTTGTCAATTATCGTCGATACCATTTCAATATTTTTCAATGCAACAACAAACTGTAATGGATCAATGTAATAACTTTCAGGATCGAATGAAGTCATGAGGTTCCAATGCTGAGTATGTACAGATACATTGGAGATGAATCCATTAGCTACAAGCATGGATTGAGCAATAAACCAACTGGGAGGTAAAGAGTTCCTCTTTTCCACGGTAACGCCAAGAGAGTTGAGCAGTTGGTTGGTTGTTTTAGTTCTTGTATATATATATATATATATATATGCATTGTGGCTACTTTGGTACGGCGCGTCTCGCGCGAAAGGTGGACGTTGTCGCTTCCCTTTTCCCCGACCTCGCTCATCCACCGGACCCGCATTCCCGTACAAGATGTCGCGCCGATAAAGTCCCCATGGGCCTCATGTCCCCTCTTACCCATGAAACTCGCGCCTCAATCCCACCTCACATCCTCCACCTTCTCTTCACCTACCGACTACGAGCAATTCATTTAAACATTCCCCAAGGTGGTCGCACGACAAATTACTCCCCAAACCCTCACGCGACATCGCTCGAATCCCGGGACTCACTGGGCCTTACGCACTGGACCTTTATCTACATTTAAGAATCTTTGAGGTGATATAGGCAGCAGCAAACGACATGTCTTTCCTTCTTTCACCAATTCTATATTCTGTTGCTCGACTTTTTTTATATCTATTTTCATCTGTTGAATTTTAGCAATAATAAATATTATTTGGAAACCCCAAGTCCAACTTATATCATGGTGGGCCTTGTTATTTTCCACTGTTTTCCCTCGTTTGTATGTCTGAACGACAATTAAAAAGCCCCAAAAAATTTTTATGTCAGTTCTTGTACGATCGTAATCGTCATGTGGAAGTTCATGGGGCCTCATGGGCCTGATCGATATCAAATCTTGAAAGAAAAAAAAAAGAAGAAAGAAAGAAACTTTGTGACTCAGGAATTTTTTTTTCGCACCCTTCTTGTGGTCACATTCATGTATAGACAGAAGGCTCTACGCGCGCGTTTTTTTTGGGACTTATAGAATCGACAGGAGACGGACAGCTTCCGGAATAGCGTCAAGATATATCGATCAAGATTATGCCTGTCCGGGGTTTGGTGTCCCATCGTGGGCTCGCGACACTTTGGAATTGTGTCTTGAATAAAGAAATACCTTTTTTTCACTCATTTTTTCCTTCTTCTTCTTTTTTTTAGGAATTAGTTGATGGAATTTAAGGCTATGAAACTAATTGAGCCTAGACTTGTTATCTTTATTATACAATTTCTTAACACCTTTCAACTATTTCTACAAATTGACCACCCACTTGTGTGGGAACCTCATTTTTCAGGAACAATAATACAAAAAATAAAGAATAAAACTTTCGTTCTTCGAATTTTCGATGTATAGAAACTGCATCACACGAATAACATATTAGAGAATTCATAATGTGCAAGCAGAATTTTCTCAAGACAAATATATACCATATTTAATCCACGCCTTGAGGCAATACAACTTTGTCGCCGTATACGTGTGTCGGACCCTATTATTACTTCCATCTATATATGTGTATATAGTGAGGCCCCATGCACGCGAGAAACCCGACCGACTGGGTGTTGGAATCGAAATAAAAAATGACAAATAAATAAATACACATACATACAAAGACGCATAGCAATTCATAAAAGACGAAGACATCAAAAGACTCAAAGGGTCACAACTGCACAAATGAATACACATTGACAACAACAGTAACAATATAACAAAAAAAAAACACCACCAAATAATTCCTCAAGACCCAAAATTTCTATTGTTTTCAATGATTTGTATTCTTCATGATGCACAGACTTCGTATAATTCAACGACATATCTGCGATAGCATCAGTTACGGTTCTATTATATCCAAACCTGTACCACAAACCGATCATTTAAAATCTCTTTGAAGTGGTTCAAGTCAATGTAATTCAACCGAAAAAAGCCTCCCTCAACGATATACACGATATGACAATAGACACGATAGTGGCACAAAGTTCATGCATATATACAGTTGGTGGCCGGTGATTTTTGATGGTAGTGGTGAAAAAAAGGGTCGCCCACGCACGCACGTAGGATAATTGCACGCGTGATATTCTTCCTCTTCGCATATACATATTTACAGATACACACATACATATATATATACATTACCACATACTTTGAGAAAGGGGAATCATCTGCATGCGGGAGAGACGTTGCGTCTTGCGGGAGGAGGATGCCAAGTCCGTAGAGGTCAGAGGTGAGCTCCATACTCGACGAGGCAGACGCGACGCCCACCAAGCGACACCCACGCGAAAAAGCGCATCTCCTCCTCATCTTGTCTTCTTCTATATCGTTTTCTCCATCATCAACTCCTCTTTATTTTATATATACACCATATTCTTTGCCCTCTTCCCTTTGAGCTTCATCGTATAGGTCCTATGTGCTCACTTGCAAAAGGTCTCGCTCGCACTCGCTTATTCTTTTGCTTGCGATGCTGATACATGCCGCACCCTTTCACGGCACTCTTCGAGATCCTCTTCTAGGTCGAGAGATTATTAATAATGGCTCTAGGGCGTACGTGTGGGCACGGTGTTTATATATATGCGCTCGTCCCGGGAAAAGTTGGATTCCCTCGCGCTTTGCACTTACCAATATTATATGTATATTTATATACTCAATGATGATGACCTTTGACGATCCGCTACAACGATGAGTACGACTCGACATTCGCTCGAGATGTAAAACTTCATATTTTCAATGTATATAAATATATAATAGTACCATTGCATGTGTAAATGTTATTCTACTAAGAGACAATGATGATTGGTATGAAGGAAAAGTATTTGTGTAATTTTCATTGTTCAATTGATGAATTTTTGTTTCGCTTCTTTTTTATTTTATCAAATTGATCTGTAGGTGTTCATTCATGCTGCTGTGAGTGATATTTTTTATGTACAATCGCTTATATAGCATAACTTTCTTTTATATTTATAGATTTAAGTATTCATTTCTTTTTGTTCTTTATCTTTGGCCAGGTGCTGCTAGAAGCACCTGATTATCATCTAGGTATGGTCCACGAGTAATCCTTGTCGACGAGATTTTTCTAATGTAGCTTCTGCGATGAGCCCACTTGTATTATGTTGGTATGTGTGGATGTTATGTGTAGCTTACAGCAATTTTGAGTTGGGGAATGAGAAGAAAAAAAAGAACAAAAAAATGAACAAGTGCTCAGTGACATTGAGCCGTTGATTCTCTGTTAGACACGAGTGACATTATCCCAAAAGAGGATTTTGCAGTCGTTCTAGTTCTCGTTCGGTTTCTTCTTTTTTTTTTTCTTATGTTGGAGACCGTTCGCTTTTTCTTCTTTTTTTTTTATGCGTGTGGATCAGTTGAGACAAAGTGGAATGGATCAGTGAAGGCATGAGAATGTCATAGAGCTGCGCTTTCATCAGATTAATTATCTATAAAGTATAATCGAGCTTTATTTTTTCGTTTGATTATTTATTTGACATAACTATGTGTTATTGAACTCAAAAATTTCCTGTCTATATTGACGATAGAAAGTAATTTATTGTTGGGTTGATGGTAAATTCTGCATTTAATATATTCCAACTTTCCATCAAATTAATAATTCAATCAGATATTTTTAATCTCATAATAATTTAACAAAAAACAAGGAACGACGAGGAAATATTTCAATCCTCAAGTTTCAGTTTGCATTCAAATTAGAAATAAAATTTATTCCTGTCCCATGTGCGAAAATAAATCTAGGAATGAAGTCTATCATTTTTTTTTTCTTCACTTCGAGTTCATGAATTTAATTCAATGATCTGCGAACGATCAGTTGAGTATAAAAGACGCTTCTTCAGCTGCTGACATTCATTCATACACATAAATATAAATATGTATTTTATTAAATGTTGTAGGCGTGAATAATTTAATGACATTATGATATACCGCGAAATACATGGTAGAATATCGAAATTGAGACATTGAAAACATGTCTTGGATATAAGTGGTGATGGGTATTCACTATTAAAGGTGTATTCTTTCAATGAAGAATCAGAAGAGAGAAAAAAAAAGTGTAAGAAAAAGAATGTTTCGGATCGCGCGAAGAGGCAACAGAGCGAACATGAGAAAAAGAGTCGACGCACACAGGTGAAAAGAGAGAAATAAAGGAGAATGAGACAAGCGAGAGGGAGCGAGAGTGATGGATGTGGGCGAGCGTGATATAAAAAAGGTGAAGAAGAAGGATAGCAAGGTGAGAGTAGGACCTCAGAAAAAGGATTACACCAGTAAGCTGGGACTAACTGGCGGCCTGACGTCATAATCTTGAGAAATATTCGGCTGTCCACCCGGTACCACATTTTTTGTTCTGTTGTCGTTTATTGTTGTAACGAGAAATTAATTTTCTTCAACAAAACTCTTACATATATATCGCTTGATGTATCTCCGACATCATCAGTGTCACAGTGTTTGATTAATGTTCAAAGACTTTTTACCATGACTAAATACATTTTATTTTGTATACACTGCCCTTTAAATGATAAACTGATGGGGTAGATTATGAAACTCAAAGAGTAGATGATGACATGCGGGTGGATGAGGTGAAATAAAAAACAGAATGAAAAGAAAAAAAGGGGGTCAGGGGAGTGTATGATAAAGAAGTAAAAGAAAAAGACGAAGAAGTAAAAGATCCTTTTTGGGCGATCACCAAGATTTTCGAATCGATCAATTAGTATCGTGTGGGAACTGTCGCTGGTCAGTTCGTTCATCCGAAAGACGTCTCAACGATCGGTACCAGATCCCCAGATCTCTCCGCAAACCTGTAATCCCCCATGGAATCCTTATATCCCTTCTTCATCATTCCCCTCTGCCACTTTAGTCCTTCTCTTTTTCTCTATGTATATTAACCCCATTTACTTTTCTATCCTCTTTGTTCATTCGATGGAGTATCATGAATTCTCGCGCTGATGTATGTGTCTGTGTGTGTTTGGATGAGGCGAGAATGGGGCCACGAATTCCCACCATGTCACCCACGAGGCACAGGATCTCTTTGGCATCGCTTCACCGGGCCTGTCAGGCTTTTGATTTTGATCCTGATAAGTGGACGTTACGATGATTTCAGGGCTTTTGAATTTTATGAACAGAGACCGTTATTGGTGGTGACTGCACTTCCGGTTGTAGATGATGACAATTCGATGCATTCTTACATGAATTTTTGTTATTTTATGATGTAATTCATTAATTTAATTTTTATTTGGAAGAGAGGAATACAATATCGATGAGGGATATTTAATTTTCATGAAATCGTTTATGTTGGTGTCAATTGAAATGTAAACGACTCCATAAATTTTCCCAACCAAAACTATTCCCATATAAATATTAAGACTCATGAACTGAGTAGGAAGAAAAATACAAAGTCATCTTATTTAACCGAAAATTCCTGAAACGACCTCCATGTTTAGTGAATCACCACATTCTCTGGCAACAATAGCAGAAAAATTTACGTTCAAAACGTAAATATTGAACGATTAATTTACAATTGTCGAAGATAAAATAGCGACAGACGGACCACCAAATGTGTTCCTGCTCCATTGGACTATTCAACGAGAGCAAAAGCAACGGGGCTGTTTTGTTCAGAGTTAAGTTGGCGTCGGCGAGAATACATACAGAAAGAAAAGAATATTGCAAAGAAGAAGTAGAAGAAGTAGAAGAAGATGAGGAAGAAAAAGATGCTGGTGGAAAGGATGAGCAAGGAAGATGAATGTGACGGGTTCCAAAAGAGAGCAATTTGTGTCTGTGTATATGTGTCGTCCCAATGCAGCTCTGACTAACGTCACACAGCGGGGTGGTCCTCCGTCACTCTGATGCTCATGCCAGTGCTTTCGGCGCAAATATCCCGGAAGATTGCATTCTGGTACCTTTAGCCATTTTATATCCTCAAAGTTCTTTCTTTCTTTTTTTCTTATTCACATTCAACAGCTCAGCCAAGTATTAGATCACAGCTAAACATCACAATCTTCTCCTTTCATTTATTTCTCTTTAATTTTTACTCCGAAACGAAAAAAAGAAAAACCAAACTGAATGGAATACAAAAAGCCTCTTACAAAGCCTGTAGAGAAATTAATTACCAACAAAAGAAAACAGCTGGAAAATATGTGACTGATCGTTTGTTTAATTGTTAGGAAAAACATCTTTTATTTTGGGAATTTGTTTGGTGGAAGGAAACAGGCAGAAAGATTGAGAGGGAGCTAAGACGAGTCATGTGAGAGTGGACAGTATTCACGAATCTGTGCTCACTCAAGGAAGGACAAGACCTCGTAAACCAGAAGATTAGAATCTGAGGACTCAGGCCCACCCACTGACTCTCACGCGCGCGCGCGCTTTCGTGGTCTGTCCGACTTTTCGACTGCATGATGGCGACAATTAACCGTAAAATGTTCCGAATATATTTATATCGTATGTCCATCTTACTTCATTCCGTCAAATTCATGTATGTTAATTATAACGAAATGAAACATTTGGACCGAACATGAATATCGAGCAGTCTCTAGCGAGTGTCAGGTCAATATTTATTTCATTGCTCCGATTATTAATAAATTTGTATCGAACTGAAGATGAATACAAATGAATGATTGAAATTATGGGTTGATTTCGTCATTGATTGAAAATAAACCTTACCAAGTGTACAAAAAAATTACATAATATCTAACATCAATCATAGAATTTATTCACTCTATAAAAACCCGTATATCGACTTAAAAATATATCGAATAAAAAAGTGTCCAGACAAAGTGACTGAATTGAAAGGGTCATGTGGATCTTGACGAAAAAAAAAAGAAAGAAAAGGAATTGAACAAAAAGATATGAAATAAAATATGAAAATAACAAGAGAAGTATGGTGTATGAAAGCAAGATGAAGAGAGCGTGTAGAAAGAAAGAAGGTATATAGAAATAGCGGTGAGAAAGACAGATAGAGGTACTTAGTGCACAATGCGGCAACATAAGTTCCATAAGAACTTGCAAGAGAGTCGGAAAAGAGGGGTCCTATAGTTGTTAATAATGCATTATAAATATAGGCACGCACGCACGGGCCCCACAACACAAGGGACGCGTGCTTGGCATAGCTTGTCTTGGGGTCTCGTGCTGTGTCCCCACAGTGGAGAACGTGGGTCTACAAGTGAAGAAGGGGAAAAGAGTGAGATCGCGAGTGTGCGCCAGGATGGGACAGGACAACAATCACATTCATCGAGGATAGGACTCCACAATGCTAATCATAAAGATGCCGCCTATTATGGCGTCCACGATTCAAGAAGATGCTTCAACTGGAATGGAGATGAGCTTTAGACTTCGTCTCTTTACCTCCCATCCTACTTCGCCCTTAATACTTTACCGCTTGTTCTTACGAGCCATATGCTTACGTGTGTCGAGCGACGTTTCAAGAAAGATGCAAGCAAGTTTATTCATTTGAGGCCTGAAAGAACGTCATGCATTTTATTTTAGAATCCTCGAACATGTCAAATCTACCTTGACAATGTTGAAATTGATTCAACGCTCCATTTTTTATTTGTACATCAATCATGATTTGTAAAAAAATGTGATATTGATGGGGAAGGAATGGAAAATTGTTTTCATTGTTGGTGAAGGAATGTTTTATTATTTTGAATGTGGTATTTTATTTTAGTGGAATTGGCAGAAGTTCTCGTGGAAATTATCAGTGTCTATGATTTTTATTAAAGTAAAATGATAAATTACATTACAATTGTGGTAAGTGATAGAATGATGAGAAAAATGAACAATAATTCACTTTATAATTTTATTTTTTTCCAATTGCGCAAAAATTCACAGAGTGACTATTCGCAAATTCATATAGAGTGCAAATATTTAACTTTTGCTTCTGAAATGCAACACCTTCACCCACACTGTACCTGTCAAGTGGTTGGTTCGCTTTTATTATGAATTTTCAAGGCACTTTTGAAATATCCATGCGTCGTCTTTGTGAATTTACTTCACCTAATATTGGGACAAAATTGTGGTAAAAGAAAACGTGAAGTGGAGTGACCCCCTGTGGACAAGGCGCACACGGTAGCTTTTAGAAGTGTCCCTATTCTAAGACCACCATGACCATCATCTCCCTCTCCTATCCCTATGGAAAAAAGATTTATCCTTTTTTTTTTTGGTAGGAACAACGAAAAAAATAAAATAGTAAGACGAAGATGAAGCAAAGAGATGAGTATTCCACAATTCACCTTGGGACCTGCTGGTCCTTCTTTTGTCTATCATTTTGCCTTGTTTCCAATTGTCATTCTCTCAAAAATATTTCAAACCATTCTTTATTCTGTCTTTTTTTTTCTTCTTCTGCGTTATCCGTGTTTAGACAAGACGACGTTGACCAATATTTTACTATTTTCGTATTTCTTTGCGGCTTCTTGGATAGACGAATGAAGCACGCGGGCAAACGCTTCGTAAAATAATTTACCTACCGGTGTTATTTCTTCGCTATTGTCAAATGCCCGACGAGGCGGACCCGTGTCAGGCGCCAACTTGCGTATGAATGTATCCATAAGATCTAAAGAAAGAAGAGAAAAAAAAAGTATCATTGGCATGGGGTCTCTCGACTGCGACTAAAGTATAGAAAAAAAAAAGAGATGATCTTGCACAGGACTCGTTTTTCTTTGTCAAAAATTTAAGCCGGTCTTCGCTTTTATTGCCGTTTCAAGTGGAATATCCTCAGGTGTTGATTCTAGTTACAAGACTACTGCTAAGCTTATACTTGCTCGATTGCTCACAGTTATTATGGTGAATTGTGGTTGTTGGTGGTTCAGTCTCTTGTCAATAAGACGCAGAAAATTTGTCAATGCGTTTGTTGTTGACTATTTCTTTCTATTCTTCACCATTTTTCTAAGTAATGCTCTGTTGTTGAATCAAATTTTTTTATGACATTATTACAATACCAATTGCATAGTTTACCATGTTCTATTCACAGGAAAATAATTTTATCAATCTGTAAGAAGGCAGAACAGCGAAAATATAATTCACACTATGAAGTATTTTCGATTGCGTTGTCGATCGACAAATTACAATCTCTATTTTAGTGCCAATTAAATGTTTTCTACTTTTTTGATTTATTTGTGTGACATCGTTGAGGTAATAACCACCAATATCGCAATGATTTGAAGTGTTTAAAGAATGCGCGGGCGAATTTTAGGGATATAAAGCGCTGTCACTCATTTTGTGGCCTGCCGATGTGTCTAGCTATAACCATCCATTAACCCTCTTCTCTTTTTAATTGCTAAATTGACGGCAATTTCATAGGAATGGGAATTGGAGAAGCGTTATAGTCGTAAATGCGTTTAACGTTTTAGGAATTACGTGGGATTTATTGTGTTATAGTTGGATATAAGGTGAAATATATAAAGAAAGGCGCCAACACTGAAGAAGCTAAGGGAGATATTCATCTGTAATATCGCCCATAGGATAAATTCCAGCAGGAACACCTCCGTTTCGTTCATCTTAGAGTATACTGTGGCACAATTTTTTGATCAAAATACAGTTCTAGGAAAGCACCAATTAAACTATTCAATATAGTTTGGGTCCCATCGCATTTAAACATTAAGGACTCGGAAGAGTTTCCATTAATTTCAAAATTGAAAACTGGCTTTACGCAGCGTGCGTTCTGAACTTTTGTGGATTCTCTTTTACTATATCTGTATATAAACTCACGGAGGGAACAAAGAGAAACGAATTGATACAGAGAATAATTCTTTATTCTCTCCCTCCTCTAATCCCTGGAAATAGCCAATAATTATAGACGTGATCGTAGCGCGGATCCACCAAGAAGGAGTAATAGTCTCTCAATAAATCTCCGAAAGGAAACCACGGGAGATCAGTAATATATATCATATGTTTATGTATATAGGATTGGAAAGAAGTTTGAAGAGTTGCCAAAAATATTTGTGGATAAATGGACCGGGTGAAATGAAGCTTGATGACACCTCAACATTGGTTACATTTCATGGGACACAACCGCATGAGGACGAGTTTTATTTTCTGTGATATTTATATTTTTTTATTTTCTTTTTTAGGGACGAGAATGAAGAAGTGAATGTTGAAGTGAGATGGTATATTGAAACGACCGAAAAACTGGAAGTGCTCCCGAGATGACCCCCTTTCTGGAAACCAAGTCGGCTTCATTCTCAAGGGTCGTAACTGCGGGTCCTCCCCTGTGTTTATGACCTGGCGGGAGCATTGGGCTCATTTTTCCATTCTGTTTGTTATTATTATTTATTTTTCTTCAGGTGATGGAGGTTCAGATGTCAGAGTGAAGTATTATAGTTAGACTTCTTGTAATATTTTTGATTAGATATTTGTTTAGGTTTATGAGCCTTTTTTTTGCTGCAAAAATTAAATATCGATCAATCTTCTTTGTTATTTGGTCATTGATAGTTAGAATGAATTGTCAATATTAAATTAATTAGGTTACATAATAATAATTAATATTATTATCATGAAATAATGATTATGATATAATGACATGCTCTCGTCTAAAATATTCAATTTCATGCAGTTGAATATCTTTACCACGAGTGACACTCCAACCTTTTGAAAGAATGAAAAAAAAATTACTACAAAAATTTGACCTTTCTCAAGAAGTTCGTGGTTTAATGTTGATGACACCCTACATCTCCAAGTGTAGTAATATGAAACCTAGAGTCAATAATCCATATAATACGCGTAATCTGAAGAGCGTAAAGAGATCGTGACACTATTGGAGACAATGGGGGCTTGATAGTGTGTGTTACACACGTAAAATATTGTCACGTGTTCACCAATGATATTCCATGTATTAAATTGTGTGTGCTTGTGTATTCATACATGTATATTTATAAAGGTTCCATTGCCTGTGAACGAGTTAGGCTCACTGCTGACCATGTGAAGTCCCATCTCCGGTTACATTGTCGTAAAGTTCACCAGGAAGTCACGGAGAGACGGAAGGATGGAGTTCGAGGCGTGAGGCCTGGCCAACCGACGCTTATCCGGTTACTGTAGTCATAAAGTTTATTCCGAAGCCGCAGGCACGTCACGAAGAATCCAAAGAGGAAAAATCCGCGAATCAATCGCAATATTATAAACATATAAAAAGGATAAATAATGTCTGTAAATTCTTGTCTATGATGACGATGATAATGATGATACTTAGGATTAGTATCTTGAGAAGTTGAACCGAAAAAAGAAAAGGAAATTAAAATTGATGGAACATTAAACGTTTTGTTTTTTGTCGTGACTTAGTCAGCAAGTTGGAACATGTTTAGAGCAACAAGGAGATACAATCGTGGGACATTATAATTTGGGGTTTATATTAATATATTAATATATTAATATAATTAGGAGCGTTATAATGAATAGGTTTATTATTAAATGTCTTTTTATAGCTTCAGGCATAATACAAAGAATTTTTTTTATATTCATCTTCCACAACGATATAACACAAATTAAAATTATGTTGTGAATGTGCCTTTGTCTTTTATATATTGAGACATCATTTTACTGCATCATGAGCTTTTCGTTTCGCTTATTTTTTATTTGTTACTATTCTAAACGTTAAATAATAGAACACAAAAGTTTGTGAAATAACGATTCTGAAGGAGAAAAAAAAAATGAACAAACAACAATATTTTCTCGAGTAGATTTGGGAAAAGAATAAAAACAGGAATAAAAATGAAATTTTAACACTATTGGAATGCTCGACTCTCAGGCCCATATTTCGTGGGAATTTTGAAAACAGCAGCACCGTCCTATGAGGTCTAATTATCAGTTGACTCGAGAGAGAAACACGCCCTCAAACGAAATGATGCTGTAGGTGAAGTCATAACCCCACCGAGTGATTGGACGTTTCCAACTTTTAATTGGATACTCGCGGTGGACTTTCGTAAGGCGCTCGATTCCCCGGTTGTTAGCCGAAGCAGTTATATTGTGTTTCGTTGTTATAGGTGGTTAGAAGTTGTAACGAAAAATTTTTGACACGGGCCGGGTGCACGGGCATTACGAAAAATGCCCCACTGATTTTTGTGAGGGGCCCCGACGCGTTTACGACGCGCCAGGGCCTAATTTTTAATGGGTCGCAAGAAAAAAGGGAAGCAAAAAAAGAAAAATAAAAAAACACAAACTTTTCACTCTTTCCTTAGTGCACACGAGCTTATTTTGGGTCTGTCAGTAAAATATCTTACTTGACATATCAATTACGAATATCGTTGATTTTTCTCATATCATATAGATCATTTTCCTCCAGTGATTTGTGCGTCCTCTGTCTGAGACGTCTTTCATATATATACAGTTGGCGGCTGGGTCCCAATATAATCGGGCCCCTTGGGTCCTTCGTGAAGCCTACTATATAATTGTTACGTTATTAAATACCGCTTAAGTTTTTGAAACGAATACATATGAACGTCAGGGAGCACACTGAAAACATATTACAATGGAGCATTTTTTGGGACCCACCTTAATTGTTGGGTCCTCTAAAAACCCAGTCGAATATCCAGGAAAACGAAGTTTTAATAGACTCAAGAGAGTTATCGAAGGACGGGATCGAATTTAAAGAGTAAAATGAAAGAAGGGGGTGAAGGGAGAGAAAGCACCATGAGAAGAGGAAGGCGTGTAGAGCGTAACGAATTCTTGATGAATCTTCATGGTTGAGGTGACATATTCAAGATGGCGGATTCTTTTCATCAAGCTCACCAAAAAAATGACTCATCATTACTCAAATAAATGAAAGTGATACTATACTCTTTGAATAAATATCATATTCTTATAGGTGTGTAAAATAAATCGCTTTAAACGTATATTGATCAAGTATATGTATATAATATAATAAAGTGGGAATGTATGGGGCCTTATGTGAGGCCCATTCTGTCATTGAACTGATGATTTTCGAAATTGAATGTCCGCCGCGAGATACAGCAATAACTGAGAAGCGAGTTGGCTCTCTTAAAAACACATAAATTAGAGGCAAACGGCCGCTCGTGAGCGTCGTTAAATTATGGATCGCTGACGCGTTCACCAAGCGCGTAAGTCCCAATCCTTATACCACTCATACAATATATAAATACCCATATATACTTCACGTATTGTACTCTAAAACTTAACTTTATCCATTTGTCCACGCGTAATACCATCTCATGCAACACTTTAATCCTCATTTTACTGTCTCATATCTATTTACTGTCTTTATACATTTCACAATTATTTACAACACTGATAGCGTGTGGTCTTTATGCATATAATTTTCGCTGCGGTTACATTGTTAAATATTCATTTGGTAAAATATCAAAGGACAATTTTACGATCTGACAAAGTTGCGTCCCTGGTGGTCGGCGTCGCGCACGCGATCAAGAACCCACATTCAATTAATATCATCGATGGAATATTTCTTAGATTAGGTCTCCATCTTTGTGTGCGGCATATTTGTGAATTGACTTTTTGAAAAATGTCTTTACTGTAACCCGCGTTCGACGTGAGTATATCTTTCTTTATTTCTATTTTATTTCCTCCCGCGGCACAGTCGCCAAGGTCGTACGCCCTCCCGCCAGGAGTCGCGGGCAAAAGCGGCATCTGATTTATACGAAATTACGTTAACTGAGCGCCTCGTGATTCTTCGTCCTCTCTACTCCTCTCTATCTTCCTCATTTTTTCTTGATGTTCGTTGGGCATGACGGGCGCGAGCGCGGACACGCAGCGTTACCTAATTGAGAAACGCAATGGCCGGTGAGTTATCGCCTTTGGCGAGTAGACGACCAAGCCGCGCTCTTGTCTCACTTCGTCCCAATCGTATTCTGTTTTCCTTCTTTCATTATTTTTATTTTTATTTCATTATTTATTTCTGTTTCTCTCTTCTGTCTTTTATATTATGTCTTCTTTTTTCTTCTTCTTTTTCTTTCTTCTTTTCGTTATTCTTTCTACATTTTATTTATTTCTGTTCGCGAATATAGTTTTACGACTATGAGAGAAACGGAAACGACAAGTAGATGAAGGAAAGAAGAAGGTGGGTTCCTGACACATACAAACACACACATATGTATATGGGTTTTGTGATCTCTCCACTTTTTTCTTCGTGTGTCCCTTCGCCTTGGCGACCACACGCGTCGACAAGTAGATAAACTGATTGAAATACGGCTCGGGTTTTCTCTCCTATCCACGGGTGTGTGTCGCCCTCTTCTGGTAGATGTAGGCAAAGTGACCGCGAGTCGTGTCCATCCAACTTCTCTTCAGTTTTATTTTTATATTATACATATCTATATTTATACCTCATATTCATATATGTATTTGTGTGTTTATGTCTGTGTATACAGTATTTATAATATTTGTGCATATATATCTCTTTGTCTGGTGGGCTTCGTTGATGAAAGGTGGTGACCGGTTCGTGTCGGCTTCCGCTTCTACTACAACGACCCAGCATCAACGTAATTAATCTCGTTTGGATTTTCCTAACGAGATTAATTCACCGTGTGCGTGTTTATACAAACAAACAGACAGGATAACGTGACGGAATTTGTATTTTTATTTGACGTGCACGTGCACAAGCGCACACCAATTTACAGTTGATGTTGCTGCATTGATTTATAGTGTGTCGAGAAATTGCCAATGCTCAGGACACGCAGACGTCCAAGTGTATACGCATTATTATATTCTTTCTTGTACAATTGCCGACATCCGGCGTACATGGATATTACGAGTTGCTCACACGCACAATTGTGCACATCGTGAGGACGAGCAACAAGCGAAAAGTTTATTTTTATTTATGTTTTGTCTTTTTTTTCTCACAGGCTTTTTTCCTTTTACTTATTTTCATTTTTTTGCCTTCGCGAATCAATAAATCACTAACTCATATTGGATACGAAAGTCACACCCGTCACTCGGCTCCCGATGCATATATAGCTGCCACATAAATTTCCGTTTAGTTCAGTGTTAAGGGAGCAAACTCACCAGAATACCAACGGGTTATTTCAAGTGCTTTGGTTAACAAAATAGACATGCGAATTTCTGTGTTCTTTATGTCTGATTCTATTGTTGGCATATTTTGCGCATGATTATATGTGTGCAATGACAATTAGTTGAGACAATGGAGAGGTGAGTGATATCTCTTCTTTTTGTCTTTCAGTGATTATAATTCAGGTTTCGCTTTTTAAATTCCTATCTAACTTGGTATTTTTTTTTACGTATATTTAGAAATTATACAATGAAGTTAAATCTTGCCGTTGTCTCACCATGTATTTAAAAATATATACGAGTAAATATATAGGTACATATTATGTACACTGATTAATGAATGCAATGGGCCAACCGAAACGATTTTTCCCTGACATTTATTCAACATCGCCTCTGCGTATCTGACTCAAGATATTTATTATCGTGCACACGATCGAATGAATCGCCAATCGATGCCATATTCGAGACGGCAGTTCTTCTGCTCGCAGTACGCTTCACTGCCATAAGACACCCCGCGACGCGAGCGCGCCTGACACGTTCCATAACAAATGGCTGTTTTATGTCGATGAGAAAATGAAGGAAGCATGACAAGACGGATTTTTCGGCGTCGCAGACGCTGCCGTATAGGCCTATATTGCTCAACGATGATAAAAAAAATGAAAGAAAAGAAAAGGGGAAATGAAAGATGTGAGTGTGTGTAAGAATAGAATAAAAATTTTTTTTTTAGTCAAGTCAATAGAGGGACACTCCTATAAACCCTGCATTTCGGGATTGGGTGGAAGGTGTTATATGTTAGTGAGGCCCCTGTAAGACCCCGAGGCAATGACAGCCGTTGCTCGCGTAAGGAATTAGCATGGGATAATGGGGACGTGGTTTGTTGTGTAGCCCCCGCCGCAGGGCCCAATGAACAGCCGCTGTTTCTACTCGTTCTGATTCTCGTTCAACAAAAAGAAAAAAAAAAACAGGAACAGTCATCGACATGTTTCGACACGTCGTTATGGAAATCGAACAGTCATATGATTTTATAATATTACTGAGTCATTAAAGTCTATGACTGGGATTGTTTTATTGTTAGTGAGACATTTTTTGATATTGACGCAACACAACAAGTTTTTAAATATTTGAGAATTAAATCTGCATTTGAAAAAAAGGATAAATTTAATTGTTTTTAATCACAATACAAGTAAAGACAACTTTGAACTAACGACAATTGTCATTCTATTCATATCTTTAGAGGAGAACATCAAAAAGAATTTGCATAAGATTGTGCACAACTGTTTTGGCATCCAGAAGCAACAGAGGTGAATATGACGAGGACATGAACGTGACACCTGACTTGGTGGTTGCCGCCCTCTTGACACCTGGTTTACTTGTAGAAGAAGTTGCTCCTCTTATAAAACGCCAGGCACACACACACCCACATTCCCCAATGACGAGACACGATATGTTGTTTGATAAATAGCCAAGAGTTAGAGTTTAAACACATCCTCTTGCACCCACACACGATGTTACACACTTTGTAAGGCGTCACCAACAAGGAAAAAAAAAATGATAAGAAATAATACACAATTTGATATTAAATTTTGATGAACATTTCGATGTATATTCACCACTTATCCATAAACGTTGAAATATATTACAAAAAATAAAAATCAAATATATATTCATCCATTGTGTTAGTGATTCTACTCCACGCACTCAACAAAAACACCAAAATGAAATAATAGTATACTTATATAGATGCCAATACATCAATTGAAATGAGTTAGACGTGTGCGCGGTTAACGGGACCATTCATCATTGTTTCATTGGCGTCAACTTGACACGAAGTGATAGAGAGGGATAAAATAAAAAAATCGTGATGAGAATTGGTAAAATAGTGATTGGAAATTCTTGCAAGTTTCATCGTGCAAATCCCAGACCTTTACGACACAGTGAATATATAGCCGTTAGTCATTTGATAAAAAATTACTTTTTTACACGAAATATTATCAATAAATGACTGTTAATTCGTGTCATGATGAAGGAACAAATGATTACAAGAAAATAATCATAATTTATTTTGTTACTGCCCGTGTTATTATATTTCATTCTAAGCAGATTGGTCATATTTCTTGTGTTATCGAAAATTAATATAAAAAAATCATTTAACAAAAGTTATTCAATTTTATTTTGAATTATTACTGAAGAAAATTCTTGAATCTTTGGAAATAAATAAACACTTCTACAAACAAATGAAAAATAACAATGATTATATCAATGAAGGTCAAATGGCTGAATAATTTTCGTTCTTCAAATAATTTCGCAGTGTTCACAAGTTCCAGGAGATAATTCACAAGTTATTGCTACAGGGGTTTCTTGCACACTTCATATATGTGGCATTTTGAGAATTGAAGCCTTCGACCCATGACCTAAGACTATTCACACACAAACACATCGGTATATACTTAGCACAAGTTCCAAGTGTGTGTGTACTTGGTATATACAATATAAATCGCCTGAGGCAGGTCCCGTGCTACGCGCGTTCTTCCTAACCACTTAAGTATAGCCACTCATTTTCAAGCTACCGAAATGATATTTCATCGTCAGACACTATATATACCGTATATATAACTGGCGGCGGGTCCTTTTTAACTATTAGCCATCACGCGAGCACGCGATCCTTTCACGGTTTCATTTCACCCGTCTCCGATATGGCTCATCGCTCACTGGAACACCGGAAGCTGTCAATGAACAGCCAATTGACTGGATTTAAACCTCATACCTCACCAAGATTATGTCTTTCTTTTGCCACGGGGTTGATCTGAAATCCCACGCTCAGCGGTAAGCATACAACACACAAGTAACATCTAACACCAGCAAAAAACAACGAATAAGAGGAAAAAAACCGATGATGATTTACTGGAAAAATGTCTGCGTTGCAAATTGTTCAGTGGCATAAATGTAGTTTAGGTAACACTTACAAAATAAATTAATAGTCGCTGCAAATCATGTTGACTATACTTACTAGCAGTGAATAATATTTTTTCCCTTTTTGTTTTCTCCTTCTGCAGACCTGGGCAATAAACATGGCAAAACCCTGCATGAAAGTGTATATTTGTGTATGTATGCGGTATGATGAGTGAAGAGAGGATTTTGCTGCTGCATTGGCAATGTTGCGAGAAAACCATTCGCGCACGAATGCACTCACCTATATGTGTATACACTTAAAGGGATACTAATCAGATTTGCATAAGCGTTGAGCGTGGAGTGTACTTACCTAGTCTTCAAGTAGCCAGAACGCGATCCAACGGTATTAAGTATGCCACGGCCGTTGCTGGTTTTGCGACTCACGGTAAAGGTCGTAAGTGCAGGGTTAGATTGGATATTAAAGGAGCGTCCTCACCTTTTAAATAATCTGTAACTCGATGTTCTCCAGTTCAATCCGATTAGCTTCTGTGCATGCACAGAGTGGAAAAATGAATTAGAATAAAAATATTGATGATAATGATGGATGGATTGAAGAAGTCAAAATATTTTTCACGGTTTTTTTGGTTTCATGAGATCATTTGCTACGGATTGACATTGAATGTAGGTCGAATTTTTTTGTTATTAAATATTGAATGCAAAGATAAAATGTTTTGGAATACAATGTGGATCTATATTTATATATTGACGATTGGGTGTTTTTAGCATTGAAATAGCCACAGTGTCCGCCTTGGTGGAGCCTTAAATGTCATCGTCAATGGTCTACCGGCATAAATAATTGTTATTATCAAAGTGGCAGTGGCTTTGGTCGGGTGGGTGAGTCAGACGGACTGAAGAGCAACGAGTGAGACGACAAGAGGAGGTAAGATGGAGAGGAAGAAAAAAGTGAGTGAGAAAGAGAGGAAGAGAGCGCGAATGGAGAAGGTGGAGAAGGAGGCGGTCGCCGTTGTCTTGTAATTTATAGATTGAAGCAAATCACCCACGGAGGATATACAAAGCGATGTGAGAGAGAACAGTGTAGAGATAGATACAGAAAAGAGAGGAACAACAGTGAAATGAAAGGGAGAAAAAACCAGTGGAATAAATACAAAAGAGGGTAAAAAGAATAAAACTGAACGATGAAGAGTATAAGAAACAGTTTCGAGTGAAAAACTTTTGCATACACAGCAGCATTGTAACAGCAGCAGTGACAATATATTTTATAACTGTATTTTATGGTTGATTTGAAGATGAAAAAAAAAAGAACACGAATTCAACGAGCACAACTTTATGGGTTAATATTTTTGTTTTTTTCATTTGAAATATCAAATGGATTTGTTGGCATTTAAAATTTGTTCATTCAGTCGTTTTTTTTTCTACAAATTTCAATCTTATCAATAACTGAGAGAATTCCAATCATAATTCTAATCCAATAATGAATTAAATTCATCCAAAAAATGTTTATTCTTAATAAAAATAAAAGAAAAAATATTGTTCACATTCTACTTCACATAACTTCGTTCTTTCCACTGATGATACAAATTTACGTTTACTAAAAATTCCCAGAACATCCAATTTTTACCGCAAACTCCTACGAGTTCCACCAATGGGTCCATCCAAAGTCTAGAAAAATAGGGTATACATATATATCTATTATACACAAACATAAACAGCAGTGTTAGGTAGCCTCAAGTGGATCCCAGAAAGTTGATGGGAACCGTAGCGCCTCTGTATTCACATATTGTGCCAACAATTAGGTGAAAGGCGTTCGCTTCCCACCGCGAGTCCTTTTGCAGTTCTTATATTTATATATACACAAATATATATATATATATATATATTGAAGACATAATAATCCAGGTTGGGCACACAAGAATAAGAACAAGTGAGAGAATATGCCACCATCGCCAACCGACTGGATCATTTAATATACTTAGCGTGTGTATGTGCACGACTGGTTGCACTCTAACGAGGACTCCCCCATCTCGCTATCGCAGTTACTACATCATGACAAGCACATATATAGATACATAAACATTTATATAGGTGTATATATTGCAGTGGAGCAACGAGATGCGCGGGTGAGACCAGTCGAGCAAAACCACACCTCGTGCTCGCCCAAGGCGCAACACTAATCTCAAGTGGTTTCATCCAAACGATCATCAGCATAGACTGTAACCTTTACGACACCTTTTCAATCTCTATGTATGTATAAAACCTCTTCTCATTTGCCAACTAAACATTTTTATTTATATATTTATATTCATTTATTTTTTATTTATTGTTTAATGATTCATTATATTGGTTTTTGAATGGTGATGCTCAAATGGAATCGAACGTTATTGGTGGGTATTGAAAAGTAGATAAACGTTTATTGAGATACGAAGATGTTTAGAATTGTCTGTTTTATATTGCTGTGATGATTGGATTGATTTTTAGTTTATATGGAGTTTATTGTGGTGAGGATTTTGATTTTAGTGCATAGAGATAATGGAGAGTTTGATATTTATGAGGCAAATAGATGTTGGAATTAATGGTTTGGAATTGAATTGGAATTTATCAATATGTAAAGGGGTGTGTGATGATGTTATAGAATTATCGATTGATTTCGGTAATTTTCTCTTTTCAGAATGACTGCAGAATTATTTCTCTGGATAGAGTTGGAGATAGCAAATAATTATGACAACACACGAATGATATGATGAGTTTATGATCGTGAGTTGAGAGAGCATGAAAAAAATGTGATCTTGATTGTGTTTTATATTACGATAATGATTTAAATAGTGATAATACAAAAATACCGTTTTCTCCTGATAATAATATCTTTTACAACGACTTATCTATTGAAATATATTTTACTCGTCTGTGCTTTATCTAACTTAGAAATCCTCAACCTTCTACATCTTCATACATTGCTTCCGCATCATTGGAAACCTACATTACAGTATAGTTGTATTGATGCCATTAGTAATGATTGCCCATAATTTTTTGGATGATCATCGATCCCGAAAGACACATTATCAAGCGCGGAACAGCACTTAAGCAGCAGACTTGTAGCTGCTGGTGCTGCTGGTAGTAAATGCATTTATAGGTGTGTGTTTGTGCGCGTTGAGTGTTGCACTATCGCATTTACGAAGTTCACTAGATGCCCGCGGAGGTGAGAGTTCCATGGGAAGCTTCTGCCCGCGCGCTACTACACATAACGGGCTCGCACGAGTTTCTCTATTCCACCTTGCAATATGTAGTGGTAAATATAAGCAATATAAACACATTCGTGTTTCAATTTATTATTTTTATTGATGGCAATGTGTCGATGCGGATATGAAATACATCGCTGCCAACTGGTATCAGACATTTGTGAAAAATTATTGCTTAGCATTTCAATTAATTTAATATAATGTTCATGCACTTACCGTCTTTGTGATTATCGTGAGAGCATTAATTTTTATTTATTTTCATCACTGCTAATGTGTGCTTGAAATAATTCCCATTGACTTCTCGTATTACTAACATTTACTTCATGGACAGTTGGACACCCACGTGTTTTCATAGATAAATATAACAGCAGTAAACACGATTCATGACAATTCAAATGAGGAAGTTGTGGCAGTTAGTAGAATTGTTCATAATGCATTATGCAATGCTAATGAATATGTAGTTTAAGTGCAGTTAATCACTTTGTTTAAGTATCTATTTATGTTTATGTATGTGTGGATTGTCTGTATGAGCATTTGTTATGGCAAACAGGTGAAGTTTTCAGTCTAATAGAATAACTCATATGACTTAATGTCCACCTCCACAGGGCGTTGCCTTATTCATATATCGTCGTTTCAACAAATTCACAAATGTCTGAATAAAATCAAATCTTTGAAAATTCGTTCGAAAATTAATTTATGGTATATTAATAGGTAAATATCATATATATGGATGAGAACAAAATTTATAGGACACACAAATTTGTTTTTTGTTTCTATAATTCACAAAATTATCATTCCACCTATACATACTCATTTTTTTTCATTTTAATATATATAGAATGGTACTAGGTACAATTGAAAAAAAAATAGGCATATAATACTCGAGCGCGTGTAGAAGAAAAAAAAGGACAAAAAAAATTACATCACGATGTGTTTTGGCTACGCCAGGAATGACTATTTATCTATTTTTTTTCAGTAATATTTATATATAATAATAATATAATGCGATTAATTGTATTATCTATATAATAAAATATAATAATATTAATATAATAATAATAATAATAATAATAATAATAATAATAATAATAATATTAAAAACACATTGATGCTATTTACAAAGCGCGACTGCAGTCTCATTTTTCAATAATTCATTTTTTCTTTCGGTTCATAGATACTAAATACTACGCAAACATAAATATGTAGAATTGTTTTCTTCTGTTATAATCTGTTAATTAGTCGTAGCTGAATTTAAAAAAGACCCTGAGGCTGAAATGCTATGTCTCGATTTAATATCGAGCTGCCACAACCATCACAATTTTCTAGTACTATTTCGTTCTTTCATTTTTTGCTCTACAGTATTTTTACATCTCATTGATATATAATAATAGGATATATAAATATAAGAGAGTAAAAGGGGATTGTAGAAGGAAAGTTTGATAAATTTTGTTTTGACCGGATTGTAATTTTGATTCTATCGCCCGTTTTGACCTCGAATAATATTTTTCTTTTTTTTTCGATTGATTTGTTTTTCACTATCAAGTATAAAAAAATATATAAACATATTTATATATGTGAATTTGCCAATGACATAATAATTATCTCGATCATGATTGTATTAATAATAGAAATAAATAAATATAATAGAAGACAGGATATAAATTTATATAGGAGCCTAAAAATTATCGAGTGTTCGAGGTCAAATACATCGTTATACATTTCCTTTTGTAATGGCAAATTTCGGGATGAGAACAAATTGATTTCATATTTTTTTGTGTGTGATTTTTTTTTCGTTTGCACTTTCAAAAAGTATCCTTGATGTCTGGGATCTACGGGGGGACAATGACTGACTCCGATCGAGCGCACGCGCGCGAATTAAAATGCAATTTATCATTGGTGCCATTCCAATCGATCGGTTTCGATCGGACGCAGACATACGGACATCGGCATTGAAACGAACTGACAACGGACTTCGCTGTTAACCCGCTGGAAAGTGAACCGCAACTCAACTATTTATATATATGTATGTATATATTAAATATATTTTGCACGAGGACCACCAAGTTGTAATGGTAGAATTTGTAAGCCTGGACAAGGTCACAAAAATAATCTTCAAAATTCGCAAAAAATTATTTCACAATATAAAAAAAGTGTGGCTGATGTTGATTTAAAAATGATATTCAGTTTGTTGCGCACACGTGGGTCGGTGCATTGCAGATGAGGCTCCACTGTAGTTGTGAGGCCCCCCCAAGTCTTGAAGAAGGGGCCTGATGTCGCCCGGGGCCTGGGCGTGGTTCTACAGTAGCCGTTCATTGCTACACTTCAGTAGCGGCGCTTGGCTCGTTGTAGCCGCCCTGTCGGCCGGTTATTACGTAGTCCAATTTAAGACATCTGCCTGAAGGAATCCGCGATATTCAAGACCCAATAAGGCCCCATATGCATCCGTACAATGTGTGTTTTTAATTGTAGACTGTTTGATTTTTATTTCTCTTTTCACACTTCTGTTCTGTTTTTTTTTTTTCGTTTCTCTTTGTTGTATTTATCTCAATGTAAGTTCGTGGATTTTGATGGATTAATTTTAGTGGTTAACACTTTTGTGGGGTACTTTAAGGCCCAATAAGCGGTATATTGAAGTATTTCCAATAATATAAAAAGTCCTGTTGTCACATTATCGTCTGGTGTATCGTTTCACATCTCCTCCCGTAGGAGGTTGTTGCGGGTTAGGTATATGGGGTTAGGTTGGCTTGCAAGAGATAATCTACAGATAGTAAATTAAAAATAAAAAACTGTGTACTGGAATTTGTCTCGGATTTGGCCCGATGGCATCTAATACCTAGAGTAGCCATTCGAATAGCCGTTCGAGTAGCCGTTGGAGCCCTTGTAAGGAACAGAGTGTATGCTCCTGGAACAGATAGATTTACCGAAATTGGGAGATGAGGATATTGTATCTCAATTTGAATGAAAAAAATTATTTTTAATATTGAGTGAGACAGTACACATGATATTTATATGTGTATATATATATGTATATATATTTCATTCTTAGGTTAAATCAAAATGCATTCACATGCAAATGCAAAATATATTTTTTTGAATATGTAATTAGTATGAATTTTGTTAGAAAGAAATTTTTTTTTCTGTGTGCCAAAGACTTTGGATGCACATTGATAGTGAACAAGAGGATCGCAAGAGGATCAGTGATGGACAATAAATAACCGTCTCGTGTTTCTACGAAAGTCATGTATATGTTTTCACTTTTATATTGTTCTCTATTATTTGGCGCGGGACGGGGGTCGTTCTTACTTTAACTGCGGGGATATTATTTCATGCAAGGTTTGAGTTAGCTTGTTTCTCCTTTTATTTTTATTTTTTTTTTCGTTCACCATTACCTTAAAACTGCATTCATTTTCCAGTATGGACAATGAGAGAAAGAAGAATAAAGGAAGAAAAGGTATTTTTAAGTTTATAATGGAGAGGGATAACTAGATCAGTGTGTGAATGTTTCAACTTCTTTCCTGTCTTTTGCTTTGTATCTTTTTTTGTTTTTTTTTTTGTTATCTATTTGCGTATTTTGTATTTTGTTCTTTTTCTTTTCTATGGTTTAATTTGTTTCTCTTTAATTATTGATGTTGTGTAAAGGTGTGCAGGGGGTTTCAGAGCTCCCGCTCACCGCCACCCACATCTACAACAGAACAGAAAACAAGACCACCGCCGTTACATACAAGATATCCATTAGTATCCGCTGTAAATCGAAGATTTATTTTCCATCCCTTTCAAAAACCCCGACGCGCATATATACGCCTTACACACTAGATCTTTTCCTGCATGTATAATATATTTGTATGTATAACTTTCTCTTTCTCTTTTATGTTGTCTCGTTGTGGCCGCGTTAATGCGTGATTTATGGTTTATGGTTTATTCTATTCGCGTCAAAGAAAATAGCTCAGTTGATGTGATCGAAAAATGATTCATTACGATAATGTTTGTCGTGTAAAAGAATATGAAAAATTCACGTACTACTTTGTGAATTTAATTTAATTTTGCAATTGAGTAATTATTTATGAAATAGAACGAATTATTATCGTGGGATGGTGAGTGAATATAAATAAATATTCGGTAAAAAATAAAATAAAGATAAATTAATTCATGCTAAAATATAAATCCATTCCGCAAGACACCGTTACTTTTTTTTTTTCCTTTCTAATGATTAAATTAATTCGTACATAATTTCTAATAATGATATGCTAATCAAATTACTTTACACTTTCGATATTAATTGTACAATGTGCGATATACGAATTATAAAAACGTGCAGATGCAATTGAATTGTGTGCAAAACAACAAATAATATTTAATTATCATTAATTGTATATTTATTTATTATAGAAAATGTAAATTGCAAATGTGAGAACAATATTGTCAATTATTTAGCCCGAATGAAAATGTCAGAGATTGGAATTCAGTGGCTCGACCACTTGCCTTCATCTGAGAGAAGGAAAAATAGGAGAAAAAAAATAAAAATGAATAAATATAACGACAGGACGTCGTCGATAATTCGAAAAATATTTACAAATCGGTAGATTTATGACCACAAGCGCTTCTGTCTCGAATATATAGCCATTGTGTTTTGTTGTCCGTCGGACCGCAATAGAGAAAGAGGTGTCGACATGAAAGTGAATATTTGCCACTTATAACATATAGATATATATACGTAGCCATCGTCCCAAAAAACTATTTTACATCGTGCCCCAATCGTTTTTCAATGTTGCTTATCGCGATTTACAATTTTACAAACAAAAATCAAAGTCACCGGACCGGTTTTTGCATCAGTAAATCTTGTAAGCTTTTATATATGTAGGCATACATACGTACGCCAAGCCCCATCGATCTTTACCCACCCTCATTCGTGCAATTGTCACCCTCACGATCAGGTAAAATAAAAAATTTTTAAACTGTTCCCCAAGCGAACAAAATCAACATGAGAAAATAAAATGGAAAATAAAAATAGTGTTGAGAGAAAAATAATTTAATTTATTGTCCTTAGACATTCACCGACGGAATTGTAGAGTCTCTACACATACACAATCGATTTTACTTGGCATGAGAAAGAAAAAAAATTCCACGTGAGTTATCAACTTGTCCGACGGACAATATATCAAGACAAACGAACAAGTCTCCACTGTTTTAACATTAATATTCCGTATTTATTTTTTCGTTTCAATAGATTTACCAACAATTTCAACGCCATAAAAAAATTGCACCATTATTTCTAACACGAGAATGAAATTCGAAATAATTATAGAAACACTTGGAGAATACATAAAAACCACAAATTCAAAACCAGATGTATTTTATTTACTCTACGATAAAAGTATCAGCGCATTATCATTGTCGAAAAATCACATTATTGAAAGTAAACTAAAAGAAAAAAGAAGACAAAACCCCGAACGAATTATCACTACAAGAAAATTCTCTTATTTTACCGTATCCCGAAATAAAAATAAAACAAGGAGTCATTAATCCGAAACACATTATTTTCCATAACGTCCCCGACGGCATCAACAAAGCACACAATTTTCTTCCCCATAAAACCACATACACAAGTAAAAAATAAAAAAAAAAAGAATTAAAATAACACATCACCTCAAATTACGCATTAACTACACATGTGTCTCTCTATAAGTATATATAAAGTTGAAGTTTACCTGTGTTGTTTTAGGTTGTCCTGGCGTTTGAAGGACTTTCCGCAGACCTCGCAGGTGAAGGTCACGTCGTCCTTATGACTGCGCTCGTGTATCATGAGGTTGTATGGTTTTGTGAAGCGCCGCTGGCAGTACTTGCAGACGAACTCGACGGTGCACTTGGCGCGCATCTTCTGCCGCCGGCCGAACTCCCTGCCGTGCCCCTCTGTCTCCATCGGCATTATCGCGAACATCCTTATAAATTCCCACCGCTCCCTCGGCGCTCACCGTATAGCTTGACTATATACTTCTCCTCACGTCTATTGCCTGGGGAAGTGTATATCCCTCCCTCTTCTTTTTCGCAACGGGCTTTTACCTTGCCTGTTGATTTTTTTTTTTATTATTTTCCTCTCCCTCTTACTCTCTTAACTCTTTACTTTTTTTCCTTTTTTACTTTATTCTTCCTCTTTCTTCAACTCCCGTATGGGCAATATGTGAACAACTTGCTCACTCACGTCTTTTATTTTTCTTCTCTTTCACTCTCACCTTCGTTTGCTTTCAAAGTCTCACTCTCCTTCTGTCTTTTATACCTCGTTCAAAACTATGTGTGCAAGTGCGATCCCACTCGAGTTAATACCTCAAGGATGACCAAGATGAACACTTGGCTACCTGAAAACATAGAAATATTATATTTATTTAGTTTGTATGCAATGTAATTGTTGTAAGGATCAATTGCTCATATTAATTTAATACCATTTGCATACATCTGTGTTTATATTTAGACATCATGAGAAGAGAAAAGAAATATATCGTGGTCAAGATTGTTATCGATAAAATATATTTATTCATGGTGAATGGAAACACGTTAGAGATATAGAGGTGAAGAAACATCACACGTTGAATGATGTTTTGTGTATGGTGGTGCATTGGTAGCGTTGAAGTAACAGCGATTTTTTCGTTGAGATTAGATTGGTGAAAAAAAATTCCCTCCGATGGGTCACCAATAAAAGTTTTGTATATATTTGTGACTCTGTATATGTTTGAGTGTGTCTTTTGGAATTCCAAGCGTGTGGACCCCCGGATAAGGACCCACAAGACCCGCACACATATAAAAATATAAATATGTATACATCTACATATCTTTATATCAGATTGGAAGCTGGAATTTTGACTGGTGACATTTTCATCAGCGGCTTCCAAAATTACTACTGAAGAGTCATCGTCTCGAATACCAAACAAAATATGAACTCATCATCAGGGCGATATAATGTCATTAATTTACTCAAATAAATAATATTTCAGAATTGTATGCAGACCTTCACACATTAATAGTATGAAGTAGAAGAAAAGATAAATACTACGACCCATGAGTGGAATTTTAATGAATAATAAACAGAATATTCAGAATATTCCATTGTTTATTTATGAGAACTTAAAAAAACAGGATTAGATGTAAAGAAAATAATTATCCATTGATAATTGTAGACCTGTAAAGTAAATAAATGATCCCTTGGGTCCCTTCTAGCATCAACCAGTAGACTGATAATCCTCGAAACGAAAATAACACTAACGAACCAAATAAACGACTCTAATTAGGTAACTGCGTTACGCACAGCGGCGTTGATGCTACTGGTGCTAGTGGTGGTGTTCGTGGTGGTTGGTTGGTGCTGCTGTTGTTGATTCTCATCCCTACTTCTTCTTCTTTTCACCAACAGGAGTGTGCGTGGCTTCTGACGATACCAGAACGAAGAGTGAGCGAACGAGAAAGAAAGAGAATGAAGCACCAAACGCGAGTGGTGAGAGAGCTAGTGCTCTTAGCCAACCAAAGAACAGCTACTGTGCACCGCCCTAACGCTAAAAACACCGTAGCTACCGGTTTTAGGCGGCGCGCGAGCTACTGTTCTGTTGCGAGAACGCGAGGGGGAGATTCAGAGAGAATGAGGGAGAAAAAGAGAGAAATAAAGAGAATGAAAAAGATCAACCGCCGTATAGCCGCAGGGACCACACCCTCCCAACCCAGGACACGCGAGCTGATTATAATGCCAGAAGGGCTCCAATAATCTGTGTTTGATGCTTACATGTATGCGTACGCATGCTTGGCTACCATTTGATATGCCAGAGTAAAATGGCGCTTAGCCCTATAAAAACACCCTTCGCTTAACATGAAAATCGGACTGGTATTAATAAAGATTTTCAATATAAGCTGGTAGTTTTCAGAAAATTGGAGAACTGGAAGTATTCATTGATGAACAAGTTTGAATGATGCGAGAGAAACACTTTCACGGATTTCAATTAACAGATGATAAATGGTTATTTCAGGCTCTGTTTAATTGGACAGATCCAAATTAGGACCAGTTTCACGGTTCACCAATGCCCCACTGTGCTGTGAGAATTTTATGGGTGTAGCTTATTTTTTTCCGGTTAATTAGTAAAAACACAGAGTCATGCGGATAATGATGAAAGTGTAAACAATGGTGACTTACCGAAATTAGTTGAGAGATACTTGGAGTGAAAACTCAGTTGAATGAGATATCAAAATGGAACTTCGGTGATATCCGATGATTATTGTTGATGGACTTCTGATGAAGCGAACTTAATTGCTTGACAATTGTGTACATGTAATTCACAATGGGTTTTATTGATTGATTATCAGTTATTAGATGTAACAGTGTCAGCGTGTTGGTGTAAATATTCGTAGATAACGTTTATGAATAAGAAGAAGACTCGTTCACTGAGAGTAGGTCTGGACCGTTTGGGCGCGCGGAGTAGACTGAACCTTCGACCAGGTCTGGCGGGTCCGGTTGCTGCTGTGCCTCTGTGGCTTCCAACGCAGCTTGGTACTTGGTAGCCCGAATATAGTAGACACCCGAAGACAGTAGACTGTTCCCGTGTGGTGTAACGCAGCACCAAGAACTCTGCCAGCTTCCTCTTCTGAAAAGGGGAAGTGTATAAAGAAAGAGGGATAAAGAATGATCAACAAAGTGAGACAGAGAGAAAAAAGAGAGGAAAGGGAGGAGGAGAAAAGAAGGGTAGGAGGGAGGACCTAGGGGAACCTCCCTACCGAACTCGGGCGACTCCTCAAATGCCTTTCTCTCACTTTTGTATTTATAGATACTTTCTCTCCTTTGTTCATTCATCTCACTCTAACCTCCCTCGCAATAGGTAAAAAAACTTGAGAAACGCAATGAGAAATATATTTATATATACCTAAGTGTTATGAGTGGCGTTACAGTGTGTTGGTGCTGAAGAAGTAGTAGCGCATTTTTTTATCCTTGCGCACACCGGGTCCTCGAATGGCAGCACACGGTTACTCACAAATCCATCCAAACGCGGCTTCTTGATGCTCCCAAGCGGGGGCTTGATGCCCACACCGCCTCCGACATCTCCCACCCCCAAGTTTCATAGCACCATCCCTTCCTCAGGCCCTTTTTAGAGCCCGCCCATTCTGTCATATTGTCGAGACTCACGCATATACATGCAACATCCCTTTTGCACACTTATTTCGCCACTTAAATTCCAAATAAATTCGTAAGGGGTTCGTTCAGTTGATTCTTATTCAGCTAAATGTGAATTCATTTCTATTCAGTTTAGTAAGATAACACGATATACTAATAGAATGTTTAGAGATCTATTTATAAAGGATAAAAATTTATTTATTTTATCTTCTTGTTTTTTCTCTACTCTAAATTTTGTATTAAATATTGCGAAAGTTTAGGAAATTTCTAACGCTGAATCAGAGCAAGAGTCTTCCTTCTCACGAGTCGCTTCTTGCCGTTTATGGATACGTATATTTGTATATGTGGGAGTATATGCATATATATGTATATAAGTGTGATAGTATAGCGAAGACGAGAGGAAAAGAGAAAGGCTCAGAGAAGAGATATATACATATATATATATTGAAGACGTGTGCGGGGGCCGTGGTACGGCCAGTGAGTTGCCGCAAGGGTTCCCAGGGCACGTGGGAAATGCACAGTAGTCATGAACAGAGGCGCCCCCCACCATGGTCATCCAAGAAAGCCCCGCAGCGGTGGACGAAAGAATCTCCTTCGCCGCTGCTTCGCGAAACACACAACTGAGTTGTGTGTCCACCGTGAATCGGATCAGCTCAGGTGGGTGGTGGTAGTCACGCCCACTTTGATCGCAGCCCAATGACTTGATTGGTGGATCTTACAATCACCTCCTACATGTTTACAAGGTAAAGCAGTGGATCGTAAAGAGGTGGACAATCACGTGTGGTAGATACTACCACACTGTGTGTGAAATGAAATAGAGGTTTGTAGACACCACCTTCTAGGATAACAGCTACATCAGGGTGGAAGAGTAGCATACCTTCATGATAATGATGATGACGGTGGTATTTTGAGATTTGTACTGTTCAACATCATGACGATGATGATGATAGTTGAAAAATTGTGTGCTGTTGATGATGACGATGATTATACGATGATGATTGTGACGAAGCGACATCAGTTACACAAGGTGGGTGCCGCCATTTGCTTCCCTCTTATAGTCGGAAGATAAAATTCAGATTTACCACCCCCGCGTCCTCAGACGTGACCACGACGTCCCGCGTAATGAACCTCTTGAGTATGAGAATATCTTGGCGGAAGAGAGACGAAGAAATAGAAGGAGATGGCCCCGGGCAGCTTCTGCCTGTGTGGATGCTTGGGACTGATTTTCGTCACGGCCTCCTATATATACTCGCTATATATGTATATATATATATATATATACCTCCAGCTTGGATCTACTCTTATATGGGTGTGGGATAAAAATGTGGTTTCCCTCGACGTTCAGAGAGCGCGGCAATCCGATCGGGCCAATTTATTTCGCGTGAGAATCGCGTTGCAATCATTTTCTTCCGTTTTTTTTATTATGAAAAGTATCATTATTTCTGTGGATATAAATATATGCATAAAAATTTTTATTCTTCGTGTGTTTATGGATGAATTGAACGTAAATAATTATAAATTCCTGATGTGATCTTGGCATGTATATATGTGTACATACAATATACATATGTATACAATGCTGTAGGACATATTTGGTTTGTCGCCCACTGGGTGTCATCGCCTTTGAAATTGTGGTTACATACAAAGTGCCGCGAGCACGTCATCGCCATCTTTTGACATTAATGAGGTACAATAAGATGTCGAGTTTAGATATATATACATAGTCATAAATATATATATATATATATATATATCTGTTGGTTCTTTTAGTGGATGAATCGAGGTAAGGTGACGAGCGTTTTACATTCTTCCTATTATTTCAACCACATCTAACTTCAATACGACATGGAAAAAAACTGACAAATACAAAATGAAATAGGTAATATGACGCATTTCATGAGTATGCACACACATTTATACTGAATAGTGTGACGCGTTTTTGAGGTAAGCTTTCGGGATGAAGAAAAACGAGATGTACGCGCACGCCATCAGAGGTGCCGCCATGTTTGCCCAGGCGGCAATATAGAAGCGGCCCCAGGAAATGGAAACTGACGGAAACAAAGCCTCAGTAAACATTTGATGGAATATATAGCTCCAGCAAATAATGAGTGAAACTACGATGGCGATGAGGGGCGCGCGCGTCACGTCGACACGACTATCAACGAGTGACAAATATTGTCACACAGGCGTGCGCACTGCTGTCATTTCAACACTATGCTCGATCCTGCGAGTCTTATCTGCTTTCATTTATTTTTTAACCTTCTTTTTATTTTCCTACTTTCATTTGAATTTATACGGAGAAAGAATCTTCTCCACGCATTAACGTAAAAGTGGAGATTATTTCACTCCAATTCATTGTTGTATCGGGAGGTATTACAAAATAATACCAAAGTTATATAAAAGCGAACAAAAGTTCATCATCAGCCATAACGAGAAAAATGTAAATACTCGAATTCCCATTTTATTATCAATCTATTCATAATCATTTCATTGTTCGTAATGTCGGGAAATCGACTTTGATCCTTTAATATCATATAAAAAAACTTTTCACGATGTTGAAGAGAAAAAAACAGCTGCAATCCTTCAATATAATTCCTAATGATCTCAACCCAAGACAATCTAGTAATTATTCTTCCAAATTACCAAGACCAATCACATCAATATATAAATCCCACATGACTTTTTGCAAAATCCCATATGAAATTGTCTTTGCATATACGTTATACAATCTGTATATATATTTGAATAGGTAGGCGGATCTTCTGCATATAGTATCAAGGAGACACAGACGGTGCAGAGGTAGGTGGCAAAGCAAGCGAAGGGGTAAAGGGAGTTCACAGATGATGATGATCATATCTCTGTGTCTCGCAACAGGCGGCTACATCAAAGCAAAACGACCATCCCCTCTCTATATTCACGCTACATGAATGTCGCGAGTTATACTGAATAAATATTATTGCAAAAAAAAAAAAGAAGCAAAAAAATCCCAACTTTATTTCATCAAACCAAGAAATCTCCTAAATTAATCATTGTTCAACTCTGTTTTGACGTTGAAGATTAAATACAATCATTATGTCAATATTGATATGAAGATTCTTCGCCAATTCTTCGTATTCTTTATTCTATGAAATAAAAACAAATTATCATTTAATCTTGGTTCCAAACTTTCTTTATTTATTCCAATATCAAACTGCAATCGAATCTGGACTGGTTTAAAAATTGAGAACGTCGCCACACCTTTGGTGTCCTGAACCTTATGCATCGTATGCAGCACATACAATGTATATAGCTATAAGATCTCTATGGGGACATCAAAGTTTATGGGGACCACCGCAATAGCGTATATATACAACGTAGATATACGTGAACACACAAGAGACAACGATATCTATTCCGTTCACCATGTATCCCTTCAAGTTGCAACGATAGCTTCGTGTTACATTCTCAATGTGATTTTATATTTTTACAGACACTAAATCCGCGGAAAAAATAATCAAAACATTTTTTTGTCACTCGCTGTCTCCTATATTTAATTATATTTATATCTCTACACTTCCTTCTTCCTTCTTCATAATCATGATGATATTTCTGACTAGTTTCATGAATAAAATGTCAAGAAATACGCAAATATATATGTGAGACTTAAAATATACATAAATAAGTATATATAATGTTCAGAAATACAGAATGAGTGGATATGAATGGAAGTGAGTTATTGGGATAAAACTCGGAAGCGCGTCGAATTTCTCGAAACAAAAACCCGCTCTTTTAGAACCCGTCGCGTCGTTCAAGAGATTATACTCATTCATGGACTCTCCACTCACTTACTCACTCACTCTGACTCATTCTTTCAAACTCTTTCTCGCTCTAGGCGATGGAAAAGGGAACGAAGGAAACGTGTGAAGAACATCTCAGGGCTTATATACTCATTCATCGTTGAATTTAACGTTTCATTCAGATCTATATTTATCTGTACACACTTCTATAACGCATTATTGTTCTTTGGTTACTCATTATAAATACTGTCTACATCTACAACAATTATTTGATGACCTAATCAAGTGTAGCAATTATCTTAGAATGATTTAAATGTATAGATGTAAGCACACAATTGAATATAGTTGTACATCTTGGATAATGATTAGGTGTAAACCTACAAGATCAAGTTGTTATATATCCGTATATGCATTTATTGAATGAGCATAGATGAAACAATAGAACAGCAGTGAATTAAAAGTGAAGAGTGACGTTACAAAACGACGATTAATTGCATCGCAACGTTACCAATAAAATCTCGCAGTTAATGATATATATAATCATGCGCATATACAGACTTGTATAATCGTACGTCCATAAGCTCAAGGATAATTCCATACGATAATGATGCCAATGTGTATATTTGTACATGTATAAACATGGATACATGTCCCATTTTTTTTTCTTTCTTATAATTGAAAAAATTAAATGATTGTATTCCAAAGACAGCGACTTATTTCGCCAAGGAACGCGAGATAATGTAGTGTTAAACCGGATTTACTATGTGAGAAGACACGCAGCGTGTGCATGCGACCGACACGAGAGCACATTGTATATAATGAGAGAACACGCCCTTATTTGTCTTGGCTTTTGAGTTACGCCGAAATATTCACGGAAACATGTATTACACGACAGTGAACTTATCACAAAAGGCGTTTATATATTTATATACTTTTAGTATTTTTTTTTTTTCCAACTGGCTTTCACTCGTATATATAAATCCATGAGTATATATTGAAATAAAAAATTGTCCTTGTAATAAAATGATTTTTGTAGTTTTTCTGTTTATTTATTCATTTATTTATTATTATATTGAGGTGAATATTTTTGATGGGAAATTTAAAATGAAAACAAATGACTTCCTGTATAATATGGATTTTAGTGAGATGATAATCAATGCATTTACATATTGGGTATTCCGTGTGTGATTTTAAATGCCTCGTTTTCCTCCCGCCCACGGGCTCCTCCATTCGACCGTTTGGCGCGCCTTGCACGCGCGCGTTTATATGACGGAAACATAGAGCTTCGTGTGTGTGCGCGCACGCCCGGCTGGCCACACGCCATAACATTCGACACAACGATCCTGTATACACTCTTATTCCATTCTTGTCCTGGTAGTCACGATAAAGTAGCCACTATCTTACCGCCCGGTTGCTCGTAAAAATAACTCCCATATTCGCAAGCACTCGCCACCTCACTAGCATTCTATTCTTTATCTATCTATTCACTCTTCCAAACATTAAAAAAAAAGGGCGAAGAATGAATTTCCTGTGGAATTTCATTTATGCAAATAGACAATATCTATATTGGATTGTAATAGGAAGATACATATTAGATCAGTGATTATTGTGTAAATAAGTTCATGTAGGATGTTAATGGTACACTATGGTGTTCCCTAGTATTCTGTTTGAATTGCGTAATTCCATCGATACTTGGGTTATTACCAGAACATTTATCAGTTAGCTGGGTTACAGGCTATATTTATATATATATATTTGTGTAAACATTATGTAGAGCCGCAGAGATTCTTCGAATTTGCTTTGCATAACTCATTTATGTGCTCATTAATGATTCGTGTATGTGGACGTTGATGTATAAAAGTATGTGTGGATATAGTTTGACTGACCGATCGCTTTATGCGCGAGATAGGATCGCGTACACAATTGACGTTTGCCCACGTCAAATCGATTAATGTCTTTCGTAGATCATTACTGATATGTACGATGTTCGTTCACTTTGATGCACGCCTCGGGTGATTGTCAACACGAATGAGTTTCGTGAATTTGTTTCGCGATTTATTTAATTAGTATGAAATCGATATTGTATTGAACGAGGGTAGAAATTCATCATCATTAACATCGATTGTTCGTTTTTGGAGTGAGAGCTTCGTCTAACTCACCTCGCTTCTGTCTTTTGGAGCATTCGAAGGAGAATAGTTGAAATGGAGTTGTACGATTTAAATTCTGCTAACTTCAATGCTGCGACACTCATCGATGTGGAGATGAAATTGCTATTCAGTTTTCTTTACTCGTGTTTGATATGATTTCAGACGTTATATGGATAGGATCTGTAGGGAATGTTGAAAGATATCTATACCGACTGCTGGAAAGTGAAGAAACAATAATGTCTGCGAAAGATTATGATGGTTTTATATTTTATCGACTGATGGTATAAGTGACTGTAGTGTAGGATGATGATAAGTGTATACTCTGCATTATGTATATTTCATAGTGTAGGAATCTATCGGGTTTGGAATGGATATTTTGGTAAGAAAAGGGAGGAAATGATGAACAATTTTTTATATCGAAATCAGAAATTTTATTTTGCACATGGATGACGTTTTTATGACATTTGCGAATTGTTTATTCATTTTTTTCTCAACAATTCATATATCTATCTATTTGTATATATATTTCTATATGTATAGTACTGACAGATAGTTATTATCCACTATAATACGTGAGCTTAGTCAATGTAGGAATGAACAGAAATATGGGGGAAAATACGCAGCTCGTAAAACTTCATTCCGTCAGTAACGCAAAATATTGCCTGTAGAACACAATTCGTTTTATCACTTTATACTTGAGTATTCCTCTCACGATGAAGATGGAAATGATAGCAGAAATTATAATCACGTTCACTTATTCGTATTGTTTAAGTAAATTTCTAATATTAAAAATAAAATTCCACAGTTACTATTTCGATTTTCCCATCGCATTTATCCATTTTCTGAAAAATGAAAAACAATAAATCTTAATAAAGAAAAAACGTATGCTCTGAATTATCACACAATTGATACAAATTCGCCAGTAATTCAAAATAGTAAAACAAGTCTGGTATAGACGTTGGAGATCCCTCAATAGATTGCCTTTTTTTTCCTTAGTCGAGGCCTCACAAGCACAGAGAAGTAACAACAGCACATAGAAAGATAAATGAGCACTGTGAAATAGAATTTTTCGTCTCTGAAATTCAATAGCCGGCGGCTATTTCTCAGTAAAGGAAAAATATTTTCTCAAATAGCGTAATCATAAGATGGTCACCATACATTTTCGCAGTCTTTGTCTCTTTTACTCTACTCATCGCTATTCCTCCCTTTTCACAGTATCGACATACAAAAGGAATGCTTAACAGTCTTCCCTCAGGGACAAAATCGAGATGAAAAAGTATATTACCATTCACTGAAGAGGGTCAAGAACATTTTTAGAAACCGGAGAATAAAAACTTAGTCGCAGGTAGCTGAAACGTTTTTCTCTATACAAAAGGACGCACTATAAGGCCCACTTTCGACGCGTCGTATTGCACCTGCCACTGTAACAGTAGCAACACACAGAGCACAAGTTCGTATTCGTGTAGATAGATTTCTTCGTTTGTGCTCTACCATTCTCGCCTCGTTCTTCCTAATTCTTTTTTTCCATCCGTAAAATTTGCATTTTGCATTTCACGACCGCAACTAAATATATGGACGAAGGGCATTCGTTAGGGTCTCATAAAACTCCGATTTGTATTCTGTTTCTTCTATATACCAGAGGACATTCAAAATAGAAGAAAAACTTCACGGGTTTGTCCTGATAAATTTAACTACTCTCAAATGTTTGAATTTATTTTTTTTTGTGGAAGCACATTTACGATCACAAAATCTTATTCGAAAATATATTTTTTTTCTCCATTATCAATAATATAAACTTATTGGCACTGGTGAAGATTGTGTAAGCAAAATTTTTTTTTTCAACGGACGCGCAATTTTTTGTTATTTACAAACTTCTTATAATATTTATATTCACTAATTAAAGATTAATTGTCCTTGTAGATTCCATTCTAGCCAACACTATTGTGTCCTGATATCACCATTTATTATTTAATTGCACTTGAAGCATAAGTCATTTATGTATTTATGGATAAACACATAAGACGGCATGTACTTGGCCCGGAATGTTATCGATTCTCACTATGATGAAAAAAAACTCCTAATTGATACGTAATATCATAAACGCCGTTGCATTTTTGATAATTGTACTCCTCCTGAAGCGTTAACACAACCATAAAACCCATATTAAAGACACATCAGCTCGTCACATACACATAACAAAATTACATAATTTTCATCTTATACTCTGGATAGCCACAATCTACACAAAATTAGTTTCGAAGTTAACGCGGAACGAAGCATGACGACGCATGATTTTCAAATACCTTCAATCCTACTTTAATCTCACTCTCTCTCGCATCCTTCATCTTCCTCTCTCTGTTCCACCCATTTTCTCTTTCGTCCCTTTCTCTTGGATAATGGATGACCCTGATGCTGACGATCTTGAGAGCCACGATGATGGATGGCATAGAAGTATTTATACTGTGACCGCGGTATATTCGACGGTGTTTTTTTTGTACGTCACCATCATTATAATTCCGTTCGAGGACTCCCCGAATGAATATTTGTGTCTTCACTGGACTATTAAGTATCTTTGAGCGAATGTGTCCCCAAAGCACTTTTTCTGTTATGTTGTAAAATTATTTTCAAGGACAGCCGGACAATTGGTGGGAATTTACCGACGCATAATATCCGCAATAGTGAATCCTTGCCTAACTGGTGCTGGTCTAGGTGGCGGTAGTTGCGGTTGAGGTGTAGGTGCCCTAGGCGGTCTTGATTCCTCTTCTTTTTGTTGCCGTTCTCGCTCCCGTTGTCTTTCCAGTACCCGTTCATGTTCTCGTTCTCGTTCTTGCAGTCCTAATAATACCCGAGATGGCCCTGGTGAACCCAATCGACGTCTATAAGATGTAAGAATCGGTGGCGGAGGTGGTAGATGTGTTGGTGGTGAATTTTGAGCACTTTGATGACTTCCACTGCTTGTTATCGTTGAGGGTTTCACCTGAAGAAGATCTCGTCGTATCTGTAACTGCGGCCGCGGTGGTAAACTCTGTTGTTGAGAAGTTGTGGATGATGAAGTTGTTGATGGGGTTGGAGCATTCGAAGAAGAAGTTGAAGATGATGGTTCAGGACCACAGTCTTCTTCTGGGCTATCATCATCTCGCAAAGCTTCTTCTAGTGCTTCTGGCGGTACATCACCAACTGCATGAGTCAATGCATGTCTTCTCAGATCGCAGTTCCTACGAAATACTTTTCCGCATGAAGTACATTCGTATGGTTTGTGGTCTGTATGTGTTAATAGGTGAGTCTTCAAGTTACTACGTTGGTTAAAACTCCTAGCACAAACTGGACATTTATGAGGTGACTCTTCCATATGTAATATCTTATGTACAGCCAGGGTTCGACTTTGACAAAAACCTTTACCACATTCACCACATTTAAACGGTTTCTCCTTGCTGTGGATGTATCTGGAAGCAGATATTGAAACAGGTCAATCGTATTAATAACTATGTATACCTGCAATTCATTCCCAATTCTACGCAAGAGCCCGATTATCATAGCGCAATTATGGAATTAAGCAAAAAATGCTATCAATATTAAACGGATTTATAGGGTACAGTGAAGATATATTACCGATGGTCCCGAAGATGATCCTGACGTCTGAATGCTTTGCCGCATATGTCACAAGAATAAGGTCGTTCATCCGTGTGAGTACGCTCGTGAATCAGTAAATTATAAGATTTCGTGAATTGTCGGTTGCAGAATTTACAAATGAATTGTTTTTTTGGTCTTGATGCTCGACCAGGTGCACGTAATAGTCGTCTATCTAAATGCTGATGAGCTAAAGGACCACCTGGTGGATACATGGATGAACCACCCGGGAATGGTCCAGTAAATACAGGATATCCAGTTGGTGGTTCAAGAAGAGGCGGGGGTGGTAACAGAAGAGCACGAGCTGCTGCCAATTCTTTTCTTTTATCCGCCATCATTGCCATTATTTCATAGCTTGATGAAGACTTCCGTGTTGTTGGTTCTGAATTCTCATGATCTTGATTTGAATTTGATGATGAAGATGGTGCGCCCGATAAATGAGAATGAATTTCCCCAGGATAGGGAGCCAAATGTAAACGTGATGGAACAACGGGAACAAAGGCCGAGGATTCTCGATGATGTGGATGTCCCAAACCGGCAACGAATCCATGATGGTGATGGTGATAAGCTGATAAACTCGAGGGATCGAATGTCCGTGATGATGATAGTCCACTATTGTTTCCAGAACCAGAAGATGATGGTCCAGAATTCCGAGACGATACCATAAGATCTCTTGCACGTGATGTGTCGTCAGACGCCGCTGAGGACGTCACAACTAGGTCCGTTGGCATTGTGAAGGATTCTGCGAAGTGTAAAAGTGAATAAGATGAATACAACATATTCTAAGAAAAATATATAATCGAGCAAACAACATTATAGTATTTTTTTCGAAATATTTGTTTGGAAAACACAACGAGGTGCGCGCTCTGCCGGCATTCAAGTAGTATCAAAAAGCGCGAGCCTGTTCCACGAATCCAAAGACTGGTTATCTCGCGGAGCACACCTGCCAACATGGCTTCCGCGGGTCTGTCATGGCTGATCCCGGAGCAGCCATGATGGAATATCGAGAATATGCTCGTGAGACCCACACCTCTTACCACCCACTCATCCAAACATAAAATTAATATGAAAACATCAGGATAAAACACGCAGGGGAAAATAGTTTTGTCGTTTTACTTTGTACAGGAGAGAAAAATGGTCCCAACCTTTTGATTAAATCTCGCTAAAATTACTCTTCGTTCTTTCACTGGTCCCGCATCTCGAGGCCAATCTTTTGTCCTTGTTCCTCTAGATTTATGTAGTTGAAACGCACTTATAGTTTAATCCATATCCACGAAAAATGGTTTCACACAAACTCAAAATGACCAATATTTTTTAAATTCTTCTTTATTTTGTCACAGGTAAAACAATATTTATGAATTTTCACACACTGTAACACAACACTGAGAGACACTCAACACTTCATAATATGTCTAATTCCATTCACAAATATGTATTCCATGCCATGAAGTTGTTCTTTTGGAGGAATTTTCTGGCACTACGGAAAATGACAACATTGCAACAGTAGCTGACGATAACACGTAACTGTAGCGCGAGCAATATATGAAGCAAGTTCGAAGGCTTGAGCGTGGTTTACGAAGTGTTGGACGCCGTCAGGTAGGCTTCCTCCGCCCGCACACACGCGTAGGCCCTCCGCGGTTACTAACACTACAACATTTTACATTCATATGTACGTATAGAAACAGGCGCTTCGAGGAGCCGCGCGGTGAGTCTCTTTCCGTTTGGCTGCCGCTAGTAGCGCTGCTGCTGGATGCTGCATCTCTTCGTACACCGCTCAAATGGCGATGAGGGGGGAGACACTTAGGGACCCTTCTCCGTCCAAGATTGTATATTCACCTGAGCGGGAATGAGAGAGGTTTCTTGAGCTGTAGGTGGGGCACGCAAGAAGAAGTCAGGCGCATGAAAGTGAGATAAAGTCTCCTGGATAGTAACTGATGGAACGGAGTTAGAATAAGATGAAAGGAGATGCCGATTCCGCTTAACGTGTATTGAAACAAGACGGTAAATACTGTCCCCTGGCATGCGGGACAGTGAAGAAGGGGCATTCTGTCTACCTACCTAGATTGTGTGCGCGAGAACCACAGGTTGATCACAAGAGGTGGCTCTCAGACCTCGTCGAGAGAGAGTGGTGTGAGTCACAGGGCCGTAACTAAAATATTTTTCGAGGCGATTTATTTATATTATGCTCTCATGTCTTCAGTCCTACCATTTAAAAATATTCCAAGCATTAATAAATTGTCGGTGATCAATATTCGATCATCAGTTTTTATGTCAGAAATGTGAATGAAGGTTCACATAATAGTAAGCAGTAAAACACAGATGTTGTAGGTATTTAAAACTTCTTATGAGTCGCCACTGCAGACTCAAGAAGTTGGAGCTGCGCGAATGATGGGAATAGAAGAGAGACGCGAATGTATACCGGCAGCCAGAGGCCTACTCGGTATGTTCTTGAGAGATCGAGTCTCGTAGGTTCTTTGGTGGCAGCAGCCGCCGACGCCCCAGCCAGCTTCACACTGGAACAAAAAACCAGCATATGACTTTAGGTACTAAGTTTATTCCCTTCAAGAATTGCCCATACCACTTCTATTTTTGTTTCGTTGACTTCTAGTGTTTGGGACACCTGTGCTAAGTTACGAAGTAGGGAAAGTCAACTTTACATTATGAGAACCTTTGTTCAAGCGGAAAATTTTTGAAAAGCTAGACCCTTCGTCTTTTCTATTGTTGATTTTATTATGATAGAATAATAATTAGCTCAGAAATATCCATGTTGAGATCCATCATCAACAATTACTGTTTCTTCCATTCGAATATATGACCAACACGCGAATCTGTTTAGTTATTGCGTACCTCAACACGATTTCGCATGCACGGAAGGCTAAACGGCGGAGATAGCCAGGTCTTTTGCAGCCATGCCGATAAAGATAACATTTTTCTGTCTCTAATGGCTGAACCACAATATGGAATACAGGTTGCTGATTACGAATGTGTGGAAATTGCCTTCACATTCTCCTTTCCCCGTTCCAAGCAATAAAACCTATGAACTAGACTGGTCTTTAATGAAAGAACTGATGAACATGGATAAACATTTGTGGAAGACACAAAAAAAACTCATCATTATTTTTAGTTTATTTGGCACATCAATGAAAGTTGGGGGATTACAGCAAAGTATTACAAATAAAGGCACCAGACACACCCCATTATCTCAGAATAATGTAATGAGGTGGGGTGGTTGTGATGTGTGTTGGTACGGTTCTTGTTCGGCGACACTTCAGGTACATGGATAGTCTCTTTAGCCCTGCATTAAGTTAGAGATAAGGTGTCCCTCGCGTCTCTCTCACACTCATTGTGGGCCTTTCACGAAGAATTCGATTGGAAGGTGTTACAAGGTTATTTATATTTATTTCATGGCTGCGGATATGCATATATATATCTATATAGTCAAGCATATTATTTCACATATAATAATGGGGGATACCATGTTTACATTTAGCGTTGTTGGATTTTTCCATACAAATTGTATAGATATAAATTTCTCGTGTACTTCGGGTAGTGTGTCAGAAACGTTTAAATTCGGATCTGCAACATACCAACGTGCACGATGTGAGAAAACCAGCAGAGAAGAAAAAATGCAATGGGAAGAGTGGATGAACAAGCGGAAGGCAGGACGGGCATTAAAGGAGATGTAATTGCTCATGCACGAACCAGCGATATAAGTACACAATTCTACCAGTGAGAAAGTAATGGGTTATCAGAAAATCCATTCTGTATAGATCGGATAGTTGTTTTGACTATTAAGATATGTTTTGATTGATGATTAGCGCCAGTTGAATAGTGTTACAATCCAGACAGTAGAAACGAGTTTTATGAATATACAAATCCGATTTTACACGTGGAAGAATTGACAATTTGATAACTGAATTAACGGCAATGGTTCCACCATGATGCTTTTATTGGTATATCCTTTCATTTGTTTATAAATGTTCAGAAAAACATTATAATAATGATCGTGGTCGGTAGTTCGATCAGTCGATTTCAAGGGATTTAATAATACTTGATCAGAGAATACTTCTGTGAAATAGCATTCCACAATAAGTACAGTATCATCATGGGTATATATTCGCATCAGGAACTCGATCCACATGGTAACGAAAAAGAGACGAGAGATGTTTCCCTTTGAGGCCGATGTTCCGACATGAAGTAGACGAAGACAAGGGAGATGGAACAGAAATAAGAAGACGAATAATAAAAAAAATGAGATGAAGAAAAAAGCAATGAAGACGAAGAAGAAGTCGAAGAAGGTGAGTTGGGAGAAAATATCAAGCGAAACGTTTGCTCGGCCTGTGAGCCAGAGTGGCGCTCGCGTTTGCCTCGCGTGCAACTGCCTGGGTTGTTGTTTTGTTCACTGAACTAGTTCCCGCCCCCCTTACCCTTTTTCACCGCCTGCCAGCCCGTTGTGCGTCCCGCTCGTGGCGTCCACCAATACACTCAACTGTGCACGTCATCCATGAAGCGAAGAAACGCGTTCACGTTCGTTTGCCCGTCGCGGCCGGACTGTATGTTCTCCAAGCGTAAAGTCTGTGAGATCAAGAGAGCGAGACAGAAATATTAAATGAGGATGATTCAAGTGTGTAGAAGAGAGGAAAATAAGGGAGACGAGATATGTGGTGAAGATCCAGAGCTCCAACGCATACCGACATGACACGTAATGAGAACGTAGAACATCAGTCCGCACAGCTATCGCGGATATCGCAAATGCTTACACAGTATTCGTATTATATGCATATACTTGCATGTGTATAAAAAAAAAGGAAATAACGATGAAGGGGCAACAGTGTCGATCGAACTAGTAAAATAAACGATATCGTGATGTATATCACCACAATACTTGCCTTCTGTTGGATGACCCAGGACGATATTCTTCTACAATTTATTCATCTTTCTTCTTCCGACTTGTTTATTTATTCAGAATTTTCTTCTTCATATATAGCCGCTGTTTTTTTTTCTATTAATTACATTATTTCCTTCATAGTATTGTGCTTGGGCGATAGACATAAATTATAGCACAAAAGGCATAAATGAGCAGGACTGAGACACGTATGAATTTTACATAATTAGGTTGCGCCACGGTCGATCTAATAACACGTAGTTGGACGCCTCTTTCCCCTCTGTTGCCATGTCTTCGTCGTCTCTCTATTGCGTGTTTCTGTCGAACTAGAGCTATAGGCTGTAATTTAAGTCACCAAGAACTGTGACCGCGATCTGGGCTACATCTACCCTCTTTTTCAATCCTTAGGTCTGTCTCTTTTTTTACCTACCTGTCTATAGACACTTGCTTATCCGTAAGAGCATCCACGCACTATATCCACACAACACGAAAGCATTGATGAAACATTTACACATGGTCCGGCGCATTTACCTTTTTTCCTAGAGATGGAAAAAATGATAGAGAGAGAAATGGGAGTGAAGTGGAAAGGAAGAATGAGACGGTAAAAGACAGGTCATGGACAAGAAGATGGAAGAATTGTAATGATAGCAGAGGACGGGTCCTATGTACATTCACGCACCCTTTTGAAATATTTTACTGGTGGAAGCGTAAATTTATTTTACGCAGAGATAAATAATTTGGGAAAGAAAAACTTTATTGGTCCTTACTGAGTTCATAATATTTTTTTGGTTTGCTTGATATTTTCGTTCACAATGGGCGAGAATTATTTTTTTTTTCTCTCAATTTAAGAACGTTTTCATTATCTCTTCAGCGTTTTATGTCAATAATGAGAAACAAGCAAAAATCTTCATTAATATATAATATACGTTTTTATGTGTCATCTAGCAATCTTTTTTTATGATTTTATTCCATATACCTATAGACATTACAGAGTGATCTTTACTAATTTCGCAAATTGACATCGGATAATGCTATTCTATTCCATGTTTATTCAATCAATTTCGCTTCCATAAAAATGTTTTGTAGAATGTTTCATCCTCATCAGTCTAAATTAACTGGCAGCGAAAGAGATGAGAAAATGAATTTCTCCTTTGGCTGTATGAAATTGACAGTCGGTATCAACAAATGCGTGTTTATCTTCTACGCGACCGACAAAAAACTGAATTCTACTATGTAATTATAAGCGATTTGAGATTATTAAATTGGAAATTTTGTAAAAAAAATTGTTTATCTCTGCAAAGGTACCAAAAGCTAATGATTCTTCTTTTTTTTTGTTTCTGCAATTTCAATATGTAACACTTATATAAGCGCTACATATAATTTATATCACTAGTTATTTACTGAATTTCTCTGTGATTTTGAATTTATGAAAATGAAGTCTAATTATTTTCGTTATTCGATAATATGCACTAACTTAACACGTCGTCATTCTATATATTAAATTTGTTCCAATCTCATCCACATCTTTGTCCTGTTCTCGCATTAGTTTGTTAGTTCTTTGCTTGTTTTTCCTTTTCTTGAGCGACTTGTTAATTTGAATTTTTCCTTCACTCATTTCTTCATTATTTATTCTCATAATTTTCTCAGTATACCGATGATCAATTCTCTATCGCTTTCCAACGACTCGGTTCCTTCTCGGATAACGTTGGATCATTTTTCTCTCGAAAACATTTTTTCTCATGGTGTATTTTTTATTTTATGTGTAAATAAGGGAAATCGTTCGACATCTCATCGAATAATTCATACAAATAATTATCTATATATGTGTATGTGTCTATCTTCTAATTGCGCATGTGATTTTTATTTCAAAATTCTCTGTGGAATTTGAAAGAGATAAAATTAATGTATTCGGATTCATTTCTTATATACATATACATATATTTCGTTTATCGTTATTATGTTTTTCTTCGTCTTTCTTTCGTTAAACATATAGGTTTATATGCTTCGATAAATTGTTCTCTCTATTATATAATATTATGTGTGAATTTCGTACGTTGATATATAATAAATTCTATAGTATTAACAACAAACTATATTGCTCAGTAAGATTTTTCTAAAATCACTCTTTAACATGATAATGACATCATTCGTACAGTTTCATTCGCATCAGAAAAAAAAATATTCGATCTAACGCTCGGCGTTCATTATAACATTTTAATCATTTTGTCTCCATCTTCATTTTGTTCCTTTCCTTTCAGCTATACAATGTGATGGATAGCGAATCGGTATTTATAATGCAATATAGTATCAATTTATGTTCCTACACTTGTCCGTAACAACAATATCTATAAATATTCATGTGAGCTAGATAAATCAGGCTGATAATAAACGTACATTACCATTATTACACGACAAGATACAGCCATGATTAAATTTCAATGGATGAAATAATTGAAAAATGATGATATTAATTATGACGCATTTATTGGAAATCGTTGCTTTGTCTTTTTATAAAGTAATTATCAACGAAAAGTCGAATCGATTTTCCAAATAGTTTGTTGTGTATTTATTCGAGTGTCTCTTGTTCTTCGAGGGACGGCGAGGATTTATTATAAACATGTCTACTCCATTTGTTTTCTTTTAATTCGATTTATCTAAATCTTTTTACTATACGAGCATTCACACATAAATATATATTTATATATATCTAAAGGAATTAAAGGATTTGATGAGGTCCAAGGGGAATTCTTTCTTCTAAAGTCCTCTTTCTTATCGGAAAAAATTCTTTTTGTGTTTTTTTTAATTCGATGCGCGCGTCGTCGTTTATTTTTCGTCACTAGTCTTCGCTGATAGTCAACCTACCTTTATCCATCGATCTATGGAGTATTCCAACGCTGCTAGCCACCTGTGAACATTAAAAATATTCGATGAAAATGTATACATCAAACATTTTTCCAAGTGTGTTCCAGAAGTATAGTCATTTACCTCTTTTTATCCATCTCTGATTCTGTTGCAAATGTATAACTTCTCTGTGTTGGATCAGGCGGCTGTAATTCGAATGCATGTTTCCGGCCACCAGAACCTGGTGCACTACCATGCACTCGAAAACCATGAAGACAAGCTACACCAAATGCTTTTTCAGCATTGGCATCATCGTAAAAATAGAGTGCTGCATCTTTCAATACACAGTAACGTCTGGACCAACCGGTAGGTGATGACGTCTTTCTTGCACGATTTTGTTGTTTGCTCAAGTAGCCAAAGCAGTCAGGTCGTTGAATATTACACGCAGGCATTTGTTGCATTTTTAGTGAGGCGTCCAACCAGGTGTCAGTCTGATATGTAATTGGGGATGAGATATATTGAAATTTAATAATAGATAAATTATAAATTTAAAACAGCATATGTCTATTATATTTTACAAAATAGTGATGGGTGATGTTTACCTGACTGTTTCTTTCTACTGCCTCACGAATTATATTCGTCCATCGTTGTGCCGACTCTTCATTATCAGCTGCCAAATAATGCGAAGGTGCACCGTGTTTGCTTATGACAAAACTGTGAGTTTTAATTGTAGGTGTTAGCTCTACATCATATTTCAAAAGCATCACTGCTCCCACTGGTTGGGAATCCTGAATTAAAAACATTCACAAATTAAGAGTTCTTCAATTGATTATTTGATTGAACAAGCGCAACATACCGTATCAGTCTTGTAATAGTAAAGGCAATTATCACGACGCAGAGAGAACCATCGCCTGACCCATTTTTCTGTGGTAGCGCCAGTTGAATTGAGCGTAGTTGCACGTCGCCACAGATATCCTGAACACAAAGCTGCCGCCTCAACATTTTCTTTTGGTCCACCGCGTGAAACTCTTGGTGCTAAAACATTGCATGTTCTCGCCACTTCTAATTCCAATACATCTGGTCCAGAATGCGCCAATCGTACAACTTCCGAGTGTGTTGCATCCATAACACTCCGACCATTAACTGACATTATAATATCACCAACTTCCAGACCTGAACTCTCTGCTGGAGTATCAGGTTCTATCGCTGACACCACTACCGGTTTTGATCCATGAATTCGGAAACCAAATTCCCCACCTGCTTCACGCTTAACGATCACCGTTTTGTCGCTTTCTGCAATAAAAAAGTATTATTATCATTAATTCTCATGGAAATATGTGAACATATATGAAACTGTTACATTTATTTATATTATAGCCTCAGAATCTGGAAGAAAAAGCCTTGACCTAAACGCCATCCAGTGTGAGAGGATGGAAAAATAGATTATCGGATAAAAATATAATACATAATAATGTACACACATGCAAGAAGAGAAAGAAAGGAAAAGCGGGCTGTGCCACCTAGTGGAAATGTGTCGTGGACGCATTGTTGATGACATTACTCATCGCATCTTCGAGCGTATGTTATTTTTGTTACGTTGTTATATAGCGATCCATATATATATATATAAATATATAAATGCACTGTCAAAGACCCAATACAAAGCGCCATGTGACTATCACCAAGTCGAAAGTATCTGACAGACGCCACAGAGTGTATGGGGTAAATAAAAAAAACTTTCATTTATTTATATCTAGAACATATATGAATGTATTTGGCGCGACAGGATATTTGAGATTTCTTCATGTATGAGACAATTTATTTTGCGATTCAGACTCGTTAAGTTGTCTGGCCACTGGTCTACTGTTTTATTGAGTGAAACAACAAGGTCGAGGCTTCGAAATTTTGCCAAATTTCTCATGTTCAATTTCTCTTCTCGTCCTGTTAGAATTGAACGATCAATTTCAATTCTTTCTTCGTGCTTGTATTATGCGTTATAAATATAGAAATTCTTGCTTGTTTAATAGGATAATCAATGTACGTTACCGGGTTCTTTTGCACCGAGCTTGGTAAGCGCTTGTCCCTCGCGGCACCATACCCTCAGCATACACTTGAGCAACTCCTCGAGCGAGCGCTTCAGTGACACATTCTCAACTAAATCCGATGGATACTCACTGCCCGCTGAGTCGCACACCATTTTGTTTAAACTTTGAATACCAAATATGAGTTCACTGATGAATTTGACCTGACACGTTAAAATAATTACTGGTTGATGAATTTTAATGATCGAAAGGAAATCTTGAATTCATGGGGTGTTGAATATGCCCCTTGAACTCGCGTTACTGATATATTTTGCACCAGTTCAACTAACTTGAATAGATTCGTTATAGTATCAAAAATCGATAGATGGTGGATATATCTCCGGATGAATATACCAAAAAATGATGAGAATAATTATAAAGCGGATGGGTGTAAACCGTGGTGATACACTGCCAACGGCCTCGCGGAATGCGACTCCGGCGCCCTGACCCACTGACTGTAGCCAAAAAGCTCGCGCACTCTTATTCTCTATCTTCACTCTCTGGCTAATGTTCGCTCCCCTCTCTGGCCATTTCAAGCCATGACCCTACTGAATAAACCTCCCACTTGTAAGATAGTGTTGAGTAGATGAAGAACAAGAAAGCAATGAAGTTGAAGATGATGATGAAAAATTGGTGATGATGATGGTAGAAAACGGAGAAAGAAAAAATACAAAGTTGAACCGGATGCGTCAGGCCGACGCCATCGTTTTATATTTAGGTATAAGTATGTGAGTGTGTTGTTACGTGAGAATTATTTTCAGATTGAGAAAGGAATGCGAGTCTTAATATTCCTTTCCTTGCATACTGCTGATGCTACCGCAGCTGGTACGTTACTTGTGCTACTGCGACTGCTGACTCCACTGTTCTAATTTTCTGCTTTTATGAAATTTCGCAGACGGTTATAAACTAAAATAAATTGACGGAGTGTTTCCTCTGTTACACATACCCCAAATGTCACTCAATATCATAGGGTCCTCACAAATCGCAATTTCATATAATTGAAGTGTTTGGCTTCGAATTACATTTGTGACGATGATGACAAAAATAATGAAATAAATAAAAATAGATTCTTCATGCAATCATAATGGTGATGCAGAGGGAGAGAAAGTGCGAAAAATATTTACGAAATGCTACGAATACGCAGACGAAGAGAGAGTAAAGAAAGAATGAGAGACGATCGGATCGACCGTGATGAAGAGTTGATTAAAAATAAAACCCGACCTTCACTTTATCGGTTACGAACGTCAAACGAATTGATGATGGAAGAATACAAGGTTGGCATCATCGCATCAATGTAACCCCCATGTTTTTTCTTTATCAAGCGACCCAGATGCTTTTTATGCACGAGTAAAAATTAAAAATAATAAATTCTGCTTGAAGATTTCATTGAAATTACTAACCAAAACTCTTGCTCTGGATTCGTTTGTACATCTCACCGCTACTTTTACGATGTACCATTCGATGTGTTGCTGCTTTATATTTTTTTCTGAAGCACTTTTCACTTTCAGTTGATCCCTGCGACCCTCTTCTATCTTTAATTGGTCCCTCCGAGGATTCATCATCACCATCGCGGCTATCTGGCCGTTTCCATGCATGACTTTCCTCTAATTCTCCAATGTAAATCCACTCGTTACCGGTGTACGGCTCCACATACGTATCTTCATCTTCACGATCTGAGAAATATATATGATGAAATACATTCATGTTTTTGAAGAGAATGGAATAAATGGGAATGATTATACATACAAGCAAGACTTTCCATACTGACGTCAGTGCTCCTTGCATGAAGCCTTCTCCTAATTCCGTCTTCAATAGAACCCTTACTAGACGATCTTCCACGCTCTTCAGATTTGGCACGAACGTCCGCCCTACCATTACTGCGATGGTATCTCCGCTCGCCCCTATCCTCTGACCTATATCTTTTATCCAATTTTTTATATAATCTATGAGTGATGTGTTTGGTCGTAGTGATGCGTGGTCCTTCAGGCGAGTCAGCAAAGCCCGCAGGCGGCTGTACAATTTCTTCTGTAACCTTCGATAATTCACATCGTTAATATTTAATCTGGATATAATTTTTCGGTTCACGAAAGAATTGGGCAGTGCCAACCTCTTTTCCGCAATTGTGGCAATGTGGTGTATCATGATGGGCATGACATGATTGATCAGCACTCTCACTATAAAATACACTATCACTGCCAGGACTAACTGATCGTAGAGATTCAGCAGAGACTGCTTTTAATCTCGCCTCAGGACTTGGCGACTTGACAATAATTGCTGTATGTCCATTGTGTCCTGGACTACGTTGGTAACGTCCACCGGGACTTAAACGACTCGAACAAATATCATCGATTGGTCTTGTACGCCGTCGTGGCAAACTACCAGTCAATGCAGCATTTTTATCCTATAAAACAAAATCACATTTACTCATGTCAGTCCAAGAACGTTATTCATAATTCGCAAATTCTATTATCTGCAAAAATTCTTGTATGATTTACTTCATTACTCCTTCGACGAGCTGAAACATGAGCGCTGGTTTTCCGACGGGGACTTTCACGAGTGCGTCTATGTCTACCGCCATCCTGTACATGCGGATGATGGTGATAATGGTGCATGTGATAATGATGACTGCAGCTCGAGTCATCGGAAGTTGGAATTTGTACAGGGTCATCAATAGGTTCTCTTATCCAATCGTCCCTCTGTGGACTTCGGGATAGGGTTGATAATGGGGATTGTATTGCATCACGTTTTTTATTGTTTCTGTAAGGAGTACGTCCAGCATTGAGCTTCGTTCGTGGTCGATGACGATGACTGGGCGTTGGACTGACATCCGCACTATCCACATGAATTTCAGCACCTCTATCCTGGTGATGATTGTGTTCCGTTTCCAAACCAGTAGAGAAGTCTAGAGTGAAAGTTTTCCTTCGTTTGCGCTGTTCTTCTTCTGTCCAAGTGTGTCCTTCCGGTGGAGATTCAGCATAACCCCCTGAAGATGAATGACGATGGTCCTGAGATGCCCGTGAATGATACTGAAATAGTGAAATAAATAGAAATGAAGCCGTAATATTTCTTGATTTATTTGTCGGATCAATACGAAGCCTTGTAGGATAATTGAAGCACGTACCTCGTGATCTATTTCCACCTCGGACGTGTGTCCACTTAATGGTGCTGACGGATAAGTTTCTGGACATAATGGATCAGGTGTGGCGTCTTCGAGGTCATAACTTCCCGAACTACTACTGCTAGTTGAATGTGCTGGTGACGGCGGTGCAGCTGCGGTGACGTCAAACGGCACTTCAATTTCCTCAACAATTGCCTTAGGACTTGTAGGTTCTTCAATGACTGCCTATTCATCGTTGAATGAAACACGTATACAGCATCAAATCAATATAGTATGAGACATTCTGCTTTCACAGTGAAACAACAAACGTGCTGAGAGTACATTAAATTTTTGATTATTTGTTCTCAATGTATTTTTACCTCGCTTCGAGCTAAACTATAAATGGAACTAGCACTTTCGAACGAACTTCCATCAGCGGCTGTGGCAGTGGTTGAAGCAGGTGCTGATGGCAAAGCACCGGACGACGGCTGATAAACACCAGGCCTTGACCATGAACTAGTGGTGGCTGATGTTCCAGTTCCCGCTGTACCAGTGCCTGTTGATGTGTTGGCAGTGACATAATCTTCTGTAGTAGAAGCTTCAGACAGGTCGGTTGTGTTCGTTCTACCAGAATCAGTGCGACCAATGCTCAAACCTAATTCACTAGATGATTGTGATTGAGGTTGGGAATGTGGTGGACCAGGACTACGACGACGTAGAGCACTGAGCGGTCGACTATTTATTAATCGTGATGGTTCACTGGATGAATAGAAAAAAGAATCAGATTAAAGTTGCAGGAACGGACGTGTGGAAATTCATTGGATATAATGAATTACTTCAATGTGAACATCACTGATGATGGTGCTTCTAAACGAAACCGCGGACTCGGCGGATTGATATCAATTTCATCTTCAACATCCAATGCATCTGTGTCCATTGAAGAACGTTGTTGATGTTGGAGTATTAGAAGATGTCGTCGACGAGATGAAGGTGTAAGTAAAGCTAATGAGTCAGCTTGAAGTACTGTTGCCTGCGACTCATTCCAAATACCATCGCTATGATCTTTCGTTGCATCATTTGTAAGGGAATCGCTCGAAGCGAAGGGTGAAGATACCGTGCCGACGATTGGACACGCACGCAAGAAACTCGGTCGACGTAATTCATAGCGTGGGCTTTCCTCAGTTGTACGAGTACCTAAAAAAAGATTTTGTCACAGCTATTCTTATCTTTACTGTGGATTGTGTTCAAATATTAACCTGGCATCGACGTAGGCGATGTGGGTGATGTGGGCAATGATCGAGGAAGAATAAAATCGCTGGAAGCGAAATCCTGAACACCATCTTCCAATGAAACACTGCGTTTTCTAAATAATCCTCGACGAATTATATTTTCATGAAATTCCTGCGTGTAAATAATATAACTGAGTGATTATAAAAATTACTATGGATCAATACCGAAAGGCAGAAAAATTGAACGTCGCGAACCTCTTCATGACATTCATCTTGCAACGGCGAAGTGATCCTCAACAATGACAAATCATCAGGCGTGGACGAAAATTGGACGGGTGGCCTGACAAGTCTACTCCATGGATCATGATAATTTCGCCGACATGTGTGAGGATAACTTGGTGCACCTGCTTCATCCACCAGTTCACGTCTCTCTACTTGTATTTCACCATCGGACAACGTTTTCTGAAGGGAAATTGGTCGTTTCCATATCAAGGGCATTTGTCGAATCATAGCTCGGGCATCGGGAGAAACTGGGGCAGGTTTAAAATCAATAAGAATTTCTTCGTCTTCTTCGTGCTTAACTACATTCGATAATGATTCAACATGTCCATTTGGAAAATAGGAACGTGAGTCATCAGTTGGTGACAATGGTGGTGTATCTACAAGAAAAGGTGATCGCGGTGGTTCTTCGCTCTGTGTCCGTTGTAGAGGTTCATGTTCAATGTCTTCTTTCACTCCACCACTTCCCAACGGTGTTCCAAGTTGCCCTGCCTCTGAGTAACTCTTAGTCAGTTTCCTACCATTTAAAATCCCATTAGTTTGTGCACCTTGCGACACCATTTTAACACGTTGAATTGTTCTAGGACTCAAAGTCACAGGTGGAAAACGACGAAAACCAGCAGGAATTTCTGTTTGAGTTGCCTGAGTTTTCATTGGCCCTCTTTTAGTTTTTTCTGGAAAATAATGACCATCATTACAGGATATTATCTCTCCTTCTTCATGATCGACGTACCTAAAACAAGTATCTTGGGTTCCGGCGGTGGATAGGAATGAATCATCGGCGCTAACGGAATTGTAACTTGTGCTGTTGGTTGTGAATCAATTAAACGCTCAGGATTTTGCGGTCGCGGTGGACTTCGGCTTAACGGTGGCACCACATCAAAAGAAGTGAGTGTATGCGAACGCGCAAAACTCACGTGTTTGGGTTTATGCAATGTCGAATGTGGTGGACCTGATGGTAAAACTGATCTTGGTCCCTCTAATTTCATTTGATCTTCATCATCTGGTAGCCATGTATATCTAACAAAGTAATAAAATCTCAGGAAATTTAACGAGATATTACGATTATTGCTATTTTTATTGTCGTCATATGATTACTCTCTCGTTGGTGGATAAACTGACTCGCTCACTACATCAATTCATTCTTTTGCTCTTTATTAACAGGGACGCAATTCAATAGAGCTTCGTCGTCATCAACACATGTCAATGCTTCCTTTCATACTATATTCCCATATATGACTGGCATTATCTCAAACTGAAAGAGCATCACATACATTTCATTGAATAAACTCACCGTTTTGGATCGGGTAAAGTGCAAAATGATGTGGGTCTACGTCGAAAGTATGAGCTCTCCATCCATTCGTCATCATCAAACTCATTGTACCGATTAATTCCATGATGATATGTTGGATACGGCTGTTCATAGAGTATTTGAAAAGGTTTTCGTGGATAAGGGGCATCACAAATATTCTCATCGCTCGATGCACTTCGTACGCAAGCCGATAATATTGACACACGTGTCGCTGTACATGGCGATAGTCCTTTGGTCGATAAACAACCAAAAATACCAGTGCCAGATTTCTCAACTGCATCCAATTGCCTGCTTGTTATACAATATTGCTCTTTGAAATCTTCACGCGAATACATTGGCGTTGCACGACGATTCCAATCCAGTATTGAATTTATTTGAATATCAACCTGCGTCGATACATCGACCTATTGACAAGAAATATATTTTTTCTCGTTTCATAAAGAGTATTTTTATCTACTCATTTTGTATATGTATCATATTCATTGACTTTATAATATATAAACGAGGGTTAAAAACATATTTTGCCATTGTACAAACAATTGATTTTTATCATAACTATGAAGAGGTCAAAGCGTAATTACACGGACCCTCATATAGCACATTAAGTGTAATAAGAACAAAGGGGTCGTGAGAATACTGAAGAGGTGAATATATGAAAAAGAGTGGTTGGTTAGTTTAAACAAAGAGGAAAAACATGTAAAAGAGATTGAAGCTTTTCATCTGTCAAGCCTGAGATACCCTCGAGGTAATACAAAGATTGAGTGATTCCTCTCCTCACGTTTCTATTTATTGCCCTCTCTTGTTTTTTCCCATCCCTTTCATTATTTTATCATGATTGTCCATCGTTTTCATTTATCCCTGCAATTTCCTATGTAGACAAATATATATATATTATATAGAACCCGATGGGAATTTGTGTACAGATTGGCTTTTCCCTTTCAGTAACAAACCCCTCCAATATATTTTGATTCCATCAAGGATACAAATGAAATAAAATAATTGCAGTTAGACATTGGATGAATAATAAATATGGGAATAATCCAGCGATTCATGATGTGAGAAGGGAAAATAGAATAACAAATGGAAATATCATTTTAACGTGTCCTAATCCACTCAACCCAAATTACATTTTGCTTATTCCAAAATTGCGAATCGAATTCGCGTAAGCTCATTGTACAATTGAAGTGGATTAGATTCCCAACGAATGAATAATGACCCTTGAGTTCAAAAAACCATGCGAGGAATTCATAACATTTACAAACGTTACAATTAGAAATATTTCTATTATCTATTTTTATTTGGTTATTTTTTCATCGGACCTGCGGGTGATTACCAATGTGTGCCGAAAGATTTGAATTAACAGAAGCAGGATCGAGATTTCTTGGATCCATGGAAATTTCAGCAGCTGACGAGCCGGCAGCTCTGATATAACCGCGTGGACGTCTCATTGGTCTGATGGTGGCTGACACTCCGGCCATGCCTTTTCACGTTCCAAATGTATTCAACACCCTCAGCCGCACCCCGTCTGTTCAGTTACGCGAACTCCTTGGGCTTATCGATCTTCCTTTTCTACCTCTTCCGCCTCGTCCTCCACTTTGGTAGAATGGGAAATAGTTGAGAGGGAGAGGGAATGAATGGCGTAATAACAAGTGATTCTATGTACTCTCGCAGTAGTTCTGGTCAGGCCCTAGTCAGACACTTTGCTACAATTGGGGAGTTGTGAATTGCTGATCATCAATAATTCTCACTTGCTTTATGGCATCCTGTTCAATTGCCCAGGGCACAGAAACATTTTTTTTCACGCTGCACTTCACACGAAGATAACACACATATTCACATCAGGATCTTCGAATGAATTTTTTGCTTTTGTGAAAAAATGAAAAGATGAAAACACTGTGGCCCGACAAATGTTTTTATTTCTTTGTGATTTTCACCAAACGAATCAAACACGGACGGATATTAAAATAATTATTTTTAATCACTCTGTTTAGATTTAAATCACCTCAAAATTCTTTTCATAAATTTTACGTGTTTTTATATATATCTTTACTATTATAATATTCATTACTCTTCTTTCTTTGTGTTTGTGATTGAATATTGATCGTCAGATTCTAATGAATTGAAGTTGACCGCTTAGTTTGTAGAATAAAGCTCAAAACGACGATTGAGTCAAGTACGAGAGGAAAAGAGTGAATTAAATTTTTTTTTTTACAACCATAACGAGGACGAATCGTCCAGCGACCGGGCGAAAGCGACCACGGGCGTCGTCGACACCGCGCGCGCCCTGACGCCTACTCTTACTCACGATGCGCGACCAGACACGGAGGGATGCTGAATGAAGAAAGAGTGGGAGAATTAACGGAGAAAAAAGTACAAATAGAAGTATTAGCGTGAGGGAGACAATGTATCGGATAGGATGTGTAGGAAAGCCGAGTGCAAAGGGTGTATACGTAAATGGGGGATGATGCGCAGAAGCACACGCTGGACCAGCGGTTGCTAGGGGTTACCGCGCGGAATTACCCGCTCTATATTAGCCGCAGGCACAACTACTTCCACTCAACAATTGACAATGCAGGTTGAACATAAATTATCAACTGAAATAATATCGAATTTCAATTTTTTATTCTTGTCATGTATTTATCAAAATCCGATTCGGTTTCACAGATGAATTTTAAGCTTTGTACTTGGAAATTTATCACAAGATTGTTAAAGAAAAATTCGCAGTGTGATTGTGGATTGTGAAACCCCTAGTTCCCATTTTATGAATCCATTCAGCATCTCAACTTTTGAAACTGGAGAATTTTTAATGTTCATGTTATCCGAAAGAAAAAAAAGTTTCATTATCGTCAGATGGACCATTCTCTAATATGGACTATCGGTTTTTTTTTCCTCACGGTAACTTCACGACTGTGGATTAAATAGATGGCGTCACCGAGTTCACTATTAGGGGTTGAATTCTGAGCTGAATCAGTATACGACACAGTACTGAAATGAATCTTATAAATGTATATATAAGTCTGCGTATAAACTTCAGACAATACCCATAATTCTTAAGTAAGTCCCATCATTTATCAAAGTCGAAACTTTTGAATATTAAAAGTCAACTCTGAAAAAGAAAAGATATAAAAATGCGACACGCAAACATGAACAAAAAAAGTACATGAGAACAACTTGAGAAATGAAAATTGCAACTAAAATACTTATTAACGTCTTTCTTTCTCATGATTTACATCCCCTTTGAGCAAACGACGATATATTGATAGAAGATTAAGCAAATGGTTGCGAACGCCATCTGCGTGCAGATGATCATAAATAAACCAACGAATTTATAGAACATTGAAAAAGAGCAGACTTAAAATACGACAAAGTACAAAGCGATATTTCAGTTCAACATGTTTCTGTGCAAGTACACCATACAATTTTTTATATCCAGTGTAAAAAAAAACATAAACATTTAATAAGAGTAAAACAGTGCAGTGAAAAGTAATCCTATCGCTATAAGAATAAACAAACTTATCTATTAATAAAATAAAAATAATCCAACTACAAATAATGGAATCAAATAATCGTATAATATTAAATATTGGTGGCGTTAGACATGAAACATACAAATCTACATTAAAAAAAATTCCAGCCACCCGTCTGTCACGATTAACTCAATCACTCGTAAATTACGATCCAATTCTCAATGAGTATTTCTTCGACAGGCATCCGGGCGTCTTTGCACAAGTCCTTAATTACTATCGCACGGGAAAGCTTCATTATCCGAGTGACGTTTGCGGTCCGCTGTTCGAAGAAGAGCTCGAGTTCTGGGGTCTCGACTCCAATCAGGTTCGTTTGTGGGGGTGTACTTGAATAACGCGACGTTAGGGACGAAGAAATGGGCGGTTTATACTGGGCTGCATCAGCGAGTTGGTATGGAAGGGAAGTAGCCATGGAGAGTGAAAAGGTGATTAAATAACACCAAGCCGATAATTTTAACCCGATACAAAACTCCCTTTGCCATCCCTCTCAGAGTTCTTTACGATTTATATAACCAAGTGAAATCATTTGTGAGTGGGTAAGAGGAACGGAAGGGTAGAGAAGAGGTGAAGGCTAGGAAGGTATCTATATTTATTAAAAAAATACAGAGAGTAGAAAATTTAATGAACATTACCTATTCATTCTCCATCAAAGAGATAAAAAATTAAATAAATGGAATTCATATTGACATCAAATGGAGCGATGGATAAATAGAGAAAAGGTTAAAGTAATTGACCCCCATTTTATTTATTTATTCGTTTATTTATTTCGTCTCTTTCTTTTTCTTCTTCTTCTTTGCTCGTTAATAAAATTGAAGAAGGAATATTTGATAAACATTGAGTTCTATTTCGATCAAGATTCGCTGTTACTGCTGCTCCTGCTACTGCTGATGTTGCTTGGCGCACACATAATACCATAATACTGTAGTGTATGTCCGCTGCGCTTGATATCGTAAAGTTTCCGGACGTTAGCACCTTAACGGCCTCATACAAACGCCTCTCATCGTTCCACGAATGTATTTTAAACCAACGTCAAGTTACATATAGACATAGGCGTTTGTATATATATATGTGAAGTTAGCTCTTCATCTCCTTCTTTCACCTTCGCCGAACCCCTCGCGAAACTATAACTGTAAACACTCCATTCTGCCTCTTGCTCGTCTCATTTCGTCTCTTTTCCATATCTCTCCTCACTCGACTTCCCCCTCTCAAACTTCTCCTTCACTCTCCCTATCTCAACTCGTTGTATGACAAAGTTTATCACTGTGACGTTGGCTCACACTAGGATATGCGGACACAAAAGTTTTATTTCTGCATGTACTGCTCACCGTCGCGTTGACAATCGTCACTGCGATCCGATACCACTGAAATATAAACCATAAAAAGCGAAATTTGGAACACTATCGAGTCGTATGAAATATAATCTCGTTAATTTAACTGCTTTTAGTATTAGTTTTTATATTTTCATCTTATTTTTACGGGCTTATAAAGTCACATGGCAATAACGGGATATTAAAAAGCTAAGTTTATTGGATCCAACCCATTCGCTCACTTCTATGAATCTGCTGTCAGACAATATTGCAACATTCCATACGACCACACACAATGTGATATACGCATACGCCAGGATAATATACAGCAACACATGATAATATCCAGGTGGAGCCATGCTGTTGGAGCACATATAGTACCTACCGTGACACAAAAGCAACACTGGCAATTCTCGATAGTTTAGATGTGAGTAAGATGCAACTCCATGACCAGGATATTGCGCGTTTGTTTGGATATGAAGAGGATTACAATCGTGGGAAATTGACCAAGTGGCAGAGGATAAAGCCAAAGATATGGGCTTTTATCGATAAACCTTATTCATCAGTTGCAGCTAAATGTATTGCAGTTCTATCGATTATTTTTATCTGCCTTTCTGTCCTCTCTTTTTGCTTGAAGACCAATCGCGGTATAAAATCTGGTATCGAAGTCAGAGCTAACGATCATAAACAACGTGGATTATTTTACTACATTGAACATGTCTGCAATGCTTGGTTCACTTTGGAAATAATTACCCGGTGCTTGGTAAGTAATTTAGCATTTATACCTACATATTTCTTTTATATCTTTTATTTCTCTCCAAATTAGTTTGACTACTTCAACATGTTCTTGGCACCTTCATGGCTTATTATTGGAGTTCTGCCAAGATGCTCTCTGACCCATTACTTCTCTATCTGCATGTCTTCTCTCTCACTTAGACTGTATGTGTTTGCTTTAGGTCTACATGAATTCGTGCAATTTTGTAGTAAAACGAACAACACGAATGGCGTTTTACAGGTCAGCCCTAGCCTGAAGCACTTTGCTACATCCCCGGTAAACATGATCGATATGGCAGCAACATTGAGTTTCTATACTGAGCTGTCCATGACCAAATCGAATGTCTATCTCGAGGTGCTCTCAATTGTTCGTGTTCTCAGATTGTTCAAGTTGACAAACCACTCACCAGGTTTGAGAATACTTATCCACACATTCAAAGCATCAGCCAAAGAGCTTGGACTGCTTGTATTCTTTTTAGTTCTTGGAATTGTCGTATTTGCCAGTTTAATTTTCTACGCTGAACGTCTTCAGGTAATCCTAGACTTTTGTATAGCACATTGTTTGCTTTTTTATGACGTACATATTTTCTTTTATCATTGACAATTTTCTTGCTAGGAAAATCCAGGAAACGACTTTGATAGTATTCCAAAGGGATTATGGTGGGCTCTGGTTACTATGACAACTGTTGGCTACGGTGACATGACACCAAAAACATTTCCCGGAATGTTTATCGGTGGTCTGTGTGCTTTAGCTGGCGTTTTGACAATTGCACTACCAGTGCCAGTTATTGTCAGTAATTTCTCCATGTTCTATAGCCACAGTCAAGCCCGGAATAAATTGCCAAAAGAGCGACGCAAAATTTTGCCAGCAGAGGTGCCACGTAGAAGTCAACAAATTAAAATATTTAATGACTATGATGAGATGTCGAGTCAACTTCTTGTGAAAACTTTACCAACGAAATCGATGATGGTGGCGTCTATGCTACGATCGTCTGACGTGGATGTCGACGATATCGATCAGGTATATACGTTGACTTACATTAATCATTTAAACAGAAGACACAATGTACTACGTTGGATAAGAACTCTTCTTTCTAATCATCAACTTGGATTGAATCTCTTTCAGTGCATCAGCACAATTGATACATTGACGAAGCAAGAGGTAGGAGGGCAATTGAAAGAAGAAGAAGTAATAGATCAGAGAAGAACTGATGATGATAATGATCTGGATAACAATATTGGAAAGAATAAAAAAGAAATAGAAATGTCGGGATTTGAGACTAATAATGTGAAATGATTCATCGATAAAAAATCTTAATCGTGTCAAATGTTCATAGTAAGAATAAAAAAATTCAAACGGTAGCCCAAACGTCTTTATCAAAGCGCACGACAAGTGATGTGTCTTTGTGTTATCACCGAGAGGCGGTAGAAAAAACGTGATAGAAGGAATGAATGGTTGGTGGGGAAAAAAGACGAGGGGATAGAAAGAGATTCAATTGCTCCTCGAAGACATTCTTCGGTAAAGTGAGACTGCGATAGACTAAAAGAATGAAAAAAAAAGTGACTGACAAGTTCCGAAGAATCTTCTATCTTCACCACCGACAAACCTAACCGTGGAAATTCCTCTCTCAACGCCCCGGTCTCTCCCGCAGTATTCTTGTGCCCAAAGCCGAACAAAGAGCTGGTGACAGTCACCCTCGCGTCAGTTGAGAGGATAAAAGATCCCACAGACGTTTGCAAACCGATATCCATTTCCCTTCCCCGTTTCTTATTCGTTCTCTATTCTCTCATTGTCTATCCCTATCTGAGACTCCCTCCAGAGAACAAATAACGTCGCCGTTCACTTGCAACCCAACAAAGCCACCAACAATACAAAATTAAGTGAAACTGAATAGATACAGAATGATTTCGGTTTCATATCAAAAAAAGTAATTCAATTCCATCTTATTCATGGTGCTACTGTAATTTATTCATCGAATTTATTCTCGAGTTTTCTCATACAATAAGTAAGAAACAGAACAAAAAAAAATAAATAGAAAAACTGCGATGAAACGATGCGCGTGACTTGTACTCTCTCCCGCTCATCGGCTAACTGACTGACGCTTCCGCACGAGGGCGCACGCGTCACTCATCGACCGGGATACCCGCGTGCGCTGAACACAACATCTCCTCATTTCGTTATGAAAACGTCCGGCTCTGAGTACTCATATCTTGTATATTCAAAGGGTTGAGTAAACGCGAGAGACGGAATTTACTGAGTATCCATATCAAAAGAAGAATATTAGTATGAGAAAGTTATTTAGGAATACTAGAAGCGTCAAATCATTAGAGTGTTTCCGCTACAAGTGCGACTTTCTGAAGAAAAAAGAGACATATAATTTGCACAACTGCAACACAGAAAGATCTATTTAATACCGTTATTACCACTTTCATGCTTCACCGCAAACACTTTCAAATCTTATCATATTAGATATGAAATAATGGCGAAAATCTTAAGATGTATTCTTAGACAATATTTACTGAAATAAGTAGTCATCCACTTCAGTCATTGCACTTCTACTAAGTTGATTCTTACTAAAGAGGATCCACATCAGAGGAGAAACTATAGTAACCTGGAGAGGCCACTCGATTGGCACTTTGAAGATCCACAGATTTAACGTCGCACGAGAAGAACCCAGTGGGAGGATGTTTAGTTTCTACTTGAAAGCTTACGGAGGATGAATCATCACTTGAGTTTGTCACTGACCAATATCCTCTTCTAACATTTTTCCCCCTGATAAAACGCGGAATGTAGTTTGTGAAAGGTAAAAACTATATCAACAACTTGTGAACCGCACTTTTCATCCACGTACAGTTCTTACAAGTATTTTTCTATATCTCATATAATATCAGCAATGAAGACATTAGCAAATATTATCCGGCTTACGCGTTTCTCAACAAGATTGACACTCTTGAAGGGACACATCAGCGAAAAAGTATTCAACGAGGTTCTATAGGGCATTAGTTGATGCTAGATTTATATCTGAAGATATTAAGCATTAAAAGGAAACCAAGTTAATGGTCGTTGCTTATTGTTTGGAAAAAGCGTGAGTGGAAAACAGAATCAGAGTAATTCTCACCCTCCAAATACTTTCAATACTAACTGCCAGCCGTCAGTAGGCTGGGAACATATCGAGGATTGTGGAGATTAAACTGATGGCGGTGATACTGGGTAGTTGGCACAGTTAGAATCCAAATCACGTTCCAGGAAGGCTCTTCAGCCTTGAAGAGTTCCGTATTAGTGGTAGGGTATTGGGCGAATTTTTTTTTTTCTCTAACCAAATAGGGTGAACAACAAAACACGAGGGTCGAGAATTTACAGAATGGCATCGGCCTTTTTTTCATTGCTATCTCCATTGAGTTGTACCGCTCCGAACATACCGTTATAACCGTTCTGCGTCTCATTGGGCCTTCCTGTGCCATTCCTCTTCCCCTCCTTCGTACTTCTCTTCCACAACAGACGAGTTTTCCCAACTTTTGTATAGAGCGATACATGCATTACACTGTATTTCATGTTCTCAGCTGGCTTATCAACTACAGCCAATTTACATGGATACAAGAGACGTCTTCTCGTAAATCATGAGCAGAATTGTATATGCATATATATGTACATTTATGTATAGGAGTATAGAAGGAAGCCGTTTATAATGGAACCTTGTGGGTGACAGGTGTGAGGATTTCCGTGGAACACCTGAGTCACCAAATGATCTCTAAATATTTCACCAGAGCATGTTCATGCAAACCTTGACATATGCAAACGTTGACTGTTAATTGTTCAATGATGTATAGTCTGTCATACCAGGAGAAAGATGCGAGAGAATTCATTGACACTGTTACTCCTTTCAGAGAATGGAATAATACTGCTGTCAATTAGACGGTGAATGATTTTTGGTGTAAGCTTTAAAGAGAAGAGCTATTCGTATAACTCTTTGGGCATATGAGTTAGAGTATGGTACTTTATATATATATATATATATATGAATAAGTATACTCTTGACGAAAGATGTGCGGTGACGGTGGCGAAGTGAAGGGAAAGGACTATTCATCACTCTGATGAAAAGTCAACGATGTAGTCGTTCATTGGTGAACACAGTAGAAAAATTCTCACTCCACTTTTCCATTCTTTATTACTTTCTTCGTACAGAATGCGACTTGGTCAAAAAAGAAAATAAGAATAAAAATAGAAAAAGTAAATACAAGAATGTATGTAAAAAAAAAACAATTTATATCACTGTAGATTTTTTGTTTGCACAATGAAATTATAATTACTCTTATTATTTCTATTTTGTTGATAGATTTTATATTTGTTCAAATTGGAAACATAAATTTTGTAAAAAAGAAGGGATAGAGGCTTTTGTAGTCGATTGTATTTCAGAATGATTCACTGCATCGTCAAATATTTCCATCGAATGTGAGCCGATATTTCCAACAAAGACACAAACAAATACGTGATTGTACCAATAATTGAGAAAATGTGAGAGATGAGGCAGTACGAAAATAATTTTACTCTCATTTTCCTACAAATTTTACCGACAGTGAAATCTCTTCTATCTCTCTATTGTTCTGCTCTGTTCCTTTTGCTTGAATATATTTTTTTTTCTACTCATCATGCGGCATTCATCGTCTGCTACTTTTCACTTCGCTACGTTCACTCTTTCTATCCTATCATTTTCCTTTATTCACTTCATATATACCCTATACTTCGACTATTCAATCTAATTTAATCCAGGGTTTCATTTTGCCCCAGAAGATGTTCAGTGAATGAATGGGTAGATGAAGAAACGCGACCGACCCATCCAATGAATGAGGTGACCTCTGAACTGACGGGCCACTAAGCCTTCTTCCTTCAACCAACCCCCCTCATTCCAAACCATCAGTTTCCCGACTCATCGTTCTTCCTATCCTCTCGTTTGTTTTACTACAACCCCGCGCGTTTGATGACAAGAGATAACTGCAACAGCACACGCACAATCACAATGTGTATATCTATATATACAGATCGTTATACATCTGATATGATAACGTGACAAACGCGTGTACGCATCAGTGCCTGTGGTGTTAGGGGTGCGCTTAGATAACCCATAAACATCATTTAGGTGATACACAATCTTCCATTATCCCTTGTATACCCCTACACCATCCGCAATCTGCATTCACTCAACAAATTCCTCTATCACTTAACAAAAAATCTTTTTTATTTTATTATATAATGAAAAATTATACTTCTCAGATTTGTTCTAAATCAGATAAAGTGTTTTTTTTTTCCTTCCGATGCGGTACGACAGCCCTTTTTTTTTACCCCACTATCCTTTTTCATCACTAACTACACATGGACGAGAAGTTATAGGGTCGGTTATATGGCAAGTTGGCCAAGCGTATATATGTCGAAGAAGTTTCTGGGGTTGACGTTATGTCGCGAAGTACGAACAAAAAAAAAACATGAATAATAGCGTCCAGGTGGGATAAAAAAGGCGAGAGAAGAAAGGATGGAGGGTAATTTTCCCTATTACTAAGTCTCCACCTCAAAAACAAGAAGTTTGCTAATCTCTTTTGATATATATATCCTTCATATAAATTGCTAGAAAAAAATATCGCTATCAATTTTGAAACTTACTATGAAAATGTGGATTCTGCAGAATTAATTTCAGTAGCATAAGCACTTGATGTGATAACGCTTTCGATGCAACGTGCTGCACATTTATAATTTAATGTGCATGTTATGACAAAGTCATTGTCGTAAAATGTCACGATATTGTTATCACCGGAATTTAACTGAAGGATTATCATATCAGTAGGGAGAGAAAAAAAAATAGTGTTGCAGTAGCGAATTGTTTTGATTTTATAGTGACATTTCCTTCCGTGTATGAATATGGAAAGGAGATGAGTTGATGCTTTGGTCAGACAGTGGGAACTGGCTAGTGGTATACATAACATTGTTGGAATGCAAATCAGTGTCCAGTATTCGACATCTAACCACACGGACGCGCCGCCAACGACGACGACGACATCGTCGTCGACGTCAAACATCGACGGGAGCGTAAAGAGAAAGGTAGAAACGCCTGCGCGTCAACGTTTTCATCCCCTTCTACAAGCGACAGCAAACTATTCCCTTGTTTCACTACCCTCGCACCTCACCCACCCGTCTCTTTCTCTACTAGTAGTCCTCTTCTCTCTATTTTTTTTTACTATCATACTCACTCACTCTCTTTGCACTGCTTCTCCCATTCTCCCACTCCGATTCTGCTTCATACCCTCCTGTGGCGCCACTTCCAGTCGGGGTCAGTTCAGTCTGCGCTCGACCAGAGAACCCGGCGTACCATCACCGTCTTACACTACTTAAAATCGTCGTTCGAACGCGACTTGACAGACAAAAAATTAAAAAATTAAAAACGCGTAACGCCCTCTACACTACTCGTGTATGCAACTGTTTTACTCAACGAATTTAATTAATATTTGTCAGAAAATTGCACATAAATATGTATTTTATTCATCACTGCCGTGTTAATTCACTTTGATGAGTGAATTTCAAAGGAAAATATGTGAATTAATTGATAAATCATATAAATAAATAAATGATTAACAAAACAGAGCAAAAGTGTGAGATAAATTTCACGTTTGTGATACAATGACATTAATTGAACATTGGAAATATTAAAAGCAAAAAAGTGTCATCACTTCTGTTGTTGTTTATTTTTATATGTTCATTGTTACAATCGTTATTGGTTCCTTCATTTTCATTTCTCACCTTTTTTATCTCATTAAACTATTGTGATTGTGATGGATATGGTGTCAGAGAAGTTATGAACATGGGCCTCGGTGTGCGTGTACCTGAATTGATATTCTATCATAAAACAAAATTGTAATTAGCATTGGAGAAAAAAATATAAAAATAATTGAAGGAAATACGAAAAAAAAAGGAGAAACAAAAAGAATACACAGAAGAGAAGTAAAGTAAATGAGACACGCGCAAGTTATATACATGGAACACAACACTGAGCTCTCACTTGAGATATCCTGGAGTATCACTGAGACATGAGAGAGGACTTCAGGGTGGGTTCTTGTCCCTCTTTTATACAGTTTCCCATTTTCTTATTGTAATATTAAAAAAAAACCAGAAATGCCTCTCTTCCTACAGTGTATTTTATCTCGCAATGTTTTTCTTGTATTTTTTTGTTGTTCCGTTTCAACGGATTCATTTCCTGTAAGGTTTATGTGAATTTTATACTTATTGGGACTCATTCGTAGCGGATACTCTAAGGGATTTCGTATATCCCGAATGCTTTTTTTTTACCATCGCTTTCCCCCCTTTTATTCTCTATTTTTTGTTCATTCTCTCCAAAAGATATAAAGCTTGAGACATTCCTTTGTCTCCAAACCACATGACACCGCGCCGTCTCAAATTGTCGAGTCATCGATTTCAAATACATTTATTTCCTTCTCACTCGTTTACTTCACTCAATTTCTCACCCTAATTCTAATGAATAATTTCTCTCATTTTATTTTGCCATATTGTATGTGACGCGTAAGTAGTGATCATTTGTGTATTAATACATTTACAAACTACCCTTGGTTTATTATCTTTTTTTTATTGCCATTATTTTGCCTTCCATTTTGCTTGATCAGAAATAAAAAAAAAAGGAGAATGATCAAATAATATTGCAGTAAATGGTTTCACATAAATATAAATATATATGTGTTTATGTGTGCTTTTTCTGTCGCTGTTGGTAGCATAAAAGCGGTCAGGGAGTATTATCGGTTAAAGTTTTCCTCGCGTGCGTGCACGCAGACTATCGATTCTCACGGGACTGCCTCGACTCAACTCTCAACGCGCTGCACGACTCCTGTGTTCTCTTCTAGCACTCGGTTTTCCACCCCTAACCGCCTCCCTACAATTCTCTCGCTCTCTCACCCTCACTCACATTCACCTACTCGCGGTTATGCTGTTAAACTCACTCTACTATGTTGTGTTTTATGTCGTGTGTGCGTGACGTCACGCGGCCAAAGCAAGAGCATTTCGATCGACGCTGTTGTGAAACCCGTAAATTTAATCGCGTTTTCTATACCACATTTTACTGTAGATTTTTTATTTTTTTATCTACTGATTTTTACTTTTTTTTTATTGCTACTTGTTGTATACTTTCAAATTTCGTTTTTACAACATAATTTATTTTGTTTTGTTCGTGTCTGTTCTCTTTTTCTGTATCGTGATTATTTCACCGCTTTTGTGGTATATTTGGTGATGTTATTTTTTATTCACTCACGTAAGTACAACACTCAGACAACGTCTTGATTTAGGACACACGTGACACGCCACGGGGGATCCCCAAAATATCGCGTGGATTGAATTCAAGCGCGAAATTCGAGACATTTTCTTTGCATTTCTCTATTATGTACACGAAAGATTATTCAATCTGTATTGTGATTTCCCCTTTCCCTTTTTTTTTTTTTTTTCATAGTTGTCGTTGGTGAATGTTTGCACACAGAGCATATTGCGAAGTAAATTAATTAATGTTCATCCTGTACAACAGTTGATTGATCATCCAATCCATTTACTGAGTCTATACATTATAATTTATTTATGCACCGCAAACTCATTCTATACTTTTATTTGTCATTTGTGTTTGCTTTATTTATTTCAGTGGTTTGAAAATTTATTCCACAAACGTATTTTTCTTTTGTTGAAAGGATTTTTCTGTTTTTCCCTTTTTTTCACTTCTTTTTCTATTTTTCTTTTCCCTACTTTCTATTTTTTTCATTTCGCTCTGGTGAACTGAGTAATTTAAGAGATGTGATGTCACATGAAAGAAAGAGAGTGTATAAGGGGACAACGAGCGCAGGGGAAAGACTGCAAGCGCGACAAAGGGGGTTGAAAAAACAGAGAATGCAATGCGCATACGTTTATGTATAGATGTGACGTCGATTGCCATAGGGAAACAAAGAATGTTAGAATGTCTCGAATGCGAATAGACGAAATTAGAGACTCGCCCTTTGATCGAGCTTTTTCTATTGCTTTAACAGGGAAATTCGGAATATGAAAATACAACCTGATCATGAGCGCAGAGAAGTCTATAGTTGCAGAAATAATAATCTATCAAAGAATATTCAAGTCACATTCGACTCAATAAAAATTCTATTTTATTTTTATTAATCTTCTTCTTCTTCTGCTTCTTGTTCTTCCATATCAAATCTTCGTTACGTTTTATCTCTCTATCGTCCTAGTAAGGAATGAAAATGTGAAGAAGTAGAAAAAAAAAATACACACACACATTTTCATTCGTATTCTTCATTGTTATCGTGTTCAATTTATTCGAATTAAGGTCATGAAACGCAAAGATAAAATTCATGGATGAATGTTAGTGAATGGTGAATATTGGTGAGTGGATCACTCAGAGTGAAAGAAAAGTTGGAAGAAAAGAGTCAAGTCAAGCAAGACGATAGTTTGAAGATCGAAATTCAAGTCGAATTGAAGATGAACATGATGTGGTGAATAATAGAAGAGGAAGTATGAGAAGAGGTGAAGAGAGAAAATGTCGAGGGGAGATGATGGGGTGGCGGCTTCGCATTGAGAGAGAATAAAAAGCGCCGGTGAGTTTCTTAGTCCAAGGGTGGTGGTCTCGTGGCTTTTTTTTCATTCTCTTTGCGTGGTTCACCCACCCCACACATTTTCTTGATTTTCGAGATGAGAGAAAAATTTGAATTCTATGGATGGAGAGAAAATGAGGACAATTGATCCCGTCTACCGCAAGAAATTTTATTTATTATATGTAATACGTTTGTCTTCCATTTCTATTGACCCCTTTTTTTTCTCTTTCTCACTCTGTCTCTGTCTGTTTCTATATATTCATCTTCAATTCAATTCCATTATTTTCATTTCAAAAACCATTAAAAAAATAAGTGGATTGATGATGGAAATAATAATACACCACTCTAACAGAGTTGATTAAAAATTTATGAGAAGAATGATGAGCAAAATTTGAACATTAATTTCATTTAATACTCATTAATTTTCATTTCATTCACTCTCAGTTCATTGATAATAAATTACATTATATGGGAAAATTTCAGTCAATAATGATCTCTGCAAAAGTGCGGTGAAATATTCATGAAACTGCGGTCGCAGATGGAACAACAGCGAAAAAGAAAAATGAGAAAACGAATAAAAGAAAGATTTATTATATACCCAATGCGATGACATAAACATTTTCACAGTGAAACGAAAAACAAAAACAAACAATTGTCATTCGTCATATTTAACACAATGTTGATCGCAGGTGACGCGGTGTGGAACAGCAGCAGCAAGTTATTGCCAGCGGTAGCAGAGAGCCGTGAAACAGCTCCTTCAGGTGAGCAATAACTCAAAGAAACGAAAATAGAAAGAAGGGAAAATATAAAGGAAGAAAAACTGGAGAAGAACAATACATCGAAATGCGACAAGAAAGCGGTGGAGTATCATGAGGTGATTTCAAATCATGAATGTGATAAATATGGACGCGGAAAACCGCGTCATCCTCAATGTCGGTGGAATAAGACATGAGACATACAAAGCAACGTTGAAAAAAATTCCGGCAACGCGATTATCAAGATTAACCGAAGCTCTAGCAAATTATGATCCACTTTTGAATGAATATTTCTTTGATCGTCATCCGGGTGTCTTTGCACAAGTATTGAATTACTATCGCACTGGAAAACTTCATTATCCGACTGACGTATGCGGACCACTATTTGAGGAGGAGTTGGACTTTTGGGGTTTAGATTCAAACCAAGTGGAGCCTTGCTGTTGGATGACCTACACTCAGGTATATACATTAATATAAAATAAATATATATATGTTTATACATAAGGGTGAACTGGGAATGGGGGAAAATATGTCCACTTTATTTCCTGAGGAAATGCATTAATCCTACCCACATGTCCATGCTCCCTTATAGGGGCTTGGAATATCATAATAAATTCGAATCCGTTGAGAGAAAAAGAAAAATAGGTGAAAAAGGATCAATTCGATTTTACCCCTTGCCTAAATATTTACATATGTGAATCGCTATGGTTATTTATTTTTCTGCACTTATTTATATTTCATATTTTCTTATGACAGCATTCACGTATTATCTATAAATAAATATTTGTGGAACAGCATCAGATGAATATAAAAACGGCGATGAGGAATAAGTGTAGTTTATGAATCATGCAGTAGTTGATATCATTCATTCATGTTATCGGATTTGAAGAAGTTATGATTATGTATAGAGGTTTTATAATTTGAAGTGGTTGCTATCGTGCAGGGAATTTATTTTGTAGGTTGGATAAGAAGAATCTGATTCAATTAGTGGAGGAAAAATATTGTAGTATTTATTATTAATAACTTACTGATGGAACTGGGGATATGGTTGATGTTTTTACATTTATTCTTCTGTTGATATAATAAAGATAAGTGTGAGAGGAAATGAATGGTGGCCTCAATTTTATAGTCATGTTATCAAAATGTACGAATTGAGATCAATTTTTTTTCCACCAAGTAGTCCATTACTCTTTCTTATTGTTCGATCATTCTACTTTTGAATTATTCGAGAAATAAATATGACAAAGTTATTAATTATAAATGTAGATAAGAAAAAAGTAAATTTGTTGTGTATTTTTTCGTTTCTCTTTTCATTGAGGAATTATAGAAAAATTTATCATTCACTATATTATTTTATGAAATAATTTTTCAACTACGAAAAAACAAAGAATGAGACACATGAACGACAATTTTTGAGAGAAATGTTAAATTGAGAAAAAAAAGCGCTTTCATAAATTACTGTATGGGAATGAAAGCTGCTGTCAGAATTTAAGCTTCATATTTCCATGGTTTATACAGCCGAGATTTATCACAAAAGCTATTATATACTTTTTTGGAACAATTTGAGAGTCAGATATTAAACAATGAAAAAGGCTTAACGACTATTTGCCTGGAAACAAAGTAATAAATATTCGATGATCCTGAAAAACACAGCGATAAATCGAAGCCACTATAAATACTTCATCGGCTTGTCTATCATTGACATATAAAAAAAATAACAATAGAAATATCTCACATTTCTAAAGAGTCATCAATTACCATCAAATTATAATTACAAAAACATTTTTCTTCGTTTCCAATAATTGACTTCTCCAGTCCCCCTATAAACTACCCAACATTGCCAATTTATTCCAGCTGAACTTAATCAAAACATCGCAAATTAACTCTACATCTCCCTCTCAACTAATTTCCCCAACAGCCAAAATCATTTCGCAATGCATGATAAACACCAAAATGTTTCATCTCACGAAATGAACAAATCTCATGTTAAAAAAAAAGAACCCAAACTAATCAGTAAAACTTTTGTGACCACATTTAGAACCCAAGGGGAAAAAAACAGAATCAAAAATAGCAGTTGATCTCCAGTTTATCATGAGATAATACAGCAACATCAACCACATGTGGCGCAGTGTATTTCCTCACCAACATATGTTCCATCCAACTTATTTACACCATGCACAACAGTCAACATCTGAAATCATATATAAACAGACAATGTACCAAGTCCCCAATGTATAAATGTTCACGAATACATAAACACAAATGTATATAATGCAATGCAGTACACCACCCCATTTGAGACTGTTTAGCTACCTATTAGCTACGTCAAATTCCTCCCTGTCTTCTGAACACACTCACACAAACGATGACTCGTCGCTCTTCTGCTTTCAGTTCCATCCTCAATCCCCTCTCACCATCACCAAACATTCTCATTTAACACCGCTCCAATTGCTCCTGATTGATTCGTACCTATTCGATGCTCAACAGTGAGAAAAGCTCAATCGAATCATTAAACAATTGAATAGAGGTCAGGTCTAGTACATCATCCATATACGCAAATCATCAATGGTTAAGATATGTGAAATACATGTAGGTATAACTTTAGCTATTTCATTTTGTTGAAAACTCATAAATGTTAGTAATAAGTTAAGCGAAATTCCTAAGGGCATTTCGTCCAACTATTTAGTGAAAGCATTTCATATTTCGTAGATTCAAGTTAGTCCAACAGTAATAATGAACGTGGTGGTAATGTTTGGAATAAGCAAACACAACTTGTTCTCATTCAACTATCATTCACATTATGATATAAGAAAGGTTATAGACTTTTCATCATACACAAATGGCTCTTTGTGTTCAGCTATATATGAATATATATTTAATAGATGTGGATATTATGTACATAGACACTGTGGTTGTGGCACTTGTGGTTGTAGTTTAATATTCACAGGAAGATTATTAGCACTTGTGCCGTGATATTGTAGATACACTTTAATGAAAATAGCCGGATGTATTTTTGATTATTTATCATATTTCCTATTCATTGATATGTAGAGAATTTGGTGAAAGCAAAAATTTATTGAAACTATTTCAATTACATTTAGAAATTTATTAGCTTTGCTATTTTACTGATGAAATTTTGCATTGAATTATTGATTATGCACACGAAACATTAAATTTAATATCATCAATTGAATAATTCACAATGAATTTACCGTACCCATGATAATAAAACTTTTTCCAATTCAGTTTTGTATTGATTAGAGATGTGTGTGTGTGTGAATATATTCAATACAGACGTATAGATGGATTTGTATTTTATATGTTCAATAACGAACGCGCCATCTATTCAGCTCCTGCCATGAAATGATAAATTAATTTAACGATGAAAGTCAGGATATGTAGGTACAGATATAGAGATAGTACAGATGAATCACTAGTGTTTAATATGATCACTTCAGGATTTACCAGGGCTTGTAATGAAGGGCCGTTCAACTAAATCCAATTATCGGACTTGCATTTAACTTTCTGCATTGCCAATATTTTCTTACGTACAGAGTTAAAACGTCTGCATTGATGAAATAAATATAAGGCGCTTTCGGACACAGTTGGTTAGTATAAAAGGGATTTCGGTGTAAAAAATGGTGGATTCCAAGACATTTAATGGTACTTTAGCGCGCTCTATCGTGAGCCGTTTAACCCTTGCGCCTCGTTTCTCATCCATGATCGAATTCTTAAAAGGATTTTCACACTCACTTCGGCGCAACCACCTTCAATGACGTAACCTACCTTCACCTTATATACTTTCTGGCGTTCTTTACTATTTTCTACATTTCTACCACTCCCTTCTATTTTTTCCTCCCTTTTTTTGTCACTATCTCACTCATCTCCGGCTCAACTCTCTTCCTCGCAGATGGTTATATTCGCGATCGTTGTTTATTTTTAACTTGGTGCATTTTTACTGGCGAGAAGCCAGAAATGCGATCATTCGAATTACTTTTCCAGCATTCGTGTGAAGTAGAGAAAAAAAAATTTTTTTTGTTCCTGTATTGAGCACAGCGTATAAAGAGAAGTTCGTCCTTTTCACACTTGCTCTCTGCGTCATGTCCACTTCTGTCGAGATTCCAATTTTGCGTTTTTATTTATCTCTTTTTTCATCACAATACCAAAACTCTATTTCACCTCGTTTCTTTTTTTATTCAATGTCCTCTCTAGTGTATAAACCTTTTTTTCTTTCACTTTCAACTGGACATCACTGCTTGTCCTTTTTTTTTCCTTTATGCTTTTTTTTTTCTTTCTATCACCTTCACACTTTTTTCATTCTATTGGAAAGTTCACGTGTCTTCCTGATATGAAAGCTGAATAATGTGGACAAAAAAGAAATGCGGAGGTTGGTGTAAAGGTGTTATATATCCATAAAAAGCTGCGTTCACAAGCACGTGTGTCAATATGTATGTGTATGTGTGTGGATAATCACCAGCCGTTGCTTGGTTAGTTCTGAACACGACGTCGCGCTGTTGTGCTACTGCTCGTATAACTATCGATTGGTTGTGCTCTAAAAAGAAAATAGATCACGTCTGTGTGTTGAATTTTTCTTGGTCCAAAGAGTCAATAGTGAAATATATATGGACATACAGACGAATAAGCTCACATTCATACACATTTATATTTATTGGAAGCTAACTAGTCAATATCGACAATTTGCTCAGGATTTTCTCCTATTGGAATTTTTTTTTTGTATGCAAATGAATTTAGTGCTCAACACGAAGAGCTCAAAGTAAAGGCAATTTATCTGAATATTCAAGAGAAAAAATCAGTATTTTGTTAAAAGAATTGTCTACATGAAAATATTTACTTGACAGCATAAAAAATGACAGGATGTCTGCAAAACTTTCACTTCTGCTATTTTAACTCAAATTTCTGAAATTATCTATACTTCATATTTATAATAAATAAATTTCTAGTAGAATTCACGAAGTTTATGATTAGTTTAGCAATTTACATAACAATTTTCGTGTGAAACATGATAATTTGTATTCGCCAGTTTGGATAGTTTAAAAAATATAAAAAATAAACGTTCATTTCAATCCAATGAACAAAATTGAAAACAATTTCCATATAACTGCATTTTATTTTACAACAATATGAAGCGTACCAGTACCATCAAAATCACATTCTCCAATTATTCTTGCTTTCAATATCGAAAATAACATCTACATTGAATCCCCCACTGAACTTTAATGATTCCATCCCCTAAATATTTACAGCTCCGTCTATACTCTATTACTGTTTCCCCTGCACCTACTTTACACATGAAACTCGATAAAATACCCTCTCAACTCCACAGAATATACACCCAACCATCTACAGTATATACACAATAATTATCTCTATACTAATCTGTCGATAGACAGCACTCGAATGTGAATCCCGAATGTGCACACGTGGTATTGAATCGTTGTCTGACCCTGCAGTAACACCTTCTACTAAAGTACACCATTATCACGACCAACATCAACCACAAGCCAAAACTCCTCAGGCCAAAATACTCAACTGTAAGCATACCTAGCTCAACTGTAAGCATACCTAGTGTTTGCCAACAATAAAGACGGATTAGCTGAACATCAAATTGATTTTACCATCACTTAGATATTCCAACAAATTATCATATTAAAAGCTTTCACGATTTTACTCTGGTTCCTTTTATTTTTTCGTAGTTTTATCTAATTTGTCTCACTAATAACCGCCGGCGTTAGAATATGTCCGAGGAAGTTGTGTCATGGTGCAGATTACAAAAGTTATACATTGGATATTATACAGGTATATAAATTCTATGGATGCAGACATTGCCTTGTACAAGTTTCGTTGCACATAAACTGTTTTTAACAATGTTGGTATGTGTATAAATGTGGTTATGAAGACGGGTATATGTGGATGTGTGTGTGTGTATGTTTGGGTGAATGTGAATATATTCATAGTGTTAGCATCAACGGGGCAACGATTCATGACCTTTTGCCACGACCCCAACGTTAATTCTCCCCTAGGCTGTTTCCATGCGAACCAGACATGCCGATTCATGATGTCCCGAGCTAATATAGAACAATTCTTCGGTGTCGGCGCATTCGGAACACCCACACATCTCTTAACTATACAACTACTTCAACCGTCCTCCACAATTCTTGTCAACGTGTGACCCCCTTTTAAAGACTAATCAAACAGTCCGAATATATGTGTGGGGATGTAGATTGCAGTGCTGTATATAGAGAGACGTAAATATTTGTATAGAATTCGAGAATAATGTAGAGCTATGTCCACTGGATTTAGATTTAAATCCAATCCGTTTTACATTCCATTCTGTATAGAATTACGAATTTATGACGCGATTAAATCATTTGTTTTAACTAGAATTTGGGTTTAATCGTGTGAATTGTGGGTTTTGGTGAAATTTTTGACCTCTTGTTGCGTGATGTATACGCCCACGTCTATTGAAAATGAAATCGTTGGAATATTATGACTTTGTCTCACGCCAATGTTTATTGAACTTATTTATAGCTTTGTTTCTGACATTTTAGTTGGATCCAATGTTGGAAAGTTATTTGTAATTGGAATATTCGAGATTTATTTATTTTTCTTGGTGAAGATTTGAATTTTTTGTACGACACGATATCTTTTAGATTTCTGAAAAACAGGGACATGTTGATGGGAAAAACTTTTGTTTTATGCTAAGTTGGTGGCGAATGAAGTTGTGCTGATGCCCAAGGACTTTGTATTACTCCAAGGGACCTTATGGTGGTGTCCTTACTTTATTCTAATGGAGAAATAAATTTATCACATAGTTGGTTCTCATGGGAGTTATTATGAGCAGAATATGTCCAAAACTTGAAATATTTGAACGAAACATATTTTATGTTTCTAAACAATTTTATAATTGAACTTTCGTATTTTTCTTTTTGATTTAACATAACGAAATGAAATGAATAGTATTTTCTCTAGCTCATTCATTGAAATTGATCAATATTTAAAACAAAAGTGTTACATGGTGTAGTGACAAGAAATAATGAATAAACAGTGTGATAATGATGTTTGTTGGAATTTAAATGAAATACATGGCTGTTTAGCATCGAGACACGCAAGAAACACTCACCGTACTGGATCGATTGGATTTGGACACAGAGAAACCGAGTGATGAGGAATTGGCACGTAAATTCGGCTTCGAAGAGGCATACTACGAGGGCAGACTTACCTGGTGGCAAAAGCTCAAGCCCAAAATGTGGTCCCTTTTCGATGAACCTTACTCCTCTAATGCGGCCAAGGTCGGTACCGTATTAACTGCATGTGCATTCATCTTTGACAATGGTGAGATCGTATTTATACGGTGTTTTTGTTTCCCTTATTTTTTTATCACTTCATTGTACCAAGTTCTCTTGATAATCATCAGAGTTGATGATTTTATTGTTGATTGTGCCGAACTGTCTGATTGATATGAGAAAGAGTCGATATGAATGGTCCCAGTGGGGTAATCAACTGTTCAGAAGTGATTTCATATGTTTTTCTTGTTTGTTGGCGAATTCCAATTGAAACTTTTTTTTTTCCGAATAATCTGAAATTGCTCAATTAATTTCATGTAACCCATTGTGTACAAACATTTCACGTTGGTAATTAAAAAGAATTCGACAAGTGTCCAATGTAATGGAATGAAATATATTTGAACATTTGGTTCGTTAACGTAATGAAATGTATCTGAATACGAGTGGGGATTTCATTGCAATTGATGCAAACACGCAAAAAAAATCAGTGGTTATTTTTGCAACTCAAAATTAACAAGAAAAAAATGCAAAATGACCCAAACATTGCAAATATTGGAAAATATGGAAATGAATAGATGAAATTTTCATATTTTTTTCTCCATTTTACACTTTCATACAAACAAATGTTCGTTTTGAGAATTTAATTAATTTTTTTTATTTTCACTATTTATTCTCTTCTACTCTAATTATTCATTAGCGAGAATGTGATTGCAGTATGAAACTATTTAATTACCTTTCACTCATCATTACGTAACTTGAATGTGATTACACAGTTGTTGAACTGAATTATTTTGTTACTTGTTGTAGATATCCATTCGTAGTTGATTACTTTCATCTTTAGTTTCGAGAGTATTAATTATTCGTCAATGTATATAATTTCGAGTCGTTATCGATTAATTAATTTATATCTCGTGCAAGCATTTGTGTTTGATCATACACTGAGATAATAATCGTGAGAAAATATCTTTAAACTGATATAAAAATGTGCCCAGAGCATCAAATTTAACCTGGTTGATATAAAGCTTCATGGAATTCGAACAGCTCACAGAGGAAATTCATATAGAATAACTCCTATATTAAATTTATAATCATCAAAGGATACTGCGCAATGACCTTTATAGAAACCACATCCTCCAATTCATAAAGTAAATTCCATTTTTTCTTTAACTAACCACCAACATCTCATGAATGTCAGGTCCACTTGTTCTCCTACAATCTCTGCAAAAGTCTCTAATTGATGTGATTAATCCCACACAATTCTACTTCCTTTGTTTTTTCTCTATCATCAAGATGAATTCTCATCATAAATAATCCCACAATTGGATGCTGCTCAAAGTAATTTATAACACAACTTGTTGACACTGTATCAGTAAAATACAAATATAAAAATTCATTCTGTTCTCTATATCCAACAATATTTCTCTATTTTATGTTGCAAATATTTGGGAATCACTGAATTTCATGTTTTCAAATATTGCTCTTGATGTTTATAGAAGAGTACTTCTATTTGAATTTCATATTTCATTTTGTCATTTTTCTGTCAGAAAATACCAACAGCGAATGTTCCATTCATTAAACAAACAAAAAATTGTGTTGCAATAACGTATTTCCTTGATATCAATATTTTCGTGAATATATGTGAATGGTAGTACACATCAAGCGTAGAGAGTACGAGATCTATGGGAGTATACCAAACATTATTCATTCTGAATTCAATATGCAATTCGACGTCGTTAATTCAATCATGTGTAGCAAGAATTATACCGTTGGTCGAATCGACCGCGATGCGCAAACATATATATGTCTGTAGATATATTCACATTTTCAAATAGTATCAACGATAACTGGTTTGTCACCAATTTACATTATCCAATATTTCTCTACTACCTGTCGCACCTCGTAGTTGAATGAGTACGTATTAGTACTCTCCATGCGTCTACCATGTCAGTATTCGCACATTTCATCAATGTTCAATCGTTAGTGATGCAAATTAATGTCAATGCGCCTGATCATATCTGTCTGTCATATTTATTAACAGTCGGGTTATGAAATAAATTTCGTTTAATTAACATATCAGAATGACTGAATACAAAAGTTGATAGCCAGTAATTTTGGTAGCAATTGTTATAAATCTCTACAGCTCTTGCACACTCTCGTTTGATGTTTTCGTTTTTTTTTCTTTGTTTTGTTTCAACATGATTGATTTTTCGTATATTAAAACGATCGAGAAACAGTTACGTCAGCTTGTTTTTTATGCTGTCGTCACAGAGATAGTCTCGATCCAATCAATGTGAAAGTGAAAAAAAAACCAGCAAGTGTTAAAGATAAACCGGAAAGAGAACACTGGAATGGGAAAAGCAAAAAAAGAATTTCCACTTTGTACAGTTGTGTTTTTATTTTCAGTCATTATTGTTTAACAATCTGATGCAGATTTGTTATTTCACAGATAATTGGCGTAATATCCGTCTTCTTCATTTGCATCTCCATCCTGTCATTTTGTCTGAAAACACATCCGGATATGCGTGTGCCAGTGATTATAAATCGTTCAGTTAAAGATGGAAATACAACAAATCATGTATTGGACAAAATACTTACCAATGCTCATGATGCATTCTTCTACATCGAGTGTATATGCAACGCATGGTTTTCATTTGAATTCCTAATGAGGATAACAGCAACACCAAGTCGTTGGGAATTCATAAAGTCATCAGTTAATATTATTGATATGATTGCAACATTGAGTTTTTACATTGATTTGGGTTTACAAAAGTTCGCCTCCCATCTTGAAAATGCCGACATCCTTGAATTCTTCAGTATAATAAGAATAATGCGGCTGTTCAAACTAACACGACATTCATCCGGCCTCAAGATACTCATACAAACATTTCGTGCATCAGCAAAAGAACTCACCCTGCTGGTATTCTTTCTGGTCCTCGGCATCGTCATCTTCGCCAGCTTGGTCTATTACGCTGAGAAAATCCAGGACAATCCAAAAAACGACTTCAAGAGCATACCACTTGGATTATGGTGGGCCCTAGTCACCATGACCACTGTCGGCTATGGTGACATGGTCCCTAAAACTTATGTGGGCATGTTCGTTGGCGCTCTGTGTGCTCTCGCAGGCGTATTAACAATCGCCCTGCCGGTGCCCGTGATCGTCAGCAATTTTGCGATGTATTACAGTCACACGCAGGCGCGAGCCAAGCTGCCCAAGAAGAGGCGTCGAGTGCTTCCGGTGGAGCAACCTCGGGTTAGAGTTCCCGGGGTACCGGGGGTTGGAGGGCAGACCCAAGGTACAACTGCCTGCAGCCAACAGGTCGCTCTCCTGCCTCCGGGGGGTGGTGGATGTGGAGGCGGACCTGGCCCGCAAAATCGACGGATGAATGCCATCAAAACTAACCATCCCAAGGATCCGTTCGCCATTAAAGGTTAGTACTTTTATTTCAATTCCTCATATGTTCTTCCTGTCCCATTTCACTACATCAACATTAATGCTACGACACATGGCGTCACATTAAGCCCAATCGATCCATTTCAACAGCACGATAAACATTCATACTCGAAATATTGACATTTCCGTATGTATCGAAATCCACACCACAAACTAAGCGTGTAATTATAGCTCCAATATCATCCGGGCTATGAATGTCTGTGGGGAGTTTAATTGAACTTGTCGCATCAATAGTTCGTTAATGAGTAAACGATGTGACGTATTAAAAATATTTGTTAATTATTATCGTATATTTATCTAATAATTTTGTGTTTAAGACTCTTTGATAGCGTTTTATCAAAGTATAGATGATGGTAGAATGGTATGAGAAAGTGGAGGGAAATGGAATGGTGGGGAACAAAAACTATCGGTGGTTAGGGAAAATGAGGTTATATCCATCTCAAAGAACACCACAACGTTACCTTTAGGGCGTATCCCTAGAGTCATTATTTAATCATCAACCCCACAAGCCACAACACCCTAATCTTACTTTATATAGATATAGTTCTAGTTCATAAGAGAATTATTCCGAAATTTCATCCACTTTGCTGAGTGCCAGTACTGACCCCCTGTCCGCTTGAAGGTCGGAACAAACTTAACCATTATCCCTTGTCATCTTTAGTTAGGTAAACCTAATGAAAAGATAATTTGACTTACTAATGGGGTGAAAATTTTGATCTGTTACAGATGACGACCGAAGAAATTCGAATCTTCGGACAAACGGGACCAAAACGGCCAGTGGGTTGGGCTAGTAATAAAAAAAATTAACAAAACGAATCGAAAAAATAAAAGAAAACTCTCCACTGCCGCGCTCCAATACCGCCCCAAGTTATGTGAAAGAAAAAATTCGGCGCGCTGAATGACACAAATATATGATCGATTGAGACACTTAAGTGAGTATAAAGAGTGAGACCAAAAAAAAAACAGAAACAAATAACCAACATCCTTTTGATTGATTGATTGATTGAACGACTGATTGATAGGAAGTAAGAATGCAACGAAAAGAGAGAAATAAAGATTGAGTGTGTGAGAGTAGATTAATAAGTAAGAACGAAACAAGCTGAAATAAAACGTACACGAGACGCTTGTCCCTGATAATTCAAACAAGGTCAGGACATAAATAGGGGAGTGGACCATGTTATATTCAAGTTAATAGAAAATAAATAATGTTTCAATAGTGAAGGGAAAACATACTCAAGAGTCGCCTCCATTTAATGATTATATTTCTCTTTACACTTGCGTGTTTAACGAATGATGAGACGAAAAATCAATCAATCACATTCATATTTAGGTGTAGAGAGGAAGGATAAGGCTTCCTCGCGAAAGAAATAATAATAACCCACACCCACGCTGCCTTTTTGCCATAGTACACGTGTGTATAATCTATCTTTTCACGATCAAGTGCGAGTGCAATTGTGCGTCACTACTAGGCCTACCATCGCTCTTTATATACTGTCACCCCAGACTCTCCTCACTTATGACCTTCCCCGATTATCGCGACAGCATTTAACATTTTGCGCACGTCAAATGCCATCTAGTCATAGTCTAGTCGTTACTAGTGATCGTCTCATTTTCGTCAGAGTCGCGTTCGGACAATCATAACATCCCAATTATTACATTTATTATTTAATATTTACGTTCGTTATTTCAGTCGCGCTGTCGTTCATAAAATTGACTAACAAAAAATAAAAATTTAACAATACGTTTTATTATGTACATATTTATGTATATAAAAAAAGAAAATTAATATTTTATTCCACAAGCATCGGAAAAAAATTAAACGATCCATCAACCATGCGAACAATTTTTTTTCCCCTTCATCCTATAACATTGGGAAACTTTTTGTTTCATTTTCGTTTTTGTTGTTGTCATGTTCTATCGACGATAAAAGAAATTTCTAAACAAAATAAAAAATAAAAAATAAAATATCATTGGAAAAAAAAATAATAAAAGAACAAAAAAAATTGTCATGCCAATTTTCAATTCGTCAACAGATTGCGTTCATAGTCAGTGGGCAAATGTTTACGGTCACGTATGTTGCAGATAAAAACGACAATAATTCGTGAAAGATGGAGCAATGGCCGAGGTAGAAAATTATTTGAAAGAGCGTGTGGTGGGTGTGTTGGTGACGGTGGCATAAAACGAAATAGAGAATTATTGGGAGAGTTGCTTTTTCGAACGCGGCCTGTCGAGCTTTTTTTTTTATTGCATCCAACCTTTTTACCTATGGATATATTTATATCTATATAAATACATCTATATATATGGGTATACATAACAACCCTGACGTCGCTGGGACCAATCATCAGTCATCCTTTCCACCCTACCGCAATTGATCCTAGAAAGATCTCATATTCTTCTTTTTTTCCATTCTCTTTTTAATACTTTTTTCGTTTTCCCCTTCGAAAATCGGATATCAACACATTTTATACCTGCGCTATCCATTTACAATCATATTCACGCGGATTTTCTCACATGCTCGATAACGATAATGTATATATATGATTATATATATATATAAAATACGAAAAGCTCGATGCTATGTTACATAACTTCATATAATACATTGGATACACACGTACAGACACACATACACAAGTATATGACCTTTGAAAAATGTCTGGCGAACGATTTATTCTCTCTATCGACATATTATTTGAGATACAATTTTCTTCTTTTCGTTTATAATTCTCCTTTTATCCTTTATCCTTTCAAGATGCTACGAGTTGAAATGATTTCGTTTGTGTATACATTGAAAATGTTTCGACATTCGTCAAGAGAAAACTCTTCGAATTTTTATGAATCTAAATAAAAAAAAAAAAATTCTTTTTCCTTCCTTCGTTCGATTGAAGTTTTGTGTTATAAACAGAAGAGGAAGAGAATGAGAGTTCGAGAGAGTAGAGAAAGTAAAAAAAACAAGAATAAAGAAAAGAAAGTAATAATTTGTGTAAAAGGAAATGGAAGAGAGAGTTTGTTGAATAAAAAAAATTAGACAAATGGATAAATAAAAAAAAATTGCAATGGCATGGAATTATTTGAGAATGATCGAGTAATCGCGTGCTCAGAAAGGCGTACTCGAAATATAGGTATATATATACATATATATACATGTATATATCGATTTAAAACGCCTTTGTGTCATTGCGAGAAAGCTGAGGGATATGAGAAATGAGAATGAACAAGTGTAAAAGAAAAAAAAAGTGAAAGAAAATGCAAATAAACAAATAGCAGGAAGTGAAACAAGAGAATGATAATGACGATGGAAAAAGGAAAAATGTGAAACGAAAGAAAAAAAAAATGGAGAACGAACGAATGTAAATATCTATATAAAAAAAATAATTAAAAAACGGTTTCATTCCGTACATATCTAATTTCACCGTGAGGGCATTTTAACGCCATTCAACATTTGGAAAATTAGTGAAAATGAATATTTTGTATTTTTCAACGAAAAATTAAATGAGAAAAAGGAAAAAAAATCATCAGTGAAACAAAAAAGGGAATAAAATAAATAAAAAATGATACGACGAGTACATAAACTGTATTTTCTATTAACGTTCAGAGGAAACGCCACACGCGTATTATATACTTGAATATCATCTATATATAACTGTATACGTATAGCACATTTGAAAATGAAATTTAATTGCGCGCAATCGTGTCTATACAATAGTTCAAAAAGTCTGCCATTTCCTCTTCCTCTTCCGTCATATTAATTCCTACTCTGTTCTATTATGCGTCTATTTTCTTTCTTTCTGTTTTTTTTATATATTCTTTTTTTTTCTTTCTGTGGGGAAAAAAAATCGACATTTTTATTTTCCCCCATTGTTGCATATCGGGTTGGGGTGCGCTGATGGCGAATTTTTTTTTTCTCCGATTGTTTGGTAGGGCGGCGCCGCGATCGATCTACGTGGGAACAAATGATGAGGGTAGAGTGAGCGAATCAGTGAGTGAGTGTATAAGTGAGGCTGAGTAAAAAACGAGAGAGGAAATGAAATAAAAGAAGAAGAATAGTGAGGAGGAGAAGAAAAATGAAAAATTGAAGGAAAATTGTTGGGGGGTGAGAAAAATTAAAGGGAGGGACAGAAGAAAAAAAAGAATGACAAAAAGAATGACGGGAATTGTCGTTTAGTCGAGATGAACGAGAAAGGAAACAAAAACCAACCCCTCACGATTTTCACCTCCCTTCACTTTTCCTTTTTTTACTTGAATTTATCAAAGTCGGGAAATTATAATAAGCGAAATTCGTATTTGATCGGTAAATACGATGAAGCGAACGATAAAATACCAATAGGAAAAATTGATAATACAAATAATTTTGAATATTTGTAAAATTTTATTGTTTGTCTTTCGCTTTATATTTGCATGTGGATGAAATAAATTTTTTCACTATATGAATGAGTGGCATTATGAAAGTCAACGAGCACTAACGATGGGAAGGTCGTGATTTAATCAGATTTTTAAACGCGAGGAAAAAAGTGAGGTTTCAACCAGAGAAATGGAGCTTAAATATACAGGGAGAAAAAAAATATTAAAAACTTAAAAGAAAACGAAAGATATGCATATCTGCGTTGGTTATGTACACACACAGACGCACACACAAAAACATATATAAATATATAAATAATAAATTGCACACATGCACACACAAACACAATCAAACAAAATACGCACACAAAATCGCGCCCATTTTTCCTGCTCTCTAAACAATGCAATATTTTTTCATTTTCCAATGTTTCACTTATACAATTCCCAATTTAAATTATATAGTTGATGAGTGATTAATAATAAATTTTTTAATTTACAAATACACAACAAAATAATAATTAAATAAAAGAATATAAAAAGAAACAAAAAAAAATAAAAAACAAGAACGAAAAACACAATCACTTTTCTTACGGCGATATTAATCGTCACTCGACGATATTTCTTCTCACGTGAGTTGTGAAGAAGTTAATTAAATACATTATTGTTAAAATGAAAATCGATAAATTTTCAATGTGACGAAGATTGAACAAATTTTATTATGATGCGCAATGAGATACATATAAATATATATTTGAGAAAGAGAAAAAAAGAAACACCAAAGAAGAACTCAATAACGTTGTCTTGAATGGAAAAGAAAAACGAAATGAAGAAAATCGAAATTGAACACAAAACTACGTTATGATAAAAAGGAAAAAAAACAACATAATTTTCATGTTACTTTATTATTTTTTTTTCCATTCAAGGCTACATATATTTTTTCTTCATTAATATCTTCCTAACATCATTATCGTTATTATCGTGATTTAATTAAATAAATTGTGATGCAAAAAAGGTGGTTAATTAAAAAAAACAAATTAAAATGAAATGGAAACAATACGAAAAGAGAAGAATGATGAATAGAGACGAGCAAGAACAAGGGCTATGTGATAACAAAAATGAAATGGTGATTATCAATTAAATCGTTGATGATCTCTAGAGTATGAACAAAAGAAAGGAGAAAAAAAAAACAGGAAGATGCATAAGAAAACGTAAGGAAAAAGATTAATAAATTTGCAAATAAAACTCCAAGAAACTCGAAATTGAACAAATGTGTTATGTACATATATATGTATATATTCACATATACATACATATATATATTATTGTACTGTGGGCTGCTGAAATTATGAGCAAGTTGGTTTGTAAATAAAAATTATTTGACTCTTTGAAAAAATTGTTTATTGATTTTCTTATCTCAATATTTTCCTGCTTTATATTTTATCTTCTATTTCAGCAATTTGTCACAGAAGATGATAAATGAAAAGAAGCCAACGAATTCCTTTTACAGTTTATGTACAATCTTTATTATAAATATTTTATCTCATTACAATTAATAAAAATTGAATAAATAAATAAAATAACATTGATAAATAGGGAATGTTCCAATTTGTATCAGTTTTGCTAATTCGGATAAAGAAAAAATTAGAGAAAAGGAAAATAATTCTATTTTATGTACAGAATCATAACGATATCACCAACTCATGTTCTAATTCATTCATCACACACCATTTTTACTGATGATAAATCATTTTTACAATACACGTGCCAACATATTGTTCCACCGACGACACTCCAGGGAACACTTTTCGCATCTATATATTTTAGGGTGTTTGGTGATGATAAGTGATTCAGTGGTAACCAGTGAATTATAGATGAAGAGGGTAAAATATAGATAAGAAGAAGAACACATAGAATATTTTAAGTAACGCGTGATCTGAGCCACAACAAAATGCCCTTTTTTTTTCTATCATCCCTCCATTGTCGTAAAAACCAATAATCATCACTGTTGGGATGAAAAATGAAACAATAAATAAATACAAGACGGAGAATGTCGAATTGGGGTGAAAAGAGAGTTATCATAATCCGAAGAATTACACGTAAAAGCTGAATGAAGAATTGGATATCATTTTTTACGATGCTGTATAAAAAATTCTGTAGAATATGATTTTTATGATACCACTATTCGAACATTTTTGCAATATTCAATATCATGCTGTAAGAATTGTGATTTTTTTTTATCCCATCTCATGAAAATAAAGTGATTTCTCTCGATTGTTATTCTTTGATTCCAAATATAACAGAAAATAACTACAATAATTTATCTATGTGGTGAATTGTGGTGTACAAATCATTCAGTTTTCAATTTTCTCCAACATTTCACATCCATAAATTTCCATATTATTTATTGAATTTAAATCTCACAATTTTCCTAGTACGTCCATCCATTTTTTTCTGTTACGCAACACATGGCAATTGTTCATAATTTAGACACATGCCAACCATATCTTCCATCAATGTTGTGGTATTTTCATTCCCCATACCAAATTCCACCCTTATGTGAAATGGCGTGTACGATGTTTCCACACGACAATTACCGTCAATGTCCAACTCACTTGGTCCACACAATGAATTTCCACAGTGTTCAAGGTCACAAATACCAGGCGCATCACTACCCGGCTGAAAAATATTAAACAATTAAATAACTGGTCATGGCAGACATTGATACAAATCACATTTCATTCACAAAATACAATTTAAATTGTCCAAGAGGACAAAAAGAAATTGAAATAAATAAAAAACTTAAATCAAACTACGAGAAATGGCGAAATAAAATTCCAACATCCACCTCTTTAAGAGCAGTTCGCTTACGAATTAATATATATTCATATATGTATATACAAAATCATATTTATTTTACTTTTCGGAATAAAAACTCTGCGGACGAGCAAAAGTGCCTAAAGCCAATATAACAATGTAAGTTTATAAGTCAACTTGAAAGTTGAACGTCAATTTAGTTGGAAGATCAACGCAAACTTGACTTGTGCAAGAAATCTTCATTCTTATATTTCATCTCGTTTATTTCCCCTCTTTTCCACATGACCTCACCTATTTTGCAGAGAATTATCATGGCAAAAATGCTCTTGTACCCACTATGATTATTTCATAAATAAAAATAAAAAGGGGAAAGAACAAACACAAATACAATAATGAAAAGTCTGCCGCCCTGTAATAATTGTAACAAACTGTGTTTACCAGTGGGATCAATTCATGTGAATAATTCATATGAACGTGAGCAACTGAGCTAGTGAAGGATAGCACTGGGATTGGTAAAATCGATAAAGGGTTAACTATGTGCATATGCATATAGATAATATATATGTTCATTTAGTTTGTATGTTACCATGAGGAATTCCTCGACATCACATGGTATGAGAACACGATCATCGCAACGTCTCATGAGTGTTGTTTGATCATTGACAACTGTACCAGAACCTTCAATGTCATTCGCTTCGTCATTTTGTATCATATTGAACAATGGTGAACCAATTCTGAATGTATTGTTATTGCATGGTGTATATGCAATGCTACACATGCCACGTTCTTGACGTATACACAATGAATAATCTTGATTTGCCAAGTAACGACCGTTTGGCAAGAAATTAAGTGTCTTCAATGTGCCTTGAGGTGAATCGAAATATTGTAGACATCCGTCAGGTGCACGTTGTTCAAATGGCAATTGTACTATTGACATTTCCCACATACGAGATTGGAGATTGCTTGGTAATATAAAATCGAATTTTATTGGTCCATCTTCGACGTCTATATACACTGTGAAAGAGAAAATTATATGTTTGTTTAAGGATGATGGAAAATTTAAACATAAATCTAGAGGATTGACTTGTTTAAATGAATTTTTATCACGATAGCAGAGGTTTAGAGTAGTTTCATTAATTCTTTATCCATTTATCTCAAATTGGATTGAAAACGTGAGATCCAATATTGGTACATCGGGGGAAAAAATGTTGGAGTTATTAATCTTCGTATTTTTATGACCGACGTGTTTCAAATTTATGATAAGGCTTATACAATATTTTTTACAAACAATATAGAAATGCAATATTAAAATGTAAATGTTACAATTTTTTATTAGACACTCAAGTAAATGGAAGTGATTTAAATTTATGATTCCCTTGAGTATTTTTAAATTCAAACGTTAAATTGATTAAAAGAAAATATGATAAAAATATTTTCTATTGTTTAAACTCATCAGTGCATTATGAATAGTCAAATATTCTGTATAATTAATGTTTCACATTTTTTTTTTAATAAACCCACTGGATATGATTGTGCGTAATGGAGCAAAGTTGGGACAGAGGAAAAGCCCACATTTCTAACCCAGTTCTAGTAAAAGTTACATAAATGTCGGGAATTGTTACAGACACTCATAGCGCTTTTACCAAAATTGGTGTAAACTTTACTGGAATAAAATGTCTTGGTTATGATTATATATGATCATCTAGAATTAAGGTAACTTTTCTTCATCCAACAAAAGTGTTCACTTCGTTCAAAATAGAAGAAAACATATCTTGGTGATAAAAAAATTTCTATTATGTCAAAAATTTTTAACTCTTGAATGGTTCAACATATAAAATTGAATAAAAACAAAAAAGTTTTGGCTGTTCATTTAGAGAAATCTATTACGAAGTTATGCTTTTAATTAATTTTTTTTAGGAAATATAAACTTTCGTTTGTTTACTGCAAGTCACATAGGAAGTGGCAACCAGTCGCATATTCCAACACTATAAAGAAATAAAAATAAAAATTCTACCACCACCCCACTGTAACATTCTCACTCAACTTGCGATCTGTCTGTCAGTCTGTCTATATATGTCTAATATAAGTCGTATAATCTTAAGAGTGGATAAAGAATATTCACTCACGATGAGTCGACATCAGAGAAACGATAAATTGCTACATTTTTTTTTCAATTCGTCTTCCATCTTGTGTGAAAAGTGACATTTATGAAGCCTTTTCACACGAATTATCCGATTTACCAACGTAATAAAAATAATTCCTTCAAGTTATCTCTTCATATAAAAATTCTATTAAATTTCTATTATAATATTAATCATCATTAATATCTTAAAATTTTCTTACTGTGTTGACCACTATTCCAACCGCACAATTGAAATCTCGTATCGCCACTGGTAATTTCCATAACATCTTCATCACAAATTCCAGTTCTACGATGCGGTTGACCCTGCAAACATTCGCCAGATTTCAAATGTATATTTAATTTAATACAGATTATTTGAAAGCTCAGTACTAAAATAATATTCAATAAATTACTCACAATATTAAAGTGTACAAAGTCAATTCGCAATTGACTAACTTGTGACTCAATTTTTTTCACAGTTATCGAACAATTCAGTGGACTTTCAATAAGATTAGGAAACCCTGGACTGATAATGTAAGTCAAATTGCTGTCGACAGTCGCATCACAGCTCTTCGTAACTGTTAAATAAATAAAAAAATTCTATAAAAATCAAAAAGTCAATTCTCCCTATTGATCCAAAGATCAAACTAAATCATAATAATAATTGTAATCAGACAGCGAAATATTGTGCAAATATATCGACGATGCCTTTTGACATTTGATCGACCGTGACGATATTGAACGTGAAGTGAAAGAATGGGATGAAAAAAAAATCTGAAATGACACTTGAAGCATGCAAATCACCACATCCAAAGCGCCGGAAGGGTCCGATAAAGTCGAATGAATACCCTCGAAAGGGCGGCAAAATGAGGGGAGGAAAATAAAAAAAAGTAGAAAATGAACTGCTAGGTAGATACTCACACATTCCAGGGGGATTCCCCAGCGGTTAAACCCCTTTCCTTTTTTTTTCTCCTGTTTGTCCCTATTTACAATTCACTTCTACCTTCCACCCTCAATAAATTTTTCTCTCATTTCCACCCCTTCGTTTACTTATTTTTTTCATTATCATCCTTTTTTTTTTTCCTCTCATCCGCGTATTTATAATTCTTTCTTCACTCACCATCTACATTTTTACTGTGAGTGTATTTGCACGCTGAAGCAGAACAACAAAACTGGCGTTAAAAAATTCACGAATTTTCCAAGTCCTCGACTTTTCTCGTGGGCTAAGAAAAATAAAGCAAAGAGGAAAAAAAAGGTGAGAGAGGGCAAAAAAGTAGTTTAGGGTGTAGGACAGATGGGCGGGAGAATATATATATATATATATATTTATTTATGAGTGTATGTGTGTATGTAGCGGATTGGGTCCTTAAAGCAGAGCAATTCGAGGGCGAATTTCCCAGGCGGCTGCGCGCAAATGTCAAGAGAAGTGTCCGCCAGGGAGGGTGACGTATGTGTTGTCATAAAAGACGGGCGGTGAGTATAGGGAAAGGCTACTACAAGAAAAAAATAAAGCGGTGGAAGAGAAACGATCGTTAAGTATATACGTGACAAATACCACATTGCTCAGCGTGTAGATACAGTGGGCAAAGCAATTTCGACAACAATCGGCCAATTTCAGATTGCGTCCGAATGTCTTATCTCACATACTGGAGCTTGGACTTGTCATTGTATACTGGACATCACCGCAAAGGCATGCGGATGTACGCACAATAATCTCATAGAGTATTGTCAAACGTTTACTAAATCGTTATTATATTAAGGGATGAAAATAGTTGAGTGGATTGATCGTATCTAGAGTAGAAAGTTCCTGATAATGACACGAAGTTTTGAGAGAGGAGACTTAATCTATTGAATTTACGTGAATCATCATTTTTTTTTTCTTGTAGATTGTTCTATGGGGATTGTTAATTATGTGGAAAAAGAATAGAAAAAAAATGTCACAGTTTTTATTGTTTTGATCGTAGAAGAGAATTTAATTAATAATTTGGAATTAAGTAATTAAGTTTAAAATAGGATTGATTATTTTGATGATGTTTGAAAAAAAATTGCGAACTAATATTATAAATTATGAGGTAGAGTGAAAAGAGTTTATGATTTTCATTGGACAGATTTTATACTATAAAAATATTAAAGGTATCATCATGGAAATGTTCATTATTTCACCAGTTTGTTTTTATAGAATTTTATTAATTATGTGAAATATGATCTAATGATCTCCGAGTTAAGTTTTATTACAGAATAATTAATGAAACGTTTTGAAATGTATATTTAGTGAGGGTGAAATAATTACCATTTCCATATAACGATATCGAGTTTAGAATTATTTTTTAAAATGAAATTTGTTTTGTTGGAGTATTAAAATGGAAACTGAGAGAACATGACGAGCGACAGTATGGGAAAAGTTATAATTATACAGGGTATATTACAAAGGGTTGAGTAGAAAAATTCGATATGGATGTCATGTTTTATGATATTAATAAAGAATATTTGAAAAATGTTCTTCCTTTTTATATGTGTAATTAAAATATCACTTTAGAATTTGATATGGTGGTGTTAGAATTATCATTTTATTTTTTATTTGGATGAGTAAATTAAAGTGCTCGTTCATAGTTATTTTCTTGCGATTTACAATATAATAGAGAAGAATTATGGCATGGTGAATGAAAATTGTAATATCGATCGCTCAATTTATTATATACTTTGTTAACTTTCATGTACATTTTAGCATAATTACTATCCGGAATTGTGGTTGTATGGATATGGGAAAACTGGAGCACTAGAAATGTACTATGTGCTCTGTATTATTTTTCGTTGTGCTGTCTAGTAAATATTGGAATATGAACAGTACTTGTTCAAAGTCACTATCTAAATTGGTATATTTCCCACTCATACATTTTGTACCTTATTTATAATATTTCAAACTCTCTGTTCTCCTCATATACTTTTGTCTCGCTATACGATAAGAGAAAGTTTGAGATTTATGTTTCTAAACTGAGATTATAAATATTCATAAACTTTTCGCATGAATTTTATTTGTTTAATTGAAGAATTAAACTTAATTTGATGGATCAATTTGGATTTCTACTTCTAAAAGTGAATTTGCATCATTATTATTTATATTTTTAAATACATTTTTCATCATTAAATAATTTTTGTAGAAAAATTCCCAGATCGTCATTTTAATCATTAGAAAATCGCCAATAAAACAAAAAAAAACGCGTTACAATACATCAATTATTTTACCTATCACATTCAAAATAAACTCAGCGTATGTCAAACTTCAATACGATAAAAAAGCATTGGAAAATAACCTATTAAGAATTACATCGATATAAGAAAAAAAGAAATTGTATTCACCAGCGCAAAACGACAGATTTTCCAATTTAATTTACCAATCTTTTATTATGTATGAAAAAAAAAAAAATCATACTCTGCTATAAATCGAAAATATTCTTTGACAGACACCGGATTATATTGACAGCAGCTGTGAAAGAAAATCCCATGCAAATCCCTTCACTATTTTTCCCAAAACATTTTCCGTCCATAAATAATTCAATAAAATATCTCCAGAATTTCCGTAAATAATTCAATAAAAAAAACTTCGAAGGATCCTCATCAAAAAAATATCTCTACTAAAATCCAATATACAAAATATGGAACAAATATTTTTTTTCTCACCCTATCGAACGCGCACATATATATATATATATATGTATATATATATAAGGACGAATATAAAACCCTACGAATCGAAAACACATCGAACATGATGTTTGCTAATGAATTCGGTTATCCCGCTCCGATTGTGACAAATCCGCTACATACCTACGAAATCTACTCTGTCGCTTCAGTCATATATATATGAGCATACCTATATGGGACAAAAAAAAACCGGTCGTGTACCTCAACGGTAATGTAATCCATTTGAGTGGTGTCACAGAGAAAGGCACGTGAATACAACACAACTGTTGTAAATATTAATGTGGTGGATAGCATAACAAAATGACTTTCTCGCAAATAGACAACAGTTATTTATTAATTTTTTTTTTTGCTCAAATTATAATCAACAAATGGATATTCTTAATTTGTCGATGTCAAACACCACAAAGATTTTTGTATATTCATTTATTTATGAAGTTATTCAATTGGTTATCTAGTGATTTATTACTTCATTTATTGATTTATTCTCTTTATGAATTTATCGATAATATTCATTCATACTTACTCATCTATTTATTTATTCATTCGTTTATTTATGCATTTGCTCATCTACTTATTTACTTATTCATTGATTTATTTACCTATTTACGATAAAGATATTATTAATAATTGATATATGTATCTTTTCTTTTCATAAATGCATTGCATAAAAATCTTTAAATTGCTCACACAAGGAATTTCAATGCCTGAAAGAATTTTTTTTTTTCATTTCTCTAACGGGTTCGATTGGATTTATGACACTAGAAGTGGAATGATGAGAGAAAGAGAGAGAATAAAGGGAAAAAAAAAGAGTAGAACAGATGTGGTGAGAAGGAGAGAGACATTTTTCTGATAACCGTCCCACTGTAAAAACATTTATTCCTATTCAAATAATTTTTCCACCGTCTTTTTATTATTTATATAAATTGTGCGGGACCGGAACGTGAATGCCTCTAGAGATATAAAGTAACTGTATGTACTATTATTCGGTCAAGAGCCAAGATTTCATTTTATATATTTCTTTACTGAATGTACATAACTAACATATGCGCCAAACCCCTGCAGTGAATGGTGGAATAAAAAAGTTGAATTAAAAATAAGTAAACGAAGAAATTGTTAAAGTGCAAATTGAATTTTCAATTCACTCGTGTTCTCGTGATATTCTTCGTCATTCTGTACAAGTGTAATATTTTTTCTTCCTATTAATTTTCTTTCTCATACACAAGTGTGCAATGAATGTGCAGAAAAAAATTATATTACTGTATTTTTTTCTTCTTTGTTTATTTAGTGTTGTACGTGACAAACGTCACGCTCTTTTATTTTATTTTATATATTCCTTTTTTATTCTTTTTTATATACTCACTGACACAGCAAACACCAAATCCTAGTGCACATTGACCATGAGATTGTCCGTTTTTTATTCGACATTCGTATGTATTCATACATATTCCACGTCGACGTTGGTCTTCAGATCTGCATTCTTCTTCCACGGGAATGGGAAAGAAATTAAGTGCTGAAAAATAAAATAAATCTTATTTTATTCAAGTTTTTATCTTTGTTATGTTTAGAGGATGATAAAAATTATTTAAATTGTTGTCTGTATAAATAGAATTAATAAAATTGAGAAAACAAATGATTTAGGTAGAGCTGAATTAGTTGATAAAATGTAACAGTCCTGGAATTTGTAACGAGGAAAAATTAATGAGAATTATCTTGTTGTTTCGAGAATTTATTCTGTGAATAATTTATGCATTTAATTATTTAAAAGGAAGAAACCCTTTTCTTTCATTCTGTCTGTAAAAATAACTTATCAGCAAAATTATTTCTTTCTCAACGCAATGAATCAATAATTTCATTTCACTTTTAACATCTTATAATTAAATTTCCTTCTGTTCACATTAAATAAGTTTAACCATCAATTATGATCGCTTGAATAATTTAAAAATCCCTTCTGTGAAAGCGCCATCTATATTCAATTGCAATGTCTTCTTCCACCGTTATCCCACATGTCTTCCAACTTTTACATTCCCGTTCATTGTCATCTACAACTTGGCCCAACGCCACCATCACTGTGCACTCTACACAGATTGTAATTACTTTTATGTTCGTTGAATTAAATTTTCACCTGCGTCAAGTCAAATGTGTGTAATACCTCAAAAGGTAGAACAAATAACACAAAAAAAAATTACAAAACCATCGGAAAATAAAACAATAAACAATACAGAGTAATAAAGAATACATATTTCGGCTAATTCAGATTCATGACAATCGCAAACCCGCAAGGCGCATTGAATTATTCTGCGGTGTGCAAAATAAATGTGTGCACAATACATACACACAAATGTACAAACGAAATAAAAATGAATGCACACAGAACAAAGATAAAAAAAAACAGAATTATTTCCAACAGATGACGTATACAATTGAACGTGACATGTTTTAAAAATTGTGCCCTGTAGTAGTCACAAATATGTACATAAACGTTTCATATTTATTATTATATTTTGGAATATTCAATACACAATATATTCCAATTCAATGGGGTGAGTGAACATTGGCGCACTGAAGCGATAAGATAAAAAATATATAAAAAATACACAACAACTAAATTCACCCGTCTAACTTCTCACGCTTGAGGATATCAATTTTATCCAGAAATTCTCTATACAACTACCAACAAATTCTCCATTACCTATGTATCAAATACTTTTTCCCTTCATCCACCCGCGCATTCACACCACTTTACCTGCATAAAAAAAATGCGAAAAAAAAAACAACGAACAACTTCACCACATGAAAAAAAAAGTGATAACAAAACAGGATAATATTACATGAAATCCACATATAGTAATACAGAAAATAATTTTAACCGTTATTTATTATTGACCGAATAGGACCGCTATAAAATTGAATAATAAACCCGGACAGAGTGGTGAAGAAAAACTTTTTGGGCTCTCTACATAATTTATCATATTTATAACGGTTAATGGAGATGGAAATAACCGAAAAATAAATAAAATAAAATGGAATAACATGAAAAATAACATGAGGTAAAAGAGGAAAATGAGAGGTAGAAAAGAAAATAATAAAACAAATTTTCATTTTCATCGCACTTACCCCTCGGTTGTGTGGAAATTTCGTGGCTATTCCACTCGGCTGATTGTCCTCCAAGGGACGACCGCCATATATTGAACATGGGCCACTGTTTACTTGGTGGTATCACAACCAGAATAATCATCATCACCCACCATGCCAACCATTTGCACATACTGACGAAGCAACAATGTATATAAACACAAATAACAAACACACCATCAAACAGTATGTAGTTGCTATCACTTTGTCTTTGAATATTCTCTATACTATCTCTTTTCTGGTTTCCTCTTACTCACCCACCTCGACTACTGCTGAAACAGGTACTCGACTCACTCAAGGTCTTGGTCTTGATGCGGAAGTCCACGTTGAACTGGGTGACCATCAGCCTCATCATCTCCCCTCTCCATCATGTAGCCTCCTTCTTAATATTTTTTTCATGTTGATTATTCTGATGCCCCGGCAAACTGGAATAAACATCTCATAGGTTCATTGCTGTATTTTCCTTTTATTCATTCATCAAATGTGAAGATAAATAATAAATTTTTGATAAATAAATTTGGAATAGGAAATAGATATTTTATAAGTAATAAATTGTTTATTTGAAATTTGTATCTGAAAGTTCATGATAAAAGAATGTGAATTATTTAAATTGAATTGTCTGAAATATCGTGGCGGGAGCAATCGTGTGACCCTGATTTAAATAATGGAATTAAAATAGCAAAGTTATATACAGAGCGATGCAAGAATATGAACCAGAATAATTTATAGCTTATAGTCATCTATATCTGTGTATAGGAATTCAATTGATTCAAATAGGATGAAGGTTGTGAAAGTTCAGGAACATTTGAAAATGTAATATTTCGCCATCTCTAGAGAAAATTTTCAATTGAAATAGTATTTCTCATCGGAATAATTCAGTTGGTAAAATAGGTCAATTCATATCGACACGTTGGTACAGAGTAAAGTACAGAAAAATGCTAAATGTAGTTGGCGCTGCACTCTAATTCTTATACAATTCGAATAATAAAACAATGAAAAAACGATTATCCCGTTGAATTCCTCTCGTGGAAATGTTCTTCAATGATAATTAACCTCAAAATAATTACCAATTATTATCGAACACGAAATCTGGGAACATATTCAAAATTATTTGCTCACATACAATGTTGGTAGAGCAGAACTGCAAGCCGACTGAAAGTAACAAAACAAAAGATTCATCATAAAATTACAAAACAAGATGGCGACTGCTGCTGAATACTCAAAATATCTAATTTTCTATCAGGCACAATCAAAATGGCTATGCCAGTGAACTCGTTTCGTGAGAAAGCTTTCAAGTGATTGCCACAAATTGAATTAGAAAAACATAAATTTAAATATTGAGAAGCGATTGCGCCATCGTCGTGAGTTGGGTGAGTAGTGATGTTAGTGGATTCCAGCTGTTTATATGTTTCGTCTGTATAAATAAATTATTTATATACATATATATATATAATAGCAATAATACATAGTGAGATTAGTGTTTATGAATGTTCATTATGTACGTACATATACAAACACGAATTCTTTGTACGGCGCGTCCTTTTTTTCTCTCTGTATAATTTATTCAGCGAGGATTTTAACGTGGTGGAACTGATTTTCCATATTGAGAATATGTCCTGTTCTATTTCCTCATGTTCACCTCATTTTCATTGACATCATCCGATTCTTCAATCTTTGTCGATCATATGTGTATATATATATATATATTATTTTTTTTTATTCCGTATTAATTATTCATTGTTCTTTATTGAATCAATTAATGGGTTCCACATGATGATACGGCAAAGGTGGAACTTAACTTTGGATAAATAATATTTATCAGAAGAATTTTTTTGCCAAACGACAAGCGAGAAATATTTCAGTTTGTTTCAGTTAATGATATTGTGAATCACGTACTTGTGTTACTAATGTTGGTTTATGAATACGAATGATATATTTAAAAAGATATGGAGAGATAAAAAGCAATAATGACATGAACAATGATGAGATATTGTTGGTAGTGTTATTATTGCGTGGTGGTAAGTAGCTGGAATGGTTCATCCTTGCAGATTTTGAGCAAGAGTTAAAAAGAAATTTTAGATGGCAAGTTAGATGTATTGTGTAGGAGTAAATACAAATATTTCAATGAATTTAAGAGTAAAAAATAATTGGGGGTAAGTAGATGGTCTATTGTGGTATCACTGTTATACTATCAGAACAATTTTGATGGATTATCAATATTAATAGTGAATAAGGTCGGAAAACAAAAGAGAAATGTGAAAAATTCAATGAATTTTCACTGATTATATTGAAATGAAGAATTCTGTATTTTCAGAGCCTTTGTATGGAGGCCTAAGCCGAATTTGTCTGTAGGAAGAAAGAAAAAAAGTTGATTACTTCACAAAACATCAGAAATAAAAGGAAATATCATCGAAGTAAGCAAAATCACAATGCAGAATTTCGATGATCTCGACATAGAAGGACGTCATCCATCTCATTTGTCTGAGGAAGAGAGGGAAAAGGTAAAATACATCACATCACATCAAAAGTATAAAAAAAAAGTCTACACCCGAAGATTCGACAGCGCACACACATACAAATCAACAGATTTAATAATTTGTCCAGCTATTTTTTAATGGAATGCATCAACAATGAACATGACAACTGTATAATTCAATTGAAAATGTTGAAAAAGTATCCATTCTATTGATTGTTAATAATTGAAATTGAATAATGATTTTCACAGGAAGAAAATGACCGTAAACGTTTGATGCGATGTAGTGTAACAGCTGAGGATGGTACATTGCGTCCAGTTTACTCACGTACGGACGACGGTGATATCTGGTGTCATATTTGCAATATTGCTTTGTTTGGAGCCCACAAACTACAAAGTCACAATACATCAAGTCGACATAAAATAAAATTGGATGAGTGGCCATATCCTGTATCATTATGGTCGAAGAGAGATGCATTGAAGATTTCGAATCAGGGACCAACGCCAATACCTGATACATTGGCGCCTGGTGAGCCTGTACCACCAGGCATGGAAGATCAAATGACCCGTTCAACGACGATACAAGTCAGTTTGGATCGTCATCAGAGCTCGCCATTAGTTGGCCTCGAATATTTATTGGAATTAGTTGACAATGATTCGTGTGAGCCAAGTTACACGTGTGTGTTGTGTGATAAACGTGGCGATCCACGAACTGTTATGGCACACATTACCAGTTACAATCATCGTATCACCTATCTTAATCGTCATTTTCCAACAATATCACGCGCCATAACTGAATTACCGCGTACACAAAATTATAAACGTGGCGCAAATGAAATTTCCGTGTTAGTTGCAAAGAAGATTGAAGAGAAATTTGGTAGATTGCATCCACAACTCGTTGATAAGGGCCAATTTGAGAAGAATAAAATACAATATATCAAGAATGTGTATCAGGATTATCATTTTAGGTAGGTGTGGGAATGTCCTCTTCCTGATTTTGACCTTTTGTCATTATTACTTATTTTCTCTTCAATTTACTGTGATTGTGATTAGATTCATTTCATCTCATATTTTTTACTTAAACAATTTGATACTTGTGCAATATTTTAAAACGTGGCTGTTTCCTCTACGTGCACACAGGGAAACGCCCGAGTTAACGTTTATGGATGTTTACGATGTGCGATGGGTAACACACTTTGATGAGAAATTGGCAGAAATGAACATTGATATGAAAAAAGGTGAGTAATTATTATTTGTTTATTTATATATTTGATACCTCATTGTTATGTTCGAAAATTAAGGCAAAAGTTTCACTACAGACACAAAACGATTTGTGTCATACTTTGAATTATTTTATTCATTGTTTTTTTGTGTTTGAATGAAAAAAAAAGACTTGGCCCTGTTGGAAGAAAGTTTTGAAGATAAACCGAAGAAGGAAGAGAAGATAATTGACAAAGCGTTCCCGAAGAAGATTGAACCCGACACAAGTAAATCGTAAGTGAAACCAACTCATACAAAAAACCTGAACAAGTTCTGAAACATTTAAAATTAACCGTAAAACCATGACTATGTTTTTTTTTATTTCTCATTCTTCCAGATCAATGAAAATTCGCATTCTCACAAAGGATAGATTACATCGAAAATCAGAGAAAGATGATAAGAAGAAAAGACCATCGGATGACACAAGATCATTGTCATCATTGTCGAGTATTTCAAGTAGTCCATCGCCAGATCGATCGAGATCGCGTTCACGTAGTCGCACTCGTCGTGTATCGAGCCGTGATCATACAACTAAATATCGTCATCCAAAATCCTCACGACATGCTCGTTCTCGTTCGCGTTCACGTTCTACTGGACATTTACGCGAACGCGACAAATGGGATAAATTCCGTGAACAAATACGTCGTGCTGAGGAAACACTGGATCGTGCACTTAAATTTCATGAAAAAAATCCGGAGAAGCATCCGTCATATCCGGATGAGTGGAAAAAATTTTGGAATCGACGATATAAAGAATTACAAGCCGAAGGTAAAGATCCAAGTAAACATGACTTCAAACCGGAATGGATTGAATTTTGGAATAAAAGGATGCGTGAAATACATAATGAACAATTGGCATCACGAAAAGAAGAAATAAGGAAGCGTTTAGAATTACCGGAAGACAAACCGCCAGAACCTACACCTAAATGGAGTTCATCATCGCGAAGTGAAAAGCGTAGTGAAAAGGAAGACCGTCTCTCACCAAAGCGTGCACGACATCATATAGTCGATAGCGATGATGATGTTGAATATGTCGGCACAAAAACGATAAAACCAGAGCGTTCCTTACTTCGTGAGCGCGAAGATTATCGTGATCGTCATGATCGTGAACTCGCACGCGAGCGTGATTTGGCTTACGCTTATTCGCGCGAGAAAGTATCATCATATCGTAATTATTATGCGCAACCAATTCCACGGGCGCCCATTACCCGATCACGCCATTATCCTGGCTATCCGCCTATGAAAGAGAAGTCACCGAGTCCCGTTTTGAAGGAAGATCCTTTGAAAGAAGACTTAGAAATTGTTGGACTCCTCCGTTTACTGACTGCGCTCGAAGGTCAATTAGGTTCACTTGGTCCTAAAATTGTGACTTTACTCTCTCGTGCACTCGCAGCAGAAAAGGCAAAGCCAAATTCTGCAGAAGAGTTGCTTTACGATGAGGAAGTGAGTGTTCTCTTCGAAACAGTGAAAGAAAAATTGAAAGGACAATTGTTTGCAAATATGATAGAAAAAATGGCGATTGCCGCAACAAAATCGGCAATACAAAATATTGCTCAATTATTACATCGCGCTTCTGAAGAAAAACGTCAGAAAGAGGAGGAAGAAGAGAAGAAAAAGAAGCAAGCGATGGAAATGGCACGATCAATAGCTTCGTTCTCAACGCGAACCATTTTCCCACGTACAATTGACATTCCGCAGATGAAATCGGAACCCGTGAGCGTTCCTGGTGTAGGTTCCGTTGACAAAGTTGCAATCGCGCAGCAAATAGCTGCAGCTCTTATTGCACAGGGTCGGACCAATGTTTCACAAGACGAATTGGAAACATTGATAAATGCTGTGGTTGGTATGGCCGAGGCATCACAACGCAGTGATAAACCTGTGACTGCCGCAAACTTCGTTGCAAGTTTGACAGCCGCCAATTCACAACCAACGGCACCGGAAACAGTTACACCCGTCACAGCGCCAGTCCCCACACCCGCACCACCTCCAATTGCTCCTCCAGTTGTCGCTCCAATAACGCCGGAAAAATCACGCGATCCTACACCACCCCCGCCCCCGTCATCTGTTCATGTTCCGATAAAACTTCCGATTGATCCAATTGAGGCTCATGCCAGACGAATGGAGAATTTGACAGATAATGATTTGAAAAATTTGTTACAAAATTTTAAAGAATTAGGGACAGATGAGCAGCATGGCCTCATTAATTTCTTGAAGAAATTAGAAGCTAGCGATCCAGGTAGAGTCGAGAAATTACGTGCGTTTGTCAATTTAGGTGGTAGTACAATGCAGCATACTAAACCCGAAACACCAACGTCCAACAAAGATATTGAAGAGATTTCAATCAGACGTGAACGTAGTGTCTCCCCATTTTCCGCACGTAAAGGTGGTCATAATCCAACCGACGACGCTGATCATCTCAAATGGAAACCAAAATTAGATATGTTTGCTGATGATGAAGAAGAAGAGCAGCAAATGAATAAGAAAAAGGAAGATGACAGAGCGAAAGGAAAATTAGAATTATCCGATGACGATGATGATTATACATTTGAAGATATTTATAAAGCAGCAGACAAGAATGTATCCGAGAATGAAAAGGCGAGAAATAAACCGAATTCACGCTCTAATTCTACTTCGAGGTCGTGGTCACAATCTCGATCACGTTCACGATCGCCATTGGCAAAGAAAGAAGCAGGAACTTCTAATAACGGTGATCCAACCGCTATTCTAAATGAAACAAAACGGTTGATTGCGAATATCATGGGAGATTTGCCAAATAAATATGTCGTTAAATCGCATATCAATCCACAACATGAAAAATCAAATTCACCGATCGGACAAGACGTGGTCCCACCTGGTTCCACGAACGTTACCATCCCCACCATAGGTTACCCACATAATTATCTACAGCAACATCATCAACAACAGCAGCCACAGCAATCACAACTTCATCAACAAACCCATCAACAAGCCCATCAACAAACCCATCAACAAACCCACCAACAAACCCATCAGCAAACCCATCAACAAACTCACCAACAAACTCATCAACAAACCCATCAACAATTATCATATTCAAGTACAATGACTCCAAATCAATTCACAAACTACCAACAGCCACCCCAACAATCATTTAATAATTCTGGATACATGAACAGTATGGCAACGAATATGGCACCACCGATGAGCAATATGAATAATGGTTATAATTATAACCAATCGTCACTTGCAAATTACGGTGGAATGAACCCAAATCAGGGACAATATGGTGGTCCACCACCTCCCTCATTACAGCCCAATCAATTCCCACATTTATATGGTGGGCCGCCACAATACAATACACCATCATCGGCTGGTCCGCCAATAGGTTATCCTCAACAAAATCAATATGGGAATTATTCACAACAACATCCGCAAAGGTTTTATTAAAAAAAAAAAATGTAATGAAATGAAATTTTCATTTTATCTGTTATAACTCGTTATTTTTATCTAAAATTCTCCTTTTCCTTTTTTTTCGTATTTTCTAAGAATCTTGCGAAACTCTTGACGGTTCACACTGAGTTTCCATTTGAAATGTTCGCTCGATCGTTCTTAATTTTTTTTGTACTATCGAGAAGTGGATTTGTATATGAAATAGTGTAGTGATAATATGAAATATGAAGTTCAGTGATTGTGTTTAACGTACTTGAATAAATTAAAAAAAAAGAACAATTGAGGAACCACCAGCATTTCTGTCGTCATTATCATCGTCAGGATAACATCAACAAAACAGTAAGAAAGATAGGATAAATATTTCACTTGGTATTGGTATATTTTTTACAGAGGCTGTTAAAATGGACGTAGCGATGAAAACAATGCGAGATGTAATAGCAGAGAAAGAGAGAGAGAGAGAGATGGAAAAATCGCGAAAAATAAATTAATATATTGAGCGATAAATATTCATGAACATATTTTTTATGTATGAATGTTTAATGTAAGTTTTAGGAATGTGAAATGATATGAAATTTGATTAATGTCACAAAAAGTTTTCCAGGAGAAAAGGAAAAATAAAAGCAAGAAAATTATTGACTCTACAATTTCATCATGTGCTATAATTATAAGCAGAAATTATAAAAATTACAGATTTAAATCTTCTACTACTCGACGAACGTGTGAATAATAATCCAACCGCATCGGGAAAACAGAACACAAACACGACTTGACAATGATTTTTTTTCTCATCGAATCACAATTGTACATTGACTAGAGAACCCCGCACAACTTATCACTTTTTAGGAAATAAACAAAAAATTTTCCATCATTTTTCGTGAAGTGACTTCCAATCCTATTCACAAATATGTTCATCACAAAAAAAGAAGTACCAAAAATAAATTAACGCCAGTTTTCCCCTGATATAACATAAATTATGTACAAAAATCTATTAAAAAAGAAAAAAAATGATAGAAAATAAAATACGATTTGATAAGCCATAATTAAATTAAATATTCGCATCTCTCTCCCATTCATTTTGGCACAAGGCCACGTGTCTTAGGATAAACTGGAGCTGGAATTTGCATCTGTGGTATTTTACCGACACTCCTTGGTCGTGCCCTCGCCGAAGACGGAATTCTAGGCTTTGGCGTGCGCAATCTCACATTAGAAGCATCAACGTCAATATCACCTTCATCCCTTAACGCTTCTTCGAGTACAGCTTGAATCGTAGGTGCAATTGCTGGTCCTTGATAATCCAATGTGGTGCGCGCTGGCATATCCAATTCTAAATTCAAAATATTTTCACCAGCATAACGATAACTTCGTCCCATTGCCAAAGAAATTTTAGCATATTCCGTTACTGGTCTTCGTGCACCTGGCACTGATGTTGGTCGTCTGATGAAATCAACGGATGCTGGTCTTGTTTCTTCAATTGCCCATGTCTCCTCATCATCATCGAAACGTACACGTGATAAAATTTTATGTTTTTCCTCTACCGGAATAAAATTATCAATAATCAAATATTTCAGCTTCAGTTCTTTCATCAAATCATGCTGAGTTTCCTCCAGTTCACGGCGATCACGATTATATTCACCATTAATATCTTCCAATTCTTGTTTAATCGCTTGTAATTTTGCAAAACACTTACGTAATTTTTTAGATTTAACATCAACTTCTTGTTGTAATGTTGTATAAGTTTCACGTACACCCAATGTCGTTGATTCTTCATCCTCCAATTTTTGTTGCATTTCAACTTCACGTTTTTTACGTTCTGCAATTTCTTGCGATCTTTGTTCCAATGCACGTTGTTGCTCATTAGTATGATCAACAATATTTTTTCCACCACATAACATTTTACTCTCCAATTCTTGTATTCTTGTTATTAAATTTTCAGTTTCTTGCTTTTCTGCTTTTAATTGTTCCATTATCAACTTTTTATCTGTATCAGAAATACGATTATCATCGCGACTCTCTTCACACTCAGATTCTGTGTCCTCATCATCCTCACGCTTCTTACGTGACTTCTTCTTTTTCTTCAAATTCGGCTTCAATGCTAACTTTTCCTTCAATCGACTTATCTCCTCTTGATATTGTCGCAATAACGCATCTTTTGGATCCTCATTTATTCGAGGTTTGTTCTTTATATTCTTTGCCCGATTCGCATAACGCAGTGTCGTCAATGTTTCGTCATAATTATATGATGCTGGACCAATATTAGCCACCATAATTGTTTTAGAATTACCACCAAGTGAGTCTTGCAATAAACGCGTCAATTTTGAATCACGATAAGGCACGTGTGACGTTTTTCCGTCAACTAATGCCGATATGACATTGCCAAGCGCTGATAAACTTAAATTTATTTTGCTCGCTTCTTTCAAACGATCACCACAAGATCCTGTTTTACTCTGACGTTCGCTACCAGCCAAATCAACAAGATTCAAGCGACCAACGCGTATTCCACCACCATTATCACCTCCTTCAAACGATCCCATTTCAATTGTGATTAAAAATATTGCATGTGAACGTGAACTGTGTTCATTCATATTTGTTGCACCAATTGTACGATTCATATTACCACGGTTCATCAATTGCTGAATTTCTTGAGCATTTTTACACACAACAGTTGATAAATCTTTAACAAATACACCACTCTCAGGTTTTTCTTTCAACTCGAATCTCAAACTCTGATCAACATGCAATAAATCACGAATTTCTTCCTGATAAATTTCAAGATAACTGGCTCTAACAAGATATTGCATATTCTCTGAACGTCCAATATGATTAAATATATGCTCAAACGATCGTGGAATAATTCCACGACGATCTAAATTTGTTTTAGAGCCTTCCATTGTATATGTTTTGCCTGTTCCAGTTTGGCCATAAGCAAATATTGTTCCATTAAAGCCATCCAACACTGATGACACCAATGGTCGAACCGTTTCTTCATAAATATCTTGTTGACTCGAATGCCAGTCATAAACAGCATCAAACGTGAACACCTTCGAATTATCTTTAGCTGGATCTTCACGTGGATTACGTATTTCTACGACACCTCTCGATGGCGAAAGTTCAACAACACGAGAGAAATTCCGTGCTGTTTCTTTTTCATCCATTGGACGACAACGTACGACAACTTGGACACATTGAGTGCCAGGATCCGATGCCGATGACAATTTAGCATTCTTCCGTTTCATCTTCATTTGATTATCTTTCTCCATTTTCAATCAATGTGAAATTTCAATGTCATCAATGAACCAAATTAACCTACAACATTAAAAATACGTAAAAACAATTGTTCATATATTATTTCCATCTGTTTATCGTCACTCACCTCATTCAATTAATCAGAATATCAATGATGGTGATGACAATGTTCAATCACGTTCTTAGAGCAAACCCAATGCTTCGATGATCTCACACATTCATTGACGCAATCAAAGTTATGCAAATGAATTTGAACTCTTCATTTACATGGATTTTTCAACTTCCAATACGTCGAATGTAAACCCCTGACACTTCCGTTGGTTCTATTTCAACGAGGGGTGGGTATTGATCCATTGTTTGAGTCCATACCAACGTCTTCAACCCTGTTATACACATTGAGAGAGAGAGAGAGAGCGAGAGTTGGTTCAATACACAAACTTGTTATCATATATTATGCCACACAATACTTCGTTTTTGTTAATTCCACACTTACATCGGTTATTTTACTCCTTCTTTGTGGTTCTCCGAATTATAATAAATTAATATTGGATCAGATAATGTGTGCAAGTGGTAGAAATGACCGGCGCTTGTTATTACATATCCTCACACACGTTCCGGATTGCGCCTGATGTATTTGTGTGTTCATATGTATCTTCATTCGACGAACAACACTCATTCGTTGTATGTACTTTAAGCCACACTTATGAAGTTGCGCACGCGTGAATCGTTGAATAAAAATCGATTTGCAATTTAAACGATTTTCAATCTGTTACAGTTTTCTGTAAATGAAATGGAATCCCAAGATGTTGATGAAGAAGAATCCTGTATTGCCATTAAGATGTTTTGCTTGTTTGGATGAAAACGCCTCAATCAATAGCTGTTTTAGGTCGTTTCACTGAATATGTCAACATTATTTGATGAAACCGTTGCTGTAATTTGTGTATTGATGACGTTATTTATGTCATTTTTTTTTAGTATTGTGGAACTGAGGTCAACATATTTGTATGTAGCGCCATGTTGAAAATGGTGGCGGACTGAACAACTTTTCCTCTTTTTCGATCGAAATAGATTATTTTATGCAATGAAATAATGAAAAGGATGTATGATACATGATATTATAGAAATGAATGTGAATAATTTCTCAATAAATGCGATATAAGAATACTTCTTTGTAAGAAAATTATTTCCGGACGCAAAACTACAATATAACTTTAAGGTTGGAATGAGGCAATGACCTTACCGACAGAGACATGACAACTAATCGATTGTTATCAGTAATTTTGGAGGTTGTGTTGCCACGTTCAAACCATACAACTCACCTCTTTTATTACCGTGGAAAAAAGTAAATTTAGCCTGTTCGGGTTGGCCTAATAACTCGATTTTCATGTGTTCTACATAATTATTGAGTTTTTTTTCTAACCTCAAAAAGCCAAAGCTTACACCCTTGTAAGTCATGAATAGAATGTGAAATCATTCGATTTACAACTGTTTAACATTTAATTCAATGTTTAATATAAGATTGAACTGAAATATTTTTTCAAAGTTACCATATAACGTCGTTTCTATTTTCAGATTTTCCAAATTGTATAAAGTAGTGGAGAAATTATGCGGATCTGGCTTGTAATACTCCACATTATACTTGTGGGCACGAATTTTTGGGTAACAGCACATTTCCATGAAGAATTGCCCGAAGATAATGAATTCGCTGAATTTGAAGATTTCGATGATGACAAGCCAAAAACTACGACAATTGATTCGTTAAAAGAAGATGACGTAATTGAAGGATTTGAGGAGGATGATGATACGTTGGTTGAAGACGATGTAGATAATGAATACGATCATTTTCATGATGAAGAAGAATTTGAAGGATTGGATAATAATGGCAAGAGTTCAGGTGGTAAACCTGATGAGCCATCAACATTAACAATAACAAAAGTTCCATTGCATTTACGTGCACGATGGGACAGTTTTTATTTGGAAATACTCATGGTTGCTGGTCTGTTGGTTTACTTCATCAATTATATCGCTGGACGTTCGAAAAACAGTCGTATTGCTGAATCGTGGCTGTCTGATCATAAACAAATGTTAATGGACAATTTTACATTGGTTGGTGATACTGGAAAATCGCTTGAGGATATGAGCGACACTGGTTTAGTAAAAGAAAGCGAATCACAATACAGTATTTATTGCTCTGGTCGTGTTGGATGTGATTCAATGTTGGTTGAATTAAAGTTAATAAAACGACAAGATTTAGTGGCAATTATTGGACAATTATTACGACCACAAAATGATCAGGCACATTTAAGAATTGAAATGTCAAAGGATGAGAGTGATAATTTTGTTCTGGCTGTTGCGACGAAAAAGACTGCCTTACAATTCGTACGTGACATTGCTGATATATCTACATATTGTCCAGAGAAAAGACCGGGGGAAAAATTTGGTCTACCACTGGGTTATTTTGTTATGTCAGAGATTGCTGAAGCTGCATCAGCGATTATTGATAATCGTGTGCTTCAAGCGTTTTCAAAATATTCCCAGTATATTGATTATATTCATATCAGTGATCAATATAGTGGACCAAAACAACAAGAGTGAGTTGATATTTCGTTGGCTATATGTATCTAATTGATATTTATGTATTAATTAATGAGATGGTTTGTCTTTTTTTCTCTCATTCATCCAGAGATTCAGGGCAGTTAACAATGCCGGAAGTGAAGCGAGTGCTGCTGATTGGCTTCAATATCAGCATCAAAGGGAAAATGCCCAGCGGAGAAAATTTAGATAAAATGCGATCACTTCTGCAATTGGCATTTTATCTGTTAGACAAATTGCGGCGCTTCAAATTATCTAAAGAGGTATGAACATTCAATTTTATTATTATTTTCTCATTCATAATTAACTTGATTGTTCAATAATCATTCGATTCAATAATAAAAGGGTAAGAGCAAAGCAGACAAAAATCGTCTGCGTGTAGAAGAAGCATTTTTAAAAACAACACACGCTGCACGAGCAGAAGCAGCAGCTGCAAAACGTGAGGAAAAACGTCGCGCGGAGAAGGAACGTATTCTTCAAGAGGAAGATCCTGATAAACAACGGAAATGGGAAGAAAAAGAGCAGCGCAGATTAGCGAAAAAGCGCGCGCCGCGAATGAAACAATTGAAAGTCAAAGCATTGTGATTCGTCAAATACTTCTACTTATTTTCATCTTCAATACAAAAAAATTATTTCACGAGATTGTCGGACTGAGAATCAGATACAAAATCCAATCACCGCATTTAATTGAGCTGAATGTTGAATTCGAATACTATTTGTTCTTTTGTCGATTGTTTTTTTTATTGTTCTTAATTTTTCATTACTCATGTCCATTGCCCACAAATTCACTAGATTTTTTCCAATTATTACTCTTCTCTATATGTAAATATATAGGGCAAGGCAAATTGTATTTACCGAAGAACTGAGAATCTATGCCTCCAATCGCTGTTGTCATTACTTAGTTAATTGTCTTTATGAACAAAATACGAAATGGACTATATTGATTTTTTATTTTATCTAAAATTTCAAGTCTCGTATAAATGTATAATTAAATGTACATAATTTACATCGATTTTGCGAGTAGACACAGAAATTCGTGTGCGTATACATTATTATTTAGATTATCTTCTGCGTTCCCTAGTGACTAAAAACAGGGTTGATCTCAGATATATATATGTTTCTTTTTTTGTTCATCTCATGCGTGTTGGTGAATAAAGAAAAATATCTATGTGACCTTTATATATCTCAATAAATTCGTTACGAATATAAATTCTAATTCGATTCTATTTGCAAGATGAAAGTAATATATGAGAATCTAGTAAACATTCTTTTTTTCTTCTGGAATGTAAATACAATCATTGTTAAATAATTGAGCGATTCTGAACGACGTTTTTGCTCTTTAAATAGACGCCCAATTGTGTTGAATTGTTAGCGAGCAACAATTGGGAATTGCGTTGTATGACAATTTTTGAGAACAAAAAATTACCGAATGATACGTAATCAGTTATGACAATATTTAAACCACCATTACCCGGATAATTACTCTCAATCCATGGTAATGATACGCGTCTACATATTGTAGCAAGATCACGATGAAGACTACCGCAAATATGTGCTAAAACATATTTAGTATCAGGTGTTAATAAACATTGTGAAACAAATCCCGCCTGTTGCAGTCGCGTGCCTAACCTCATATCTAAAAAATCAATAAGATCATCAGGATGAACAGTATTTGGCCATGGTGTTGGCCATAATCCACTGGGCCACATATTTGTTTCTAATCGTGCGATTTCATTTCTATAAATAATTATTATTTGATATTTACGTTTGATCATCCATTCCAATGTTATACGTGACAATTCGATGATTGTTGATGGACAAATTTTTGTGCCAAATATATTTTTCAACAATCCAACAAAATTGCGATGATGATTTTCATTGAACAAATAGAAATGTTGACAATCTATAATAATAACTTCATTTGGATGTGCGATAGCCCAATTATTAATATAATTCAAATGCTCTGTTACTTGATCGCCATAAAGACCATGAAGAAAGTAAATTTCATTGTCACTTGATTTTGTTGCCAATCTCAAATCCAAATAACGTATGCCACCATTCAACTGTTCTAGAATATTATCATACTGTGTTACTGACCAATTAAATACCAATGGTCGACATACAAATTTACAATATTTTCCTAGGAATTGAAGATAGGCAGGTTCATCTGGTCCCACTTCATTGTAACGACGAATTGTGTATGTCATTGTATTGTGGGAACCTCAAACAATAAACAGAAAGAAAATAATGAAAATAAAAATACGTAACAATAAACAATAATAGAATCATCTCACGTTCATTAAATATATACTCTTTCATTGCCGTTGGTATTATAAAATGTGACTTTTGATCATCATTACGTAAACTTTATTTGCATACATTAATTTCGCAAATGTCAATATATATTGACTGCATAATATAATTCAGCATAAATTCGTCTCTTCAGCATAACAAAAAGAAAGTTCATACCCAAATCAGCAGAGAAGAATGTTAATCAATTGTTTCCCACTTATTCTCATCAAATTTCAATTATTTCTCGTTATTCATATGAATAAAATATTATTTGAATTTACCGGGTATCGCCAGGTGGATTATGGGTATGGTCTTGAGATATGGCGGGAGAAGTGTCATCCATAATTCTAAATTTTCATTCAAAATCACTTCACCAACATCGCTTGAATTGGTAATTGGGTTGGATCGTTGCGAAACGTATGCCATATCAATTCAATTCAGTCGCCGTGTTGAACGTTGTTAAACCTTCGAGGTTATGTGAAGATATATTTATTTAATTCTCAAGTCATCAACAATGTAAAATGGCGATAGATATGTGTATTATCATCTGTATATAAAATGAAGGGTTATGTTTGGTCCGAAGCAATACAACACCAGTCGCACACTGAACTCAAAAAATGTTGATGAACGAGTACGTGGCTTGCACAAAATATACATAACATGATGACTGTATTATGTATGAGGGGCAATGCGAAATAATACTTTAAGCGCGATATAGAGGTGAGTATTACCGAGTGTCATATGACCCACACTCAGCAATATTTTATATACATATGTATACATTTATGTTGATATAGGCGAGAATGCGGTAGAATAATTTGTTTATGATTTCTAGCCACCATTTTGTTACGGCCCTGAAAGTTCAAATGTAATTTGCGCGGGAATTTTTTTTGACTGTTGTGGGTTCAATCGTTCAATTACGAAATTAATTCTGAATATTGCGATAGTGTTTCGACATTCTTCCCTGTGGTGTAGTCGTTGAGAATGTCTTGTTAATATTTTTTCATAATCTGGTGAGATGAATTGTTGAAGAATTAATGCAGAGTTGAATTCATAAGTCATTGTTTCTGTTAGGGATAATTTTAGGACGCCATGTTTGGTGTGTTTGTATGTAAACATACTTCTTTTGTTTTTGAGTCTGCCTGAGCCGGAAATTTTTAAGCTTTCGGCGATTATACAAAGTGCATCTGTGGAATCGATTCATATTGTAGATGAATCGGTGAAGTATATTTCTGCATAATCTCCAGTCTGGTTGATATTAGTGGACTAGTGATGATAGCATGACTTCGCAGTAACAAACATACGTTGTAGCGGTTACATAAAACATTGCTATACAATTAAGTATTCAATTTCTCTATCTGATGAATAGTTGAGACACAATTCTTCTTTTTTTATCACTAAAATAATACATGCATGTCTTTTATTTGTGTAGAATTAAATATCATGATGAGACTTTTTTGAGTTTAAGAAAGACGCCATTCTTTGGCACTAATAGAAAACCGCGATAATCAATTTCATATGATCTATCGGTCTTTTCACAAACTCCTACAACATGATTCTGTAATATCTTCATTAATCCAACTTTTGTTTGCATGCTACCAAATCTTGCACCGATGCAATTTCTCGGACCATCACCAAATGACAGAAAGGTCATTTCATGACGAGTTTTGATATTCTGTTCGTTGAATCGCTCTGGATCAAACACATCAGGTTTTGGATAATATTTTGGGTCTCTTTGAATACCAAAAATAGGAATCCAAATTCGTGTATTTGCTGGTACAGTTAATTTTGTTCCAGCGAATTTGTAAGGCACTACAGAGCGTCTAGTTAAAAATGGTACTGGTGGATATTTCCTCAAAGTTTCTGGAAGATAAACATTCGCATGATATTTATCAAAGCTATAAATTGAAGTTCTGTGATATAGAGAACCAACCTTTGATCACCATCTCTATGTATTTCATATTCTTGATGCCTTCATAGTCGTACTTTCCTTTCATTCTTCTCAATTCTTCACTTATTTCCTGTCTGAGTTTGTTTTGAATCGTTGGATTCAATGCCAGTTCGTACAATACGTTTCCGATTGTTGTCGATGATGTTTCGAAACCAGCGGCGAAGAAAACAAACAATTGTGCAGCCAAAAGTTCATCAGTTAGTTCTGAAAAAGAAAAAATATCAATTTCTTAATCACAATCTACTCAATAATGTCGAATGAGAGAAGAATAGTCAATTCGCACCAATATCATCTGTCGTTTTTGCAGGCTGATTCTTCAACGCCATCAATAAATCCACAAAATCATGTCGATTAATATTATTCTTCTTTCTATATTCCATTGTTTCTTTTGTTATTCCAATGATAAAATTATCAAGTACATCATCACGCGTGAAATATCCGATAAAATTACGGTACAATGATGGTAAAAAAAATCCACAAGTAAATCTCACAATAGTTTTAAACTTCAAATCAAATATTCTCTTTCCCATTTTTCGAAATAAACTCTCATCGTCCTGAATAGAATTCGCTTGTAAACCAAACGCACAAACTCCAATAACATCAGTTGCGAAACGTGCTGGTACATCACGCATATCAACAACACCATTATCAATTTTATCTAAATATTGTCCCATTTGATCTGCACACTCAACCAACAAATAAAACATATCTTTCAATTTTCCAGATGTGAATATTGGAGATAATTTCGCTCGTAAAAGACGCCAACGTTTTGGCTCGAGATTAAACAAATGTACTGACAATGGTTCATGTCTTTCATGCATCTCCTGACCACGATCACAAAATTTACTGAAATCCTTGATTAATATATCCTTCAGTATATTGAGATCATTGACGACGACAATGGGTTCACGACCTTTGTAAATTCCTGCCAATGGTTGATCTTTGTACTTATTATAAATCATCTGAAGATATGTTCCCAAGTTATGCTCTCCCATAACAATTGGACCAATAGTTCCGAATAGTGCTGTCGGTTTTGGTCCTGGGATTCCCTTGTTTTTCCAATAACTGTGTGTTGACGTTAAATAATAATAAATCGCCAAAAATACGGCAGTTAATCCAATAACTAATTCCACGAAAAACATCATGACTTTGAAAATTATAAGATATTTATTTGAAGAATTTCAGGTAGTCGTGTGCCAGCTTAGACTGTCGATCACAATCTGGTTCTCATTTCAACTACTCTAATGTATCTAGGATCCTACATAGATCATACCTCCACTCTTCATCATCATTTATTCCGTGAGGATAGTACTTGTGTAGTCAGATTGAACAGCAAACAGTTTCGCTCTGTCATGATTGCAAGTTGTTCAGTTGTCTTAATTATTACTTTATACCTTGTAGCACCTATCATTTGTGTAGCAATTATGACAATTTCAGTGTCGTGTTGGTTTTTATCATCATTGTAGATAATAATCCATGTACTACGCCATTTGAACTTCACGAAAAACATGAATAGATCATATTAATAATTATACATAAAACACCCGCGTTACAAAACCCTATCCAGCTCTAATTAATTTATCAATGCGTATATTTTCGTACATATTACAGGAAAAACTAAACAATCAACTTTGGTTATTGTATTTTCGAGAATTTCAAATAAATTCCATTCATAGGCGCCAATAGAAATCCTCTTGGATTTATTTTATATGGTATTTCTGTTTTTTCACAAACATCTACACGGAATCGTTCTAGTATCTTGATCAAGCCAACCTTGGATTGATGATTAGCAAATCTCGCACCTGAGAATTCAAAAAAAAAAGAATATTAGTCTTTGTAAACGTTTAGTGAGATAAGAATGATTGATACACTGCTCATGCAAACGACGAAAAGAATGATCGTCAGTACATTCAAGATTATTTTTTCAGAATTGCTATGTCAGCATGAAATAGCTGTGATCTTCAGTTTGATGTAAGACATGTGAACAAATCAATGGATTTCAATTTCAATTACCAATACAATTCCTGGGACCATCCCCAAAAGATAAAAAGGTCATTGGATGCCTTGATGCAATTGCTTCAGGAGTAAACCTTTCTGGGTCGAAAACTTCAGGGTTTGGATAGAATTTGGGATCCCTCTGGATCCCCATTAATGATATCATAACTAAAGTGTCCTTAGGTATTGTTACTTGACTTTCCGCAAAGGTGTATCGACAATCAGAACGTCGAACTAAAACTGTTGCTGGTGGATACTTCCTAAGAGTTTCTATTTTTAGATTGAAAATTTGTACAATTAGATTCACATTGATGCTTGATTCGTTATACTGTCAAAAGAACTCACCTCGGAAAATCATGTCAAGATATTTCATGGATTTCACAGACTCGTACGTTAATTCTCCTTCATTTTTTTTCAACACTTGACGTATCTCATCACGAAGTCTGTCTTGATAATCATGATGCTGGGCTAATTCGTACAGAGCATTGCTCATAGTTGTTGATGACGTTTCAAAACCAGCCAGGAAAAAAACAAATAGTTGTGATGTTAGTAAAGAGTCCGTAAGTTTGACTTCAGGAATTCTATCTGGATGATCCTGTAATTCCATTATTTGATCGATGAAATCATGTTTGATAACCTTATTTTTTTTTCTATATTCGATGGTGTCTTTCATTGTTTTCATGAAGAAATCAGTGACGATGTTATCACGCATAATTGGTGCCAATAATTCAAACAACCATGGAGCACCTTCTCTAATTCGAAATTTCATTATTTTAGTTCGATTCATGGTGAATACATCTTTGCCCATTTTTCGAAATTCACTTTCTTCATCTGCCATCGCATTCATTTCCAATCCAAATGCGCATGTGCCAATGACATCGGTTGTAAATCGTGCAGTGAGATCACGCACTTCAATTGGTTCATCCTTGACAACAATTTTTTCCACATAATGTTGAAAATTATTTGCACAATTCAGAAGAAGATAAAACATCTCTTTCAATTTACCGGATGTAAACGCCGGTGATAATTTATTGCGTAATGGTCGCCATATCTTGTGATCCAAGTTCACCAAATGTTGTGACAGTGGTTCAGCTTTTTCAAATGTCTTCAATCCACGATCCGGAAATTTCGAAAAATCACGAATCAAAATATCTTTGATTAAATCTAAATCACGTACAATTAATACTGGTCTACGTCTTATGAATATTCCAACCATTGGCATTTCATCATAGTTTTTATAACAGTCAACAATGAATTCACCAAATGAAGTTTTGCCCATCAAAACATCTTTGAAATTTCCGATCAAAGCAGTTGGTTTTGGACCTGATACACCACGATCCCGCCAGAATCCAAAAGTTGAAATAGACCAATAGTAACCGAGGGTGACAATTACCACAATGCCACCAATCAATTCCAATAATGTCAACATTGTATTTAGAAGTATTCAAAGCAATGACTGATCATACCGCATGTAGACAGTTCTAAATCGATAAGACGTAGTTTAGTGACTCAGCAGGTAGCTACACGCGTAGAATTATCGCGAGAATTTCGTTCGTAATCTTACTTTGATTGTATCATATATACAACTGATTGCAAGAGGGACAAATTGATGCGGCGGTGCCCACACGTGCCAATCTACTGACTCCACAGAGTATATCGAGTTGAAGGAGAGAACGATTGTCGTATTAAATATAGTAGCATCAGTGCTGTGTCTATAAAACAGCAGTTCACACGCCTTCGTGCGTTGTTCTTTCCGCCAACAAGCGTTATCTCATTTTTAAGAAATCTTGTTATCTTCATATGATTATTTATAGATTCAACTTGACGAGACAGTAGACAAAAAATTGTTTCATCAACTGTTTCAAAAGAAACCACCCAAAAAAATGTTATTTTGCAGGGATATATACATCTCTCATCTTGAGAGGCATAACAACTGGTTATATTCTGTCAAGATTTTTTGTTTATTCTCCACATATTGAATAATTGAATCATACTTCCATTACCGTAATTTACATCAATATAAATAATCTTGAAAATGGTCAGCGTTCCTTATTTACTTTAACAATAACACCATTTTTCGGTGTAAGTAGAAACACGTTTGGATGGATCTCATAATTCCGATCAGTTTCATCACAAACATCAACGGAATAATTTTGTAGAATCTTTACTAGGCCCACTTTTGTTTGCATTCGTCCGAATCGTTCTCCTACGAGACAAAAAAATTGATGATTATGATAGGGACACAGAAGAGAATTTAACAGGAACAGAAAATTATACCAATGCAATTTCTTGGACCGCTACCGAAGGACAAAAATGTCATGTTTGGACGTTGTTCTATCGATTCAAGGTCAAATCTTCCAGGATCAAATTCATCAGGATTGGGATAATACTTCGGATCGCGTTGGATAGCGAAAATTGGTATCCAGACTCTAGTACCAACTGGTATTGATACTTTTGTTCCTCGGAATGTATATGGAGCTGTTGATTTTCGCATAATCACTGGCACCGATGGATATTTCCTCAAAGTTTCTGTAAAGAAGGAGGAGGACCCTGGAATCAATAACTCTACAGGAGAACAAATATTTCAAGGAACTATTTCATTACCATTCACTACTTTATCAAGGTATTTCATATTTTTTATTCCGTCATATGTAATGGCACCCTTTGTATTTGATAATTCCTCATGAATCTCTTTTCTCAGTTTTTCTTGAATGTCATGATTCAAAGCAAGTTCCAAGAGACAACTGCTCATTGTTGACGATGAAGTTTCGAAGCCGGCAATAAAAAATACGAAAAGCTGGGCCGCCATGAGAGAATCAGTTAACTCTAAAGGAAGAAATATATCCACAACGGATTATAATCCACTTCTTCAGCGAATACGTAGGTGCATAATTGTAATTATACTGAAGTAGATACCAATATCGCCCACTTCTCTAGGC